>JAMXBD010000910.1:0-576339 GCA_024138025.1 Combretum micranthum | reverse complement strand
GTACAATCATTAATAGTCCTTCCACTTGCACTAGTCTCAATACATACATATATCCAAATAGGACAATCTATTTAAGGTAGTAATTAATGAACTTGGACAATTTCAAAATTCATGTGTTTGTATTAATTCGTTCTTTGCATGCGACCTCGTAGCTTCAATTAACATTGCTGGTGGGCTTAAATCTTATTTTCGGCCCATAAGTCATAAGCGGCCTCTATCAAGAAATTATGACTATCCAAGTTAAATGAAGGTCATCAATCCAACATAACCTAATCCGTAACTTATGTCATAATTCGTTTGTCACATGATATCTCCTTTGAACTTAAGATATGGATAATATTATCTTTATATTGTTCAATCTTATTCTTTCTCGATTTCTAAGTAGACTGACATAGCAAATGACATTGATCACACTATCAATCAATTCGAGCACAACCATGCATTCTTCGATCTCACTTATCGAGGGATCCAGATATATCTTTCTCATAATGAGAGACATATTTCATCTTGATCACCTATATCCTTCTACATGATTCTCACTATACTCAATCATAACCTTTATAGTCATCGAATTAAAGATAACATTAGATTGTGTCAAATCGTAATGTTTCTCATGTTGGAATCCATGGTACTCTTAGGTCCTAAGGATTTAATGACATAGTTATAACGAGAGACATCAATGGCATTAATTTATGTAGTGATCTCATAATGTTGGTTCAATACTTGGTTCTCTAACATGTATCTATGAGTTTGATTTGTATCTCCATACTAATAAACATCCTATGATTATTAATTAAACTTCATACTAGATTTAATTCATTATTGTTCCTACAGTAATGAGTATCTGAAACATTTAGAATAATCACATGATTATTCAACAACATTATTATAAAACAAACATCTAAACAATATAATAATAAATGCCTCTTTATTAATCAAGTATAAGAATGACAATATCTAATGATTGGCTTAGGGCACAATTACTAACAATCTTTCACTTGCACTAGGCCTAATCATACATGTATCTAATACCTCATTAACCTAGTATGATGATCATGCTTTGCTTGTGGAAGAGCTTTGGTAAGTGGATTAGCAACATTGTCATCTGTTGATACTTTGCATATCTTCATATCTCCTCTTTCAATGAACTCTCAAATAAGATGATATCGTTTGAGTATATGTTTGGATTGCCAATGTGATTTGGGTTCCTTAGCTTGTGTAATAACACCATTATTATGCATTATTATCATTATAAAGATTTGTAAGATTTGTAATGCTAGGAACAACACCTAGTTTAGTGATGAACTTCTTAATCCAAACTGCTTCCTTAGCTACATCTAATACTGCTATGTACTCAGCTTCTGTTGTAGAATCTACTCTAGTGCTTTACTTTAAACTTTTTTAGCTTACCACACCTCCATTCAATCAAAACACAAAACTTGATTGTGATCTAAAATCATCCTTATCAGATTGGAAACTTGCATCTGTATAACCATTTACAACTAGCTCATCTTTCAATCCTCCATGTACCAAGAATACATCTTTAATTCTTCTTAAACACTTGAGAATACTCCTGACTATTGTCTAGTGACATTCAACAAGACTTGATTGATATCTATTGGTTATGCTCAATGCATATGACACATTTGATTGAGTGCATAACATGATATACATGATTGATCCGATAGTCAAAGCATAGGGAATCTTGCTCATGTGATCTCGCTTATCTTTTGTCATGGGACATTGAGTTTTGTTGAGATTTATACCATGTGACATTGGAAAAAATCCTCTTTTAGAATCTTGCATACTGAACCTATTTAGAAATTTGTCTATAAGCACTTAGACTTAGGCCGATAAACCTTTTCGATCTATCTCTATAGATGTTAATGCCTAGGATGTAGGCAGCTTTGTCGAAGTCTTTTATTGAGAAACACTTCTCTAACCAAGACTTGACATTCTGCAAGGTAGGAACGTCGTATCCAATGAATAATATTTCATCTACATACAACACTAGAAATACAATTGTGCCCTTACTAATTTTCTTGTAAACACAAGGTTCATCTACTTTTTTTATGGATCCAAACACTTTGACTGCTTCATCAAAATGAAGATTTTAATTCCGAGATGCTTGCTTCAATCCACAATTGGATCTTTGAAGCTTGTAAATCTTTCTAGAATTCTTATGACAACCAAAACCCTCGGGTTATGTCATATACACATCGTCAAGTAAGTTTCCATTAAGAAATGCTGCTTTGACATCTATTTTCCAAATCTCATAATCATGATACTTAGAAATGGCAATAAGAATCTTGATGGATTTAAATAATTGGCGAAAAGGTTTCATCATAGCTTATACTATGAGTTTGCTTACAGCCTTTCGCCACTAGTTGTGCTTTGAAGGTATGCATGTTGCTATCGATGTCAGTATCTTCTTAAAAGCCCATCTGCACCCAATGTTTTTAGCACATTCAAGTGGATCAATTAGAGTCTATACTTGATTGCCGTACATAAATTGCATTTTAGATGTCAAGCATCCAACTATTTCTCAAAGTCTGATCCCAACATGGCCTCTTGATAAGTAGTAGGCTCATTTTGATCCATAAGCAATACATCACAACTATTTGTTATGCGAAATACATATCTCTTCAGTTTATGTCGTACCCTACCGGACCTACATGGCTTTATGTTACTTGTGGAGGCTCAATAAGTGATTGCGAATCTTGTTGAGTTTCCATTGGCGGTTTAATGCTATCTTGTGGATCTCGTATTTCCTTGAGATGTGCTTTACTCTTACTAGTTCTTTAAAATAAACCCCTAAACTAAGAAGAACCATTTCGAGCAACAAACACTTTATTCTTTAAGGGATTGTAGAAATGTTATCCTTTGGATAAATCACAAAAAGGCATTTGTTAAATTTGGGTCCCAATTTTTTTGAGACTTGATGTTTTACATAAGCCTTACAATTTAAAATCTTGAGAAAAGACCAGCTGAGCTTTTTCCTAGTCCATATTTTATATGCATCTTTTCGATCACTTTAGAAGAAACACAGTTCAATGTGAATGCAACTGTTTTTAGAGTTTAGTACCAAAAGGATGAAAGAAGATCTGTTTGAGTCATCTTAGATCAAACTATATCTAATAAAGTTCTATTCCTCTTTTAGATACACTATTCTATTGTGGTGTCCTAGGTGGATTCAATTATGAAACAATTCCACAATTTCTAAGCTGATAGTTTGCCAAGTGGATTTTGTACTTCATTCTAAAAATTTCTAAACATTTCAAATAGTTCAGGTTTATGCCTCATCAAATAGACATATCCATATCTATTGAAATCATTAGTAAATGCTATGAAGTATTAATAACCTCCTTTAATAGTGACACTCAATGGACCGCATACATCGGTATGTATTAGGCCCAATAAATCAATTGTTCTTTCACTATGTCCAGTAAAAGGATCCTTAGTCATCTTGCCTAATAAACAAGATCTGCAAACTGCAAATGATTCAAAATCAAATGAATCTAAAATATCTATATTTATGGAGCTTTAATATACGTTTCTCATTTATATGGCTAAGGCGGCAATGCCACCGGTAGGTTTTATTTAAATGATTTGACTTAAATCTCTTAGTATTTATGTTATAGATGGACCCACTATCGGGCTTAAGGTTTAGAACATAAAGAACATCATGTAAATCAGCATTTGTATAAAGAAAGTCTCTATGATAAATGGAGCATTTATTATTCTTAATAATAAAAGAAAATCCATCATTGTCTAAACAAGAAATTGAAATAATATTCCTACTCAAAGTAGGAACGTAAAAGCAATTGTTTAAAACCATCAAAAGCCTACTGGGCAACATTAACTCATAAGTTCCTATAATTAAATCAATAACTTTTGCGTGATTGCCTACTCATAGGTCAACTTTGCCCTTCTTTAGTTCTTTGCTCCTTTTGAGACCCTACACATATGTACAAATGTGAGATCCACATTAGGTATTTAATACCCATGAAGTAGAAGCAGCTAGATTAATTTCTATAACATAAATTCCTAAAGTGGTAGTCTCACTACTCTTCTAATCTTCTTCTTCTTTAGATCTTTCAAGTAAAGCTTGCAATTCCTCTTCCAATGACCTAGCTTATTTCAGAAGAAACAAATGCTTTCCTTAGGAGGCTTTGCCTTGGGTATGAGTTGGTTTGGATTTGGGTTGGGTTTGGGCTTGGGTTTTTAATTCTTCATTACCTTTGGATTGCCTTTACCTTTACCCTTCTTCTTCATCCCTTTCCCTTTCTGAACCATTAAAACATTATTGAGCTTCTTTTTGATGTTTTGCTAAGCAATTTTCAGCATCACATGCAATTCAGAAATTGATTTCTCCATGTTATTCATATTATAATTCATGACAAAATGGTCATAACTATCTAGAATTGAACTCAAAATCAAATTTGTTGCCAACTCTTGACTTATGGGGAATCTAAGCCTCCTAAAGTGATCATCATAGCCCTTCATTTTGAGAACATAAGCACTCACTAACCCTCCTTTAGCTATCTTGCAAGAATACAAGGCTTTGGTAGTCTCATACCTTTCTTGCTTAGCTTGTTGCTAGAACATTTCCTTAAGATGCACTATCATCTCATATGCCTCCATGTGCTCCAGATCCTTTTGAAGTTTTGGTCTCATGGTAGCATGCATCATGCATCCAACATCATGAGAGTCATTAGTATACTTGGTTTAAGCTTCACTTTAAGGACTTGTAGCATTGGTTAGAGGCTCCTTAGGGAGGGGTTGATCAAGGACATATCTTCCTTTCTTGTTTGAGAACAATTCTCAAATTTCTATACCAATCAAGAAAATTAGTTCCATTTAGTTTGTCCTTCTTAAGGATAGATTGCAATGATAATGTGTAAGTGTTATTTGCAACCACTAATCTACAATTAAACATGGAAAATCCACTTATTATGTTATTTTAAGGCAAAATATCAAAACTCCCACTAAATCAACAACACATATTAGTTTAATTATTGCATTTTAGTGGGCTAAGATTTATATTTCACCTAACTCTAAGTCAACTTTGGTATGGCACTTAAAGTCAAGTTACTTAGATTGGTAGCTCTTTACCAATTACATCACATGTAACTCTTAGATTCTTTATGAGATTTTTAACATTATATGTCCTAGCATGTTTCAATCCCATCTAATGCTTTAGGCCTAAAACCGTTTTGATAGCCTAATTAAGTCTAATCTTATTAAACTTATGAGTAGCACCATTACTCATCTTGTCTGACTGAGATAACCTGATACACTCTACTTTGGTAGACCTACAATTTGGTGATCTGAGTTTTGACAAGAATTTAATTGACTTAAAAATTTGTTGAGGGATTTCAATTAATAGTGTTCTGATTTATTATTAATTATGGGTTGTTGTAAACAAAGTATCACATACATCATTATATGGTACTGCATGAATCATCATGTGTGATATATCATATTTATAAAGAAGAAGTAAATGTGACATAGCATGGTCCTTATTCTAAATTGATCTTCATAAGCTATGAAGATCAATGATTATCCTAGGTATATGTCCATCTCCATGAACTCGAGTTGAAGCTCATTGATCACAATTGTACTTCTCCATGATCATGGATTCATCTTGTGGGCTATGAATGACCTTGATTATTCTTCTTTATCTTTATTACAATAATAAATGTACACTACACATGATTCCTACTACTAAAATTAAATTACAATAAAATGAAAAACTATTATTGTACATTTATTATAAATGTACAATACACATGTTGTATTTATAAAATTACAACCTATGAAACAACTCATAAGATTACAACCATAAAATAATAAAACCTGTTTTATCACATAGGTCGAAAAGGGCCATGCATATATCTCATGCAATAGCAAACAAAAACATACTATCACATATCATGTTTATAGGATCATATATTAAAAGAACTTATTAATTTAGTGGCTTCTTTTCATTTGGGAATTTTAACGTGTCATGGTATTTTAAAAAAATTGCAGTGGAGAAAAGAAAAACAAGAAATCTTAGCACAGATCCAGGTGTTTCAACTAATCATCAATGGGACTAGAGCCAATCAACCTTTTCTTGCTGTCAAAGAAATGTAGATGCGAATTCTCCTTCTTTATATCTACATGTGATATGTAATATGTCGGATGTAGGTGCTGCTCTTTTACCAACACTCTCTATTGTTATCCATAAGAATGAATACCTTTTCAGACACAACCTTAGTGTGCTATCACTACCAATTCGGGCTGCCCTTTGTGGTTCTTCTCTTAGTTTTTATGTCTTACACTAGAAGGGGGGGGGAGAGAGAGAATGTGTCTAATAAAAAAAACGAGATACACTCACATACACACATGATATCATGTAGATCACATTCCTCTTATTCTATATTAGGAAACTCGATACGAGATCTTTTTTTATTTTATCTAAATCACATTCTTTCCTATTCCATAATAGGAAATGTGATGCGATGTATCTTGTAGATCACACTATTTCCTATTCCATAACAGGAAACATGATCATGCATTTATCACATTTTTTATTATTTCCTAATTGGTAATTGACAATCAATATCGTTTGCTATCATTTTAATTTAAAATCAAATTTTAAAATAAAATCTTTTATTTTAAATAAAATATAATTATCCTATTCTATGCATATATATAATGATTGGCCTAGAGAATAATCGTTAACAAAAACCTATGGTGAAACTCCAATAACAAACTTTCTTATGGATGTGCAAATTCACTAAAAAAATCAAATCTATTTGTATTTCTAAATCCTTCATCACATTCTTGTTTTTCTAAACTAAATTATCTACTATTTTTTCTCACAAATTACACACTTAACAAAGTTTTTTTAGTTAACATATGAACAAGTGTCATTGGGATAGTAATCAATGATTTTTTCAATATAGTACAAGACGTTAATGAGCTGTTTATGTTTCGTAGTTTTTGTGCAAGTTTTAAGAACTTGGAAAAAAGAAGCTATTCTATGACTTAATAATTCTTATCATAGTTCTATTAAGCATCATGTTAGGTTTTGCAGGATTCAAGGTTGATCATGTTTGGATAAACATTTTACCAGTATCCCCATGATATGCATGGTTTTTCAGTTATTCATTCCTTCTTTGAATTGAAATTAGCCCATTCATGATAGATAGTGGAAAGATGAATTTTCTTCCAGGAAAAAGTCAAAAAGCTTCAATTTCAGAAAGGAAGAAGTCAAATATCTCTCTCACTTGTTTCTCTTGATTAGGGCTTTTCTTATTCAATTCAGTGATCTAAAAGTCATCAATATCATGCTTGCTTAATATTCAATAGCCAAAATAATACGAAGACTCTTTGGAGATTTTTTTTTTCTTTTCCAGCAAAGACAACCAATTTGGACTGCAACACAATATATGTGGTGACAAAATATGTATGTTTCTATCAGTCCATTGCCAAAGTTGAATTTGGAAGCAAATACGAAAAGTTCCACTTCATGTAATTATATCAAACAAGTAAAACAATTTTTTCTTTTTCACCGTTTGCAATATATATATATATATATATATATTCATGATACGTATATTTTAAAATCATAGCAATGTCTTAATGTGTTTATTCTATGCGAAAATACGGTGTTTTTTTTTCCCTTTTTCTTTCTTTTCTTTTCTTTTTTTTTAAGAAAAACCTATCAAGCTATATGCATATTGTAAAATAATATGATGTCTTGATATGTTTGTTTTATGCCAAAATATGTTTTTTTCCCAAAAAAAAAAAAAAAAAACTAACACTGCCTTTTACTAACCTCTTATTTTTCCTATGTATATATCTATATATATATACACACACACCTTTTTTTTTTTTTTTTATTTCTTCATAAAAGTTATATGCAATATGAAATTGACTTAATGATATTGATACAAATTTCATCATGCTCCGATACTAACGGGATGGAACTTTGTATGCAACTCTTGAAAAATTCGGGATTGCACATACAAAAGCAAGTCTTTTGTGTATCGTTTTTCTTTTTTTTTTTTTTTTTTGGTTTATATGAGAGAAAGTAAAATAAAAGAGATATGGACGAAATCAATATTAAATAAAACCCATAAACATTGAAATCAAACCGGTTTGTAAATAAAATCACAAATCAGTAAGTTCCACGATTTGCGAAGCACAAACAAGTATTGGAAGATTTACAATTCAATCAACAATTATGGCCACAATTGGAAGAATTATAAAATAGACTCACAATTATCTCAAAGAGAATAACGCCCAAGTACTCAATTATTTAATAATTAACTATATAGTATTAAACACAACCTATATGCATGGACATATAATAATCCTAACAAATATTAATATAATTAGAAACCAACAAAACAAAAAGAGACCAAGTAACATGATAATAATATATCTATTAAGGGACTCAAAATATCTAAGACAAAATGGGAAATGACATGTGAATAATAAATAGATTCATTGGGCAACTTGGACATCAACTAATGTCTTGCAAGAATCGCTTGAAATAAACCACACAAGGCTTAAAAAAAAAATCGATTTAGCCTAAGATGGTCGACTAGAACCAATTAACGAAGGACCTAGTGTTGACCAACCCATGACAGGCAACCAGCTGTTAATCCTGTTGGTCTGGTCTCGGTCTCCTCCCTCAAGCCATTCTGATAAGCCTAATGTGTACTCCTCAAACCTATTTTCATCTTCCCCGGATCTTTTGATACATGATTTCTTCTTTGTTTTTTTTGTCATTTTCTTTGCTCTCCTCGTGTACTAGTTGGTCCCAACTTTATTCCCATCAAATACATATGTATTTTGAAAATTATGATTACAAAGAAAGCATAAGTTAAGGGATTATCGATAAAATTATTTTTCAACACATAGCGGGATTATTGGATAATAAATTCATTCAAAGTTTTTAGTACCCATGGCACAAGTACATAATTATGAATATATGTGGGTGTATCATCTACTGCAAATTTCTATCACTTCTACCACACTTCAACAAATAGTTTTGCATAGAGTTTAGGGCTTTTGCTTCCCCTAGAGTTTGAGTACCTCCCATTTCAACTTGCAAAAATATTTAATGCATACTTAACTGGTAGTTCCTTCCTAAATAATATTATAGTGTAGATGTTTTACTTATTATAAGAGTAAAGTGTTCATAAGGTTCTCTTTCTACGGTTGAGGCATGATTTAAATAATTTAAGTGATTTAAATTTGATCTAGAATTGATTCTTTTGTTTCAAAAACATTTTTTTTTTTAGATAAAGATTAACAGAATATCTTTAACACACTTGCACATCTTAAAAATAGTTACACAATAGAAGCTACTTGGCAGGAAAAGGAAATAAATAATAATAAATTTTTAAAAAATTACAAAAATACTACTAAGATTAAAATAATCTCAATTTTAAATAAGTTGACTTCGTGTCTTGAAAAGACGATGTCATAAATTATAATAAACTGACTTTATCTCTTCATGAGACGATACCACATAGATTACCAAGACTATTACTCAATGACACACCTTTTGTTTGTAAAATCGCCAAAATCACCATCTCTTTCCTTGTCATACTTGTTAAACCTTCCATGTTGGTGATTTCCAAATTCTTTTGCTCTTGAACCAAAATTCCTTGAAGCTCCTTCTTGATGTTCCATTGTCCTATCCCTGAAATTCCTAGCTCAATAATCTCTATTATTGCCACAAAACTCTTGTGGAGATCCGTCAAAATCAACTCTATCGCCACATTGTCTATAATTAGCAACATGATTAGATCTCCAATTGGGAAGAACCGATGCATCATCATCGGAATCAAAATCATTATTTTCATTTTTAGAGCCACAAAAAGCTGCCTTTTTATGCATAGACTTCGAAGGCCTTCTAGGTGACAGCAGCTTATGATACTGATGATCGAACTTGTCATCAACATCTTCATCTTCACGCTCCAATTTTCCTTCAATGTTGTAGACACATCATTTTGACAATTTATTTTTGTCAATTTGTTACTAATTAAATGTTAATATTAGTGCAAATATGATTAAATTGAAGGATTTTTTTTTTTTTTTGCAATTTTGAGCATTATGATTAGAAAAAAAAATAGAAAAAATGAATCAAATTAAAGGAAATAAATATAATGGATGTAATATACATGTATATAATATAGTTTTATAATCCGAAAAAAAAATTTACTGTTCATCTTTTTCTTCGTTGGGCAGCCCGACCGGCCCACTTTGAGCCCGTTTTCGGCCCACTTCCAAACCTTTTTTCTATGAACCGAAGGCAGATTTGGAAACTAGGCATGAAATAGTTTGTTTTGGTATAAAAATCACATGTTTTCATCAATAATTACTCTTTCAAATCCGGACTTCAAATTCGGGAAAAACTCGTTTTTGGTACTTTCCTAAAAAATTCAAAAACGTGTGAAAGTTGTTTTTTAGGAAATTTAATGATTTGGAATGTTATAATATAGGAGGTACACGTCATTTATTGCATTTAATTGGAAAGTTACATCGATTTTTATTCGAATTATTCAAATTTTGCCCAAAACGTGTTTTACAAGCCTTAGGTTCGGGATTGATTGATTAGGAAGGTTTTGGTCGAATTAAAGCTTATAAATACCCTCCTCATCTTCTGTTTTGTAGAGAGGAAGGTTTGATTTCTCAAACTCTGTCCAATTTAATTTTAAATCGGATTTTCGTTCTTAAGTTGTTCTTGATTTAGGGTTCTCAATTCTAATCGTCAAATTTCTTGTCTTGTAGGGAAAATTAGAAAAATTAATTTACATTAATTTGCTCGGAATCGTGAGGACTTCAAAACCCTCAATCAATTATCTTCCATCCTTACCGATCTGCCTTCGTTGGTCGTCTATTGCCACGTCATCGTCGACCCTCCGCCGTTGCTGCTGCCATCACCGGACTGCTCCTGGTCATCATCATCGTTGATCCTGGTCGTCACGAGTCGTCCTTCGATCCTGTGCACGCTGTCGCGGTCTTCATCCCTGTTTGTCTTCAATTCCTATACGCGGAGCCATTTTCATCCAGGTAAGTTTTCCTTACCATATATGTGTATATGTATATATTATATAATAATAGATTATATATAATTAGTAATAAATATATGTTTTCACAAAAATATATTAATAAGTGAAATTAGTTGAAGTTTTAATAATATTAATTATAGTAATATTTGTTTGATGTTAATATATGATAATTGTGATAGTTTTACATGAGTTTTTGTGATGATTGATATTATGATGATTTGTTTATTTAAAAAAAAATCGTTTTGACACCCAGAAAAATTTGATTTTTATAAATTTGTTCAGAATTAATTTGATAGATTTAAGAATCACATAAAATTAGATAATTTTTATTAAATCATAAAACTTAATGGACTTAAAGTGATAAGATTTCAAAATACTAAAATTAACCAACAAACTAAATTTTTCTTAAAGAACTACGTGAGGTCCGATCCCTATTAGCAGGTACATAGGCACCTAAATGGGCGACTCAAAATATGTAAAAAAATTATTTTTGTGATTTTGTTTATTTCTCTTAGTTTAAGTAAATTTGTACATATTTGTAAATAGTTAAAGCCTTGTAAATAATTTAGATTTTGAAATTAAGGTTTAAAAGAAAGCAATTTAAAATTGGAAAGCTAAAGTGGTGACCGTTTAGGTTTTAATAAGTTAGCTCTCGGACTCAAGTTAATTTTTTGTTCTTGTTTTCAAAACGATTTTTTCGCGGATCAATAGCAAAACCGAAATCAACCTATCCATTGGTATTGGTTTATCTTTTTTCTTGACTTTGGTCAAGTGGCGACTCCAAAATATTTTCAAAATTTAAAATTTCTTTTAATTCTTACTCAAGTATTCGTATTGAATGGGTTATGGTTTAGTATGAATCAGATTAATGAAAATCAAACCAGACATCAAAACCCAGGCTCGACAAATGTCAAAGAAACTCTATGAGAAAAAAAGATCAAGTTGAGTTTATGTCACGCATAGACAAGATTAGATTGTTAGGAATTAATGAACGTCAACTTGTATAAAACTGTGATTATTTTCATGATACTTTTGTAATTTTTTAAAAATTAATAATATTAAGTTTCTTTCCCCTCACGGCATGTATCTAGCCTTTTTCCCATTCAATTCATCCACAATTTTTTACGTCAGCAATTAATTTACAGGTGGCATCCTTTGGTACCGTACTACATTTTAACATATATTTAGATTCCCATAAAGAGAAGTCGTTTGATCGGTTTTTTTCACAATCAATTTAAAAGTAGTACATTTATTTAATTAAATGCGTGGGATAAATTATATTGTTGGTTGGTTAGACTTATGATGGCTGTCAAGAGAGCCAGCCAAGCCAAATAATACTGAATGGAAACAAATATAACAAACAAATGAGAAACTTACAAGAAGCTGCCTTTGCTTTAATATAATCAGAGTGATTTCAATGTCTACCATTCTTTTTTTTTTTTTTCCCCCTTTTCCCCAATACTAAATTAGCTCCATATTCTTTTTTATATTCAATAAGTTACATGGTGTGCACGTGTTATTGTATAAAACACTGCACACGTGAAAACCGACCAATAGTTATTTTAAGTTTTTGTCTCATTATTTTTGAAAGGATTAATCTAACGAATTGTACCTAAATTTTGGTAAAATATATAATAAGATACTTAAATATTAAAGCTAATCAATTTAGTACCTGAACTTTGAAATCAATTAATTTAATATTAAATTTTTTTTTTTGTATATGCCAATAATACCTCATTGATATTGATAAGCGTAAAAAAAAGGTTTTTTTAGGTATTAAATTAGTTAATTTCAAAGTTCATATACTAAATTAATCAATTTCAAAGTTTAGATATCTAATTATATATTTTACTCAAATTTAGGTACCATTTGTGACATTTATCCTTTTTAAGTTTAACTTTGTATCTTATATTAGAAAACTTGTTTTTATTTCCTTCTTGACTATTTTATTCTTACTTAAAAAAAAATAAGTTGGTTGGAAACAAAGAGAGAAAATCCATTTTACTTATCTTTGGTTCTAAATGTTTTAGCATACTTAAAGTTATTCTATTATTTATATTGTAATTTTCTTTTTCATTTTAATCCAATCCCATAAGAGTTCAATATACCTTTTCTTTTAAATAATAAACATTAAAAATCCAATTGTAAATATAAAAGATTAAGTTTAGGTTGAGCGAATATAAAAGAATGTATTAAATATTTATCCCTTTTTCTGCTTTATTTTAATCAAATAGAAGACGAACAAGATGCATAAATATATATATGTATATATGGGACTATATCTTTATATTTATATATATAAATGAATAGCCAACCTTATCAAGTGGGAAAAAAAGCTTGAGTGTTGTTATTGCATAGGTAAATATGGTCCAGTCCTTTTAATGATTGTTTAGGAAATTTATGAAGTTTTGATCCAATTGGTATGAATAATGTCTCCAATGGGAATGATATAAGTTTCAATTTTCACCCCTTTGTTGTACTGGCTAGGAAAAAAAAGAAAAGAAAATCCATAATATTCAAAATTGACTGCACAATTAATAAGTCCGGCGCAACCATGGACATTTTCAACATATAAAACAGCCTCCGATACAATAGCTAGATTAGCCCACGTAATATTTATAAGCACTTGTTCATATTATAAACGCTTTAGCTGAATCGAAGTACCCAAACAAGTACCAAAAGCAAACTCAGAATTTTCTCTATATAATCCTCTCCGATCACACAGACACATATAGATCCCTGAAGCTTAATGATTCATATATCAACATCCAAAACTTACTGTTGAACCATTGCTGAAATTCCTAGTCAGGTCAAATGGGAAATTCATTGGCATGCTTCTCGATTGACCCTAAAAAACTGATCACAGGAAGGAACACTCCTTCACATCTAGCACTACCAGGTCCTCCTGGAAAATTATCCGGCTTATTGCAACGTACTTTTTCGAAAAGGAAGAAGGAGAATAACCGAGTAGTAGTGCTGAAGGTGTTGATGATGATGCTTTGATTCGAGAACAAGCTACGGCTGCGGTTATGCTGTTGAAACAATATCAGAGAAATGGATCGGTTCCTTTTACCAGGTCAAGTTCGGTCGCACACCAATCTCAGTCTGGTAAGGACAAGCAAGCTCTTAGGAGGAGCTCCACAACGACAACAAGGCAGCGTTCGGTCATTGATTCCGAGCCTTTTCCAACAAACAAGATTGTTAACCAGGTTTATGTTCATTGCAATGTTGATGTTGTTGTTGTTGCTGCAGGTTTTATAGAAATTTGGTGACATTCTGGTTTCTTACTGAGATAAAACCTGTTCATGGTAGTTAGATTAATATTGGATTAGGATTTTCAAAAATTATAGACTAGTTAATAGTTATTAGTTAGTTAGAATTTAGATAAGATGTTATGAATATCAATTAAGTGTGCAATTCAATTAGTAATCAAGAGATTAATCTTCTTAAAAACCGTTACCCAAAATGAACAGAAATCTTGTAACACTAGCATATACCACATAGTCGGTCGCTCTGGCAACAGTCATATGGTTGGTCAAAATTGTTGGCCATGGAAGTCAACGGATGAAAGACAAAGATACTATATAATATTAAATTCATACCTTAGATATTAAACAAAAATTCCCGTTACAATTCAACAGCTTTCGTTTATCGGATTTTCCCTGGAATTTTCCATCTTGGACTGGTCAGCTATTTTAATAGTCAACACAAGGAAAGTTCCTTTTTTTTTTTTTTTTATTAATGAAAAATGTCAAATCTAGTAATGGAGCTTTGCAAAAAAATAATAATAAATAAAATTTAAATAGATACCTAAAATTTGAACTGGTTAATTTAATACTCAATAATATTTTTTGGTTATTTTTATTACATCATGAATATAATTTACTCTATTTCCTGACGCGAATAAAATATTTTAACAGTGCTAAATAGTGTTATGAATATTAGTAAAAATTCGATGATGTGCTACATTTTTTGCTTCTACAAATAATGCAAACTTTGTTAAGAAGAAAGTAAAACTAGTCATAAAAAGTTTGATTGAGTATTAAATTAACCACTTTAAAATTTAGATACTAAATTTAATTTTTATGTAAAGTTTAGCATCAAATTTGACACTTATCCTTTTTTTTTAAAATAAATATGTATATATATATATATATCTCTTTCTCTTCAGATGAGCCACTGATACATACAAAAATCGACAGAAAAAACATGCATTTCTATATTCTATGCGTCACAAATAGCCTATTCACACGTAAATATGGTGAGACATCTATCTGATCATGGATACAACAATATTCTGCATGATTTTTAACCACACCTTCCAATTTTTCTATAGCAAACATTAATCAATAAATATAAAATCATACCAAATGTAGTAGATATATGTTTTTGAATCCAACATCCCTTTCGCTCCTGCTAAAAAAGATCTACAACCAGACATATATCAATTAGTAATGTGGTTCATTGTAAATTTCACCAATTCTTTTGAAACTTTCTTGTTGGAAGCATTGTTCTCGTAAATAATTATCAGATAGACATTGATCTTTATGTCAACATGTTGATTTAATACGACCAATTGAGGGAAAAAAAGGATATATATATATATATATATATATATACACATATATAAAGATTTTAATTGCCAATCATAATCCAATTCTATTTTCTTGTGAACATTAATATAATTGTTAAATCGCAACTTAAATATACAATTTAATATGTTTTTTCTTAATTAAAATGATGCAAAATTATTTAGGTGTAGAAATTAGGTAAAAATGTGAAATCAAGTGTATAATTTTATACGTTTACGATTTTACCAATTTTGCATAATTTTATGCAATTCTACCTAGTGAATAGTAAAAATGTGATTTTGGCAACCATTACTAACATTACTCCCAATTTTTAGAAGTCGTTCATGGCTTTATCAGTTGTTATAAGTTAAAAAGCATAATATCTATTATTCGGTATAGTACATTATCGTACTGACATGGAACTCTATGTCCACAAAATAAAATTCTGTTCTCTATAGATGAAGGCTCTTAAATAGAACTATAATCTTGTGCTGCTTTCTTCCATCTAGTCATATCAGTTTACGAGCTTTGGACAATAAAATGAAGCTTGTGCTAACTAGGATGTAACAAAATTGGAGTTCACAGCAATAATGTAACGGATGTCATATCAACAAAGTATTTGTTCTGACTTTTTTATCTATCTGTAGGACGAAGAAACGAAGAGCTTGGAAACCAGACACTTCGTTCTTGTTCATGGAGGAGGATTTGGTGCATGGTGCTGGTATAAATCCATGACCCTATTAAGCGAAGCCGGATTCAAGGTGGATGCTGTTGATTTAACTGGTTCAGGTGCTCATTCAATTGATACAAACAGCATAAAAGGAATGGCACAGTATGTGAAGCCACTAGTTGAAGTATTTGAAAAGCTTGAAGAAAAGGAAAAGGTGCATTTTCCCCTTCAGCATTTCATCTACATGCCTATGCACGAGGACTATGTCCTGTTGTGTTTACTGCACACATTTTATGTCCCTCTTATGCGTCTCATCTACATGCCTGTGTTTACTGCAGTATATTTGCTATTTGTTTCCCGTGCGTTTGCTTCTTTGGCTCAGTATTGTGAAATCTTCATATAAAGATTATGACAAGGACATGAATCCTTAACAATATAGCATCTCCTGCACTATTGCTTTAGAGCAACACCATGAAATTTTTAGTTCATCAATTATTGATAAATTGTTTATCAATATGTAAACATCATGTCATGATTCGTGTTTAATATTTGATATGGTCCTGAATTTTCGTGGCAGTTCAATCTAGGATACCAAAAGGTACCATATGAGGTAGTTCATCTCATCATGAAAGTATTTGCAGGTGATTTTAGTGGGACATGATTTTGGTGGTGCTTGTATTTCTTATGTCATGGAGATGTATCCATCAAAGATTGCAAAAGCTGTTTTTGTTGCTGCAACAATGTTGAAAGATGGGCAGAGTACACTTGACATATTTTCCCAGCAGGTATGTCCTATGGCACTTTTGGTTCCCACACTACTATGTTTAGGGAAACGGCTGTTTCATTAGAACTCCGCAAACTGATAAATTATTCATATTGGTATGATGCGTCTCATAGTTTTGTCCCTGATGTCAATTGCTTCCTAGAAAATGACCTGGTCAGATTCCTAAAAGTCACCTGTTCAATAAGTCAGCCCATTTCATATGTTGAAGTTTCATCCATCGTGATGTAGTTTAGTTGGATAATTTTTCTTACTAATATTTGAATTTTATCCACAGGAAGTTCCAAGTAAACTGATGCAACAGGCTCAGATCTTTTTGTATGGCAATGGAAGGGATCAACCTCCAACGGCTATAGAGCTCGATAAACATTGGCCAAAGACCTTTTCTTCAATCAAACTCCAGCAAAGGTAGCATCTCTTGGCGCAAAATTAATGTTAAAATGAAAATGCAAGCTAGCATTAGAATAATGCAAATGCCTAACATGAATGTTAAAATGCTTGTTTTGATCCAGGATGTTATGTTAGCTTCAGTATCTATGAGACCAATCCCTTTTGCACCAGTCCTAGAGAAACTCTCTCTTTCAGCTGCAAACTATGGCTCGGTGCGAAGATTTTACGTTCAAACTACAGATGATTATGCCATTCCAATTCTCTTCAGGATGCAATGATAAACTCCAATACCCCAGAAAGAGTGTTCTCTCTAAAAGGCTCGGATCACTCACCATTTTTCTCTAAGCCTCAAGCACTCCATCGTTGCTTATAGAGATTTCAAAAGTTCCATCAAACTCACAAGCCTAAAGTTGCTGGTGTCTCTAGGAAAAACAATCTAGTATAGATCCTGTCTTTGTGAATCAGGCAAAGGTAAAGTCCAGCAACATCCTTGATATGGTCTATAAAAATCGTGTCTATACAAGAATTTTCTGTGCTTCGGGAATTTCAATCGTCTAAGATAAAGGACAGGAACATCATTTAGGATAGTATAGCATGAAATGATGTTTGTTAAGCAAATTGTTCAGCTAGAACTTCTAGCGGCATCAGCTTTCTCTTTTACTCTTAGTTTCATTATTTGTAAAGAATTATAAAATATCTCATCAATACATGTACATTTATAACATTGAGGAGGATTAATAAAAAAGAATAGCCAGTTTTTTGTTGGTTTGATCAAATCAAATTTCCTAAATTGTGTAGGCACACTAATAGAAAGGAAATGGGCAGAAAGGAAAGGAATAAAACATATTCCATTTATATTGGCCAAAAAAAAAAGAACAACATATTTGTCACGCCCCGAGGGTACTCTAATAATAATAATCAAGAACCACTCGATTAACATTATTAGATTACCTTCTAGGAATGACATGATTTTCAAAAACAGGATCTTTTAGTTGCTTGGATGGAATAAACAAACATATATAAGATGTAAATTAGTAAATAATTATTACAAACTACTATATTACAGATCATATGCTTCATAATTCACTACAACCTTAACTGATGATTCTAATGCACATTACATGCATTATAAGATTATTACAGATATAGATATTCTAACTCTATACTAAACTTTAAACTTCTGGCTTCTACTCTCTTACCGGGACCATGCTCCTGCTAGTAATGAGCCACGGTCGCAGAGTGAACCTGAAAGGACTGTGGGAGTGTGAGCTAAAACACGAGCTCAGTGAATAACCAGCACTTATTACACATAGCATACAAGTTATTAATCAATCATATGAAATGCAGCAATCACCCAAATGAACATTACAAGCTTGGATAACCCGGAATCCAAACAGGATGAAGATTTACGCCCTCCCATCGGGGTTGAAGGATCCAATCTATGGTCCACCTACCCAGGAGAGACTTAAGCTTTCAGGAAATAACAATCTCAATTTAGTTATCTCTTTATACTTATCATGTTTCATTATTTATTTCCTGTTTAGCTTTAGAAACTCCACTAAGTGTTAGTTATTCTCACGTAATACCATAAGCGGCGTCCTTCGTTTACCATGTAGTTCTTATGGTACTAACAGAACAAAAGTAATCTTGCAATTAACTACTAGCCCTCTGGCCTAGATAATTCAAGCCTTACCAGAGATCCGAGAACTAACACGTAGTAGGCTACCACTTACTCAATGCTTGTTATGCATAGTATGTAATGCATGATTTATTTACATTAAGGTACCAGTAGTTTTTAGTCAATTTAGGGGTGATCAAGCAATACAGACACTCACTGGCTACTACATACATTATCAAGATACACGCAATTTTTGGTTATCACTTATTTTGGAGTGACATAGCAATCAATGGAATACAATACATATTTTCACAAAACAAATCACCAATTCTTTATTATCTTTTAATTTAAGGTTCACTACTAGTACAAGCACAACCAATGTAATAAGACTGAGTCACTCACCTGCCCATCCTATTTAATCGTAGTAATCTTCAGGTAGGTCCTCTCCAATACCCGAATCACCTATTGAGATAAATAATAATATAATTATTAAAATTCCAAACTATACAAATTAGCTATTTATGTGTCCTATTGGTCGGTTGGGTATCTGTTTTATTTTCAGCTAATTCTTTTGACATAACTCTAATTTCTAGATTCTTGTACTCTCCATTATCTTTTAAATTATTTAATAAATTTTTCTTATAGAGTATACATATACTTATACTCATAAATTTGGATTATTTAAATTTCCATTGTTATCTATTTATATACAAATATGCTAGTATAAACTTAGTATTTACTAACTCATAGTTTATACATATATTTATTTTACTAAGAAAACATATCTGTTAATAAAAGAATTTTATTAACTTTATTCTAACTATTTTCGAAATTATTTTTCTAAGGAAAATTTCTTTTTAGATGAATAATATTTAAACACTCTCTTATTTAATAAAGTCATAAAAAAAAAATTTATTTTTTTAAATTTAAATAAATAAATGATTTTTGGATTTAATACTATTATATTATAATATTACTATTACTAATTCAGAAAATAATTAAATGCAGGAAAACAATTAGTAAACGTTCTAAAATTATTTAAATAATTAATTAGTATATACTTATGTATACTTAAATTCGTTTTTCTCTCTTCTGGCCGAGGCGTGCACGGGGTGCGTACGCCCGTACAAAGTTGCTTGGCAGAGGGCTGCACGGGCATGAGTACGCCCGTACAAAGCTGCGAGCAGAGAGCTACACGGGGTTAAGTACGCCCGTGCAAAGCTCTGGTTGAGGAGTATATGGGTTAGTACGGCCGTACAAAGTTCGGTCTGAGGGTTGTACGCCCGTACAACGTTTGGAAGAGGGGTTGTACGCCCGTACAAACAGCCTGGGCTCATCGGGAATCACTGTTCATCGTCTTCTCCGATGATTCATGTTCATTTCCGACGAATCCCGACGTCAAAACATCGTGATTTTAGTTCCAAAAGACTCCTAATGATCCAATAAACCTATATATCCAAGAATCATAACCTAAAAACAACATGCTATTCATGATCTCAAATCATTAAGCTCGGCTAGGGTTTAAGAAAAATACCTTCGTTGTAGCTTATCAGTGGAATCCGAAGCTCCTAATTGTTTTGGTTAGCTTCCTAAGATGTTTATAAGTCAGTATACATCCTTAAAATTGAAAGAACACTCGGGAATAAGATCGACTCACCTCAAGCATGTTCTTGAGCGTTTTTCCAGATTTTGCTTAAATTTTCGAACTGGATGATTATGGGCGTTTAACAATCTGTTCCTAAGTTGGTTCTACTCCTAATGATATGTAAATGTGTTCTGGAAAGTTTGGAGGAGTTTGGATTTCATTTGTTTGTCCGTCCGAGTTCGTTTGCTCATTTATGTATATATAACGAATGCGAGTTTGAGCCGCATTCCTCCGTGATATCTGATACAAATTGCTCTTGTTTGATATCCATTGCTTCCCTTGTTTGATTGTAATTAAGGCAAGGATGATCTGGCACAATTTCATTTGTTTTGTAGAGGAGTTGGATTGACTTTTGGCAAATGATTTGAAGAAAAACCGGCTCACATCTCTCAAGGACATCACAGCCCTTCAATCTTGGATAAAAACGTCTCCAGCAAGCCGAATTGATATATATATATATATATTATAATAGTTAGATGTTATTTAGTTAAGTTTTCGGGTAGTTTAATACACTATTAGGGTATATTTTAGCTTATATATGTACATATACATATACAAAGATTTTTAATGAATCCAATGAAATGTTAGTTTAACAAAAAGTACAATTTTAAACTTTAATAAAACGTATCTAATTGTCTAAGAAAAATTCATCCCACGCGATTTGAATTTGAAAAGCCTCTCGGGTCAATTTTCGTTTCAGGCTCCAAGAGCTTTAGGAAACCCTAATTTGGTTATTGGTATGGTTCGATTTTATATTTGAAGTCTAAATCTCAAGTTATACATCAATTTATGTTTTTATTGGGTATTTATAATCCTAACCGTTTATCCTGAAATCACAATTTCCTATCTAAAACCCTATTGAGTTACTTACGTAATATTACTACTAATATATAGGCTATACTAGTTATATATATTAGATTTGGATACTCACTATGAAATCTTATCAAAGTAGTTTATTACTAACTAAAACTCTCATATTTTAGGGTTCCAATCTAAATATAGGTTCATTACTAAACCTTGTTTTAATTCCCGGTCTCTATCGAATACTAAGGTAATCGCTTAATATTCATATATAGGTTTTCCCCATATATTCTATCTTTTTGACAAAGATTCGGGTTTAGGATTGGAAGTTTCCTTTGATCCTAACCTGAATTATTAACTCAGAATACTAAATCTTGTTTTTGGAAACAATTGGGTCAAAGAAGTCCTTTCATAAAGTCTATGAGTTCCAAAACCGATCAAATTTAGAGTATCTATCTAAACTAGGGTTTCTAATTAACTCTTAAGGTTACAAATCAACTTCATAATTTCTAATTTAGGGTCATATCTTATGATGGGAGTATTCGGGGTTTACAATATTCCATTTTATGTTTGGGAGTATAGGAAGGAAATAGGGGGAAAGTGGAGATGTTTTAGTTTCCTTTATTTTGTTTGGTTTTACAAAAGGGAAATAGGAAAAAATAAAGTTGGTATTGGACAAAATTATCTCTCAATTTATTTTAATGAGCATTATCATTAAGCATGAGTTTATATTTGCCTCCCATTTACATCCATTTCTCTTCAATTTAAGGGGGGGAAAAAAAAAAACCTTCAAAATGGAAACTTTTTTACCATTTTCTTGCTTTTGCATCAATTTTTACTTTTCACATAGATAATTCAATATAACATTTCCTTATGATTTTATGTAGTGTCCAAACGTAGCACAGGTTTGATTGCTAAGTTATAGCTTAAATTAAAAAAAAAAAAAAAACTTATTACATAGTTACTTGAATTTGATTTGATGTATACTTAAGCTTGGTTGGAATAATTGGATCATGTTGGACATGAACTTAAAGTCAAAATTCATTATATTTAGCATGACTAGCTCCTAAGAGCAAAATTAAGGATAAATGTTCTTTACATGCTTCAGTGTTGTAGATTATCAACTTTCTAGGTTGGTCAATTAGAAAATCAATTTTTAAATGTATATTTATGGTATCCTAACTTTTTACACATATTAATGAAATGTACTTTCAAAAATATTTTCTTCTTATCAACATCTTAAATTGTGATTGAATAAACCATTAGAATCTAGTGATCCGTCATATCGATTACAAAAATAGTATAATTTGGATCGATAACGGTCCGTTAAATCTATTAATGATGTTGTTCATATCTTTATTTTAATTAAAAACCCTAATCTCAAAGGCATGAAAACACACAAAATTCATAACTTTTTAGTTGTTGAGTGATAATTGAATGGCTTGAATCCTATAAAAGTTTGTTAAGGAATACATAACTTGTAGTGTCTATGTCACGACCCTAATAGGGGCCTAGTAGGATTATCCTATAATTAACATACCACGTGTCCACCCGTAATGAGAAACATCTTATAAGTCAGGGATTATAAGACTTTATCTTATTTATTCACTCCACATAATTTAATCATACATATATATAAGATATATTTATTTAAATTCACTAAGGGACCTTATTTTCCACATTTTACCAAGATCGCAGAGAATTAGTATCCCTTACAAAATAGTAAAATTGGGTTTTAATCTACAAAATGTAAATTCTCGAATGATTATACAATTTTATCTAAAATTATATTTTATGTTCATTATAATTTATTTTTCTAACTTTGAGAAAGTTTAATGAAGGATCATTCTTCTCACGTTCTTAGCCCAACCTCAGTTGATAAATGTGTTTTTATATACATTTAACCTACATTTGTATCTCACTTTCATGCATAAATTAGCACTCTTGTAGTGAATTTTTGCTATAAATTGATAAGTTGCTTAATGACACAACGGAGGTACGATAGGGTTTATCGCAAGACGTTGATTCACGCATGAATACTCGGCTTGTGATCTTCAAATATCTATTGATTCTGAGAATACGTAGATATCTAGCATCAAAAGTCGAAATCTACACAAAGATAAAGAGTTTTGGAATAGAGAGCACACTCTCAAAGAAATTTCATTAAAAAAAAAAAAATCAGTATCTCATATGCCATAAAGCTTACATAGCAAGCTTGAAAGTTGCCATAATAAAAAAAAGACTAAAACCTATTAAATAATATTAAATAGCATTTAAAAGGAAAAACTAAAAATGATATCCTATTAAAAGACATTAAATCTTATGAAACTGACATCCTATTAAAAGATATTTGATACTAAAAATTATTCTTTAAAAATATTAAATGATATTCTAAAAGCATTGATCGCATTATTAATTACAAATTCGAAAAACCCAAAAAACATGTAAAGTACGCCGCTCCAACACCGGCAGTATAGAACTAAAGGCTAACGGCATAGGTTGCCGGCATAGGATTTTCCATCTCTTCATCCTATGCTGCATCACTTAATTTTGGATCAAATGTGTTTAAATATGCAAAAAGTTGTAAAACGGATTAAAAAAAACTAGACTATTAGACTACTAAATTGAGTTTTTTGAAATAGGTTAGATATTTCGATTTAAAGAGACAACACTTGAATTTAATTGTTTTGAGATGCAAAGTTTAGATCAAGCTTTTATTGATTGTTTTTATGTGCACTAGTAAGATTTAGAATTGTAGGAACAAATATGAGACATTTAATGTTGAAACCCACAGCAAACTGTCAAGTTTCAATGAGAAATACACAAAAGGTGGAACAAGCTTGTGAATCTGTCATCTTACTTCAACACAACTTGAAGACAAGACCGAGCTCCTAATGCTAATCGAGTTAAGAACTGAAGCACTAGATTAAAAGCACCAAGCTATCATGAAAGTTTGCCACTACTGCAACTTCTTCCACTGAGCACTTATGATGCTAACTGGAGCGCCCTGCATTTTGAAGTCCAAGCCAACTGCAAATCCAAACAGATTTAAAGGCCTGGACCGAGTGAAACACATATGAAAACAAGCTCTAGCTGTTTGGATTTTCTGCAGTAGACATGAGTTGCAAGTTAGATGCAGGAGGAAGCAGCTGACCTGCCCCTTACCGAACTGATGAGCTCCCAATCAACTACATGTCCGAACTACAAGAGTGGTCGAGGGAGCACCTGTAGCATCTATGTTAACTTGTTTCTTTTGCTCAAGCATGCCTCCGCAAAACACCGACCTGATCCAGAGTACCGAGCTGCATAACCCCAACCAGCCACATGCTGACCTGCTTCAAGAACAGCCAAACCTCTAAGACTACAACCGACTAGTCCATGTCTGACCTGATCCTAGAAGTCCAGCACAAGAATAGCCCAACAATAGCATCAAGCACCCATTGTGGCGAACCGTTTTGCAAAAGGGATCACTCGAGCTGCTCAATGAAGACCATGCTCAATTCATAACCAACAATCTGAGCCATATTGGCGAGCAGCACCACGTTGCTATTAAGTAGCAGCAGCACGCCGACCAAGCAAGATCTAATTACGCCAAACAGCAGCATAAGCCCGATCAAGTTTCAGCCGAAAGTCGAGCTGCCTAGAGCACTCCATGTGCGAGTTCCTAAAGCAAAACTGATCCAAATTGTCACAGCATGCTTGAGCTCCCTACACCAACCTGTTTTAACCGAGCTGAACCAGTAGAGCTTCTGATCCATCGACCTGCTTCTGCTTGAATCGAGCAAGACTTGTGGATAGCCAATTGAAAGCACAGACATCCAACACAAAACAAGCAGACCTGCACCAGCTACTCTCGAGCACACTCAGTAGCAGAACCAGAGCAAGACAATCAAGCTCCCTTCCATCTGATGCCAAGGTGCGGATTTGAGAAGCTAACCTGAGCTTCCACGAACTAAGGTAGAGAACTCTCCTAATTAGAAGTGACAATAGTACCGAAGAAGTAGCAAGGAGTAAACACCTAAATTTCATGCTAGACCTATAAGAAAACTCTAGAACAGAAAGTCAAATCGGAATTCTAAAGTCAACTAGATCAACAACAAGCTCTAGTGAATCTAGATTTAAAAATCCCGTGCGAAAACCTAAATAGTAAAAATGAGATATCCTTAGATTATAATCTGAAAGAATGTCATATAACCTAAAAAGATTAGATTAGTTAAAAATTCGCTCATTTCGAATCTTAACGAGATCTATTTATAAAAATAGTGTCCCAACATGCAAAACGGTGAAAATATTCCTATAATATATTTAGACTTGTAATGAGATGAGGAATCGTAAAATATCAGTTATAAAATTTTTCAACTTCTAAAAATATCAGATACAGCTCGTTTTCGCGTTTTTTTTTTTTTTTGTATTTTATTTGTCTATTCTATTATTCATTACTATTCTTCTATCTCTATTTTTTCTTATTATCTATTCTTACATCTTATATTTTTCATTTCCACTACACCTTTTTACATAACTTCTTTTATATTTTATTTACTTTTTTCTACCAAAATTACTTTTTATCACTTCCTTCTCTCTAGAATCGATGCTACTTCCCCCACTTCTTTCACACATCACTTTTTACATATTAAAACTCTATCAAAATCACTTTCCAACTTTCCTCTCTATAATTTCCCCTCAAACACACTCTTCAATCCATTTCTCTTTAGGAAAAATACTAAACACACCATCCATTTGTTTTTTTCAACTTCAATCCTTCATCAATCTTAGGTAAAAATTCTAATCCTTTCTTTTGTTTATGTGACATAACATGAATAATGTGTGTGTTTTGATTCTATATAAATCCCCATGACGCTAATGTTAGGGAATGGAATCATGAAAAACAACATATTGTTCATGTCTTATTCATTTTCATAATGTGTTCTTGTTATTTTATGTTCATACTTCTAACTTAACTCTTTATATGTTATTATGTATATGTATATATCTATGTTTCTTAGAACCTAAATACTCACTAATCTAACTCCTTATTTAATGCTTCATTACAAGCTTTATTATCTATTTCATGCAAATAAATAAGACTAGTCAATCTCTAGTTTTAGAATTATCCTTAATAAGGTCAAAATAAAAAAGGACTTATCTATAATCTAAGTCCCGAGGAGCCTTGAAAAAAATCTAAGACTCCCATATTTTCTTATTTATTTTCCTTTCTTATTTCATGAGACTAATATTATTTCGAGTCTCGGGAAGCCTTGAAATAAATTTAAAACTTCCATAATTTTTCTTATTATGCTTTTCTTATTCTTTTATGGAACTTATCCATTTCTAAGCTCCAGGAGATCTTGATAACAAGTTAAGACTTTCATATTTTTGTTTATATATTTGCTCATTTGACTTTCTATTCTTTTATTTTCATACATAAATTTATTTATCTCACAATATAATTATTAAGTTCATATTCACGATGGGCATAAAATAATATTGTTGTCTTAATAAAAGTTTTCAAATTGGAATATGAATTTATTCTTTTATATAAATGAGACTGAATTCTTAAGAGGAATGATATTTAACACTTAGGAAAATTTTTCATTTAGATTAAGAATGATTTTTCTAACCATATCCTATTCTAAATGTTAAAGTAGATTTTCCATAAATTTTCGATGTTGATAATTCTTTATTGTACAAGTTTTTCTTAAAAACTTATTTTATGGCATATGCCAGTATTTTGACAAACACTAAGAACAAGACATTTTCAAGACAAACTTAAAATCAACTCATTAGTTAAAAGCCACTTAGAAATGAAATTGATATACAACATAAGGAAGTGAGTTTTAAAAAGAAAGGTTACTTTTCTTATATAACAATAGTAGTTATAATAACTAAGCACTCACTTTCAACAAACTAGAAATTTTCACTTTCTTCCAATAACTCGAAAATGAGAGATTGTAAAACTTAATCTTTTTAACTTTTAAAATAAATTGTTTTATGAAAAATTATTAGGACAACATCACTAAGGTCATACATATAATATGAATTTATTTTAATATTAAATGATTTTCAACTATATAGATATCTATGTGCTTGTTATAAGGTTTTTGGATGATGAAAAACTTAAAAAAAATGCAAATTTAAGGAATGAAACTTCGGGTTAGATCTGTACTAATCCATTTTTAAACTCAAATGACTTTAAATATTAAAAGTAATCTTGTAAATAGATAGATCTTTTTAAATAAGTAGAAAACAACTACTAATATGTGAAATTATGAGTTAAAATGATCAAGTTATGACCATTTTAAGTTGGAATTTTCCTTCATCCGAATTTTGACGTGAGTAATACAATAGAATTAGAAAATTTAAGTAAAACTTCCATAAAATACTCATTTCAGTTATTTCTTTCATTTAGGTAATGAAGATATGGAGGATTCGTATTTAAAGGACTTTTATGAGTGAAGGATTTTTGGCAAGAATGATAAAGTGAGTTCATCTCCTACTTTTCGTACTTATGCTTGTGCTTACAAATTAGATGCATTAGAAGTAGGAAAAGATAAAAATGGAATGTGCATGTGATTCTAATACTTGTTGAAATTATACTAAGCATATCAGAGCTTAAATTGTTGTTAACAAATTTATCCTCTTACTATCATGTTGAAGTGTTTGCTAGTTCTATGATCTCATTTAAGATGCCTTAATTATATGTCAAAAAATAAATTAATTGGTTTATACATATCAGGAAGTGAGTCACATTACATTAGCTACTATGCCCTCGATATGACAAGAGCATATTAGTGGGGATCACAGGGGCCCGTAAGTTTGCATGGGCGAATAAGAGCTCGAAAGAACTATTAAAGGATGAAGCGAGTAAGAGCCTGAAAGAACTAGATCATTGAATTGTGAAGCAAGATCGTAAAGGGCCCGAAACACCTAACGTTAAATGGAGGGCATAATTCCATTCAAACATATAATTTATGACTGATCATATTGTAAGGACCCGGCCCACTTAACCCATAGATTAAGAATGCCAAATCCTCCGACCATGCATAATACTCAGCTATTAAGAAATACCCAAGTATTATACGTAAGGTCGTTTAAAAAGAAGTGTTTGTAATGATTGCTTGCTTAAAACAGATATAACATTCACATGATTTAAATTAAGAAATACTACCACTACATAAGTAATAGGTCATCTCATATATACAAAACATACATCACATACATTAATTGAAGGTATCACAAAGATCGCTCAAAACACATAAAACTTACATACAAAAAAGCTATATTACGTATACCACTTAAAATAAAATTACATTTCAAGGCTTAACAAATAAGCCTAGGCGCTTCACAAAAATACATCAAAAGTCCTAAACAACTACAACTAGGTCACACTCTTAATCATCTATAGAAGTCTCCCAGTCAGTCCCATAGCCCATATCGTCATAGAGCTCATCGTCATAATCACCTGCAAGATAACAGCATGAGCCAAAGGCCTAGTACACAATAGTGCAACCAAATACATGTGCCATGCACACTTAACTAAATGCAATGCAATAATTCACCATAACTTCATTATCTTTGGTTAAGTAAGTAAAACAACACTGGAGTATTCAAACTCCGATTCAAGCTTGGGAATTTTGGGGGTTCTAAGTAACAGTAGCTGCCTAGGGGGTTGATATAGATAGACCGGATATCTACATCTCCTATATCTAGCTGATAAAGATTATTAATAACTTCATCTAGGGTTCACACTCCTTTATACACTCTACTTATCCCGGTCTATAACATTAATTAGTTCAACGGTCTCATACACTTGAATTAAAACATATTATTTCCTCTTGAGCATAAGTAGAGAATATACCGATACAGTTAACCCCATTAGCTATCTACTTAGCCATTAAGATAAACCACTATTGTATCATGGATTTGAGTCATTGCATCATGCCAAAGATTTGGACTAAGTGCCTAAACTACTGTGCCATTGCATTATGACAAGGTTGTCGTTCCCCAGACTAGACATGACTCAACCACAAATCATTTCAATAAACTTTTTATTAGTCTTTAATTAAAGTCAAATGTGAATATGCATGTCTTAAGCAATAATCAATCAAATTATTATGTACCTGGATCAGATTGAGAATTAAAGGAATATCTAACCGAGTATCTATCTCTGTTCCACATAAATCAACTATATGAACATCACTATCCTAAGTCAAGCTTATACTCACTAGTTTAAAACTTAGGAAGTTATTGAATCTTATTTAAAAACAATCCAAAGTCATCACATGATATATATATATATATATATAAGATGTTGGAAGAAAGTTAGAAAAATTGAAATTTACAAGGCCCATGCTGGTAATTAACATCGGCAATGTAAGACTCAATGCCGACGGTGTAAGGATTATAAGCCGGCGGCATTTTAGCCGTCATTAAGAAAAATCCATTATGCACAAAGCTTTTGGGTCTTTACACCGGCAATATAGACCTCAACGCCGACGGTGTTCAAGTTGCATTTCAAAAAATTAGAAGCCAGAACCTACCTGCCAGCGGCGTTCGAGGTGGCATACACTGCAGTTTGTATTGCAGATCTCCTCTATTTTTCAAACACAAAATTTTTACATTTAACTCTTCCAAATTCTTCCAAATCATAATAGAAACTTCCTAATATATGATAAAAGAATTCTATATCATGGATTAAAAGAGAAATAAAGCACTGTAAACATCATATAAACTTATCTTAATGTATATATGATGGTTGGGGATGGATTCTTGGTGTGTTGGGTGCAAGAAAACTTAGTTTGGATGTTAGAAAATGTAGCCTTTCTAGAGTTACGAATTTTCTTCTCTTAGTTCTGTTTTTGAATGTCCAAAGTGTACAAATAGAGCTTGACGTTATCCAATTAACATTGACTTTTGGGGCAGATTTTTCTAAGGGCTTTGAGCTTTAATTTTTGGGCTAAGTTTGGGTTTAATAAGGCCAAAAAATCTACTAAGTTTATGGACTATAATTTTAGTTTAAAACAAACTTAATCCATCATATATTATTCACCACAACAACAATTAGCATTAACATAATAATTGTTAACATGAATAAACTATCATCCTAAATATATTTGCCATAGACTATTATCTAGTTATTACTTCCTAACACATACAATTATTTCAAACACCACAATTCACACTAACACATACACACATATAGCAATCAAATTTAACCTGCATTGAGTATGAATTTAAACTTTGGTCATTTCACATATGTATTACTTGCTCATCTGTTTAATGCATTCCATACGCTTGTCCAAATATAACTTGTTTGATTTTCATGTTTCTACTACGCTAATTCGGAAATATTCTTATTAAGCTAGTTGAACTTACACCCCAATAGATTTTTGTTATCGCAAGACTAATATCTCTTATACCCAAGGTCTCCACATATCCAAGTAAAATTACGCTTTTGGGGGAAATCCTTTTGAAGATCTTAGAATAGATTTCCTTTAAAATCTTTTTTATTCTAGTCATTGTTATATGTAAGACAAAAGCTATATTTTTTATCATTGGAGATTTATGGGGGGAATACCCCTAAGATGATGTATAGACCATATTCTTATGATTTTGAAGATAAATGTTTATTTATATTCTTGTATGCTATATTTACTTTCTCAAACTACACATCCTACTGGTATCTCCTATTGCTATGATGTACGCCTTGCATATGGTGTCGTAGCTTTTGCATGACTTTGGAAAGTCATTCTTAAGCTTTAATATCGTATGCCACAAACTGTCACGTTTATGGTACTCTTTGGGGCGTGTCATAAGGACCTTCAACTGAACTGCAACATGGGTAACAATTTTCATCTAACTCAAGCTGCTTTTGACCCCTGCACCAATTGTCAACAATTGTCAAATGAGTGCACACAAATGGAACACTTATAATCAACGTCCAAATAGCAAACCGAGCTTTATACAATGAACTGAGTTGCACTTCAACATATCGACCACGCTTAGCAACATCTTATTCCCCTTGTATTATTTTTATTCTCTTTTTAGCTTGTAAATAGTTTATAAGCCTTTTATCCTTCTTTTTGTACTTTCTATAGAATTTTGGGGATTCACTCTACATACCTTTCACATCACAGTACGCCTAATTTTACCAACTATCATATCACCATACCTCCACTTGCCAACTTACCTTTTACAAACTATATATATATCATTCACATTTTCATTTTCTTTTTCTTTTTCTTTGGAGGAAGGACCATATTTTGGTCTTTGTCTCTTGACAGACCTCTCCACATTGCCATTCATCTACCTCACTTATCAACCTCAACCTCACCTTTTTTGACTTCATATCTAGTACTATTCATTCTCAACCATCATTGTGGAGTTAGACCCTGAAATTACTAGAAGATATTATGCAATTATAGGTGTTCTCTCCCTTTTATCCTTTGTAATGGATTGTGTTTAGATTATTATAAATGAAATTCCATTTTTCACTATGAGCTAAACTTATCCAGTGGGATTATGTGATGTATTTATGTATTTCTTAAGTACTTAATTAGTATCTTATGACGAGTTTTGTTGGTTTGAAATTTTGGTTTTTCCTATTTCAATGTTCTTAAGATAAATTTTGTCTATGAATTCTCTTATGAATTAGGATTTGAGATACTCGAGAGGGGGTTGATGATTTGATTGAAATACCAAATACAACTTTGAAACCAACATGGACATGTGTGGTTTTGGCTCAAGTTGTAGAACTCATGTTCTTAATGCGGTTATTATGGTTTATTGACACAGGTACATGCTTGAACCACAAATTCAATTAGAATAACATAGCTTGTGAGAGGAGTGTGTTATTTAACTAATGATTATGAATGGATTACTTAAGAGGGATATCCATGTTATAGTTTGAATCTTACAAATCGAGAGGGAAGCAAATTCTTGTGAGTTTAATCAAAATCTAAAAGAACAATCCAAATTATAATTACGAAGCAACGAATGAAAATTCTAACCAAAACTATTACACAATCCCACACCTATTTTACTAAAAGGGTTTCTAAAAGTAGTTTTAGTGTTGGTTTAATCTTTAGTGTTAAAATAATTGTAATTTGCAGTGATAATTTTTAGATGTAGCTTAGTTAATTTAGAAATCTCAAACTCCAATTTGGTTGCCTAGCTTAGAGTAGAATCATTATAATCTACTACTTAGTCAATTAGCTTCTTGTAGATCACAACCTTGAATACTCCCGCTTAGCTATACTTGCACGATTGGTGCTCTTGTGGTGATTCTCGCACTTAAATTGATTATTTTTATAAAAATATGCATTTATAGTTGTCTAGCAAACATAAAATAGCGAGAGCATAAAACACTTCAAGCAATTTGGCACCGTTGCTGGGGAGCTAAGCAAAGTTAAGTTAAGCTGAGCTAAGTTGACCTGAGCTAAGCTTCGATACTGATATTAGATTTGTGGTTAAACTTTGAGACTAGGCTTTATTTCACTTTGTGTTGTTTTTTTTTTTTTTTTGTCATATGTAGTAGTATTGTGTTATGCTCTTAGCATGTTAGAGTGGGTAGTTGTGTTTTTTTTAGTATTTGAGGTGTGTTTTGTGTTTAGTAGAGTAACATTTGCTTTGATTCTAAGATGTATATAACAAAAAAAAAAAATTCTAAGGTTATCAGCTTCATTGTTGTGTTCTTGAGAAAGTGTGACTATATACATAATGAGTTATAACGGTTTAATGTGTTGGTATTATGGGGATGACCATGCGAATTATGAGTGTCCTACTCCTTATTTATATACCTCATACCCATATAATACAAATGCACCTCAATCTTATGCCCAATATGAGGGATTTTTTTATGATGGCCTAATGATTATAGATGATATAGTGTGTAAAGGTTGTGGAGGTCAACATTGAACTTTTGAGTGTTAAAATGGGAGACTTGTCCCAGATTCATATTACCCCACCTCCATTCCTCAATATTTGAGCTACCACCATAGTCAAGAATGAAGGTCGAGTGAGGAACCTTTTAAGGGTATGAGCTCACCATGTTATGAAACTTTTAGCTCCTATAGATCCTATAAATTGACCTTATTGACTTCACTATTTCCTTCTTTGAGCTTTAAGAAAGAAGACACCCCAAAGAAATCGATATTGGAATTGACCATTGATGGTATGTATGATGATTTAGATCTATTTGCTTGGACAATATGTATGATGTTTGAAGTGGACTCATGAAAATTCATAGCTTCTAATGTTTATAACCTCATCTCCTTAGAAGAATTGGATGCTCTTCTAGGACCATCTCAAGATTAGGTAGTTAGAATGATTAAATATTTAAAGACTCTTGGGAGACATGAGGGTGTAACTGAAGAGATCATTACAAGTGCATTGAAGCTAAATGATCTATATCAATAACATGAAGAGTCATTGAAAATGGAGGATGAGCTGGTGGAAAAGAAAAATGAATTAGAAGAGCATAAGGTAGATCATAATAGTCACATAGATGAGCTCAACACTAGTAAAGAGGATGAAATATCTTAGTTCTTTCACTAGTGCTGTAATTCTTGGGAACATAAAAACTGTATGAGTGTGAGTAAAACGACGGCTTAGTGAGACAACTTGGCTAGACTACACATTAAGCAATAACATGCAAGCATATGCAATGCGACAATCAACAATATACACAAGTATAATCTTGGACAGACTAGGACTAAACAGGATAGAGATTTATGCCCTTTTATTGGGGTTAATGGAACTTATTCTCAATGTCTGCTATGCTTAGGAGAGATTAAGAATCGAGGCAAATGGATACCATTCATTCTCGCAAATCATTTCATTTTCAACCATAAAATTTAGAAACAATATTAAGTATTAGCCATTTCTTGTTGATACCATGGGTGACTTCCTTTAGATTCCTAGTTAGTTCTCGTAGAACCAATCGAAAAAAAGGTAACCTTGCGTAGAAATAAGAAAATTTTATCTAGAAAAACCAAGCGAATACTAGAGAACCAAAAATGCTAATGTGTAGTGGACTACATGCCCCTATGCAGAAATGCAATCCATACAATGCATGATAGGTTTATTATAATGTCATATAGTATTAGGTCAATTTCATAAGTGATCGTACAATGTAAAGATAAGCCTCGACATGCTTCAAACAGTAGTTATAATGCAAAACAGTTATCCCTTTTAATATCATACTTTGGGCAATCAAAACAACACCAATCAACATACGACATGTAAACCCCTAGATTTTATACTAAGTTTATACTTAAACCCTAGAACTGGAAGTCAAGCAGAAACCCTAAGGTCAACTAGGTCAATGGCAAATCCTAGTAAGTTTAGATCCAGCAATCCCGCACTCTAAACCCTAAAACAATAAAACTAAGATAATCATAGATTATAGTACATAATAATGTTGTACAATCTAAAAAGGTCATATTCATCAAAATTTAGTTTGTTTAGGATCAAAACGGGATCAGTTTTCAAAATTAAGTTATGGACCCGCAAACTAGTAAAATATTTCGATAACACCTTTAGACTCGTAATAATATGAGGATTCATAATGTAAAGACCCAACTCACTAAATCCCGAGATTTAGAGTATCGAGTCCCCAACCATATATAACAGTTTCACATTATATGTAAAGTTGTCCTAAAACTAACAGTTTATGAGAATTGTTTGATCAAATCTACTAAAACTTTATAAACAATTTTTAACAAAAAAAGATTGCTAATAAAAGCAATCTATACATATATATACATCATATGTACAAAGTTTAGTATCAATACAAGACACTATAAAAATTACAAGTTTTTCTTATTACAAAAGATAACCCAAAGAGATTTTAAGGTCTTTTACACTTAGGCTTATCTAACAAGCCTTTTATATAGAGAATTATGTTTAAACAAAAGCTTCTCCAAAGTTTAAGGGTATTCGAGTCCTACTTGTCCCACTCGTCCATAAATCGCTCAAAATTTTACCCGTATCCCAGATCATTATATAACTCATCTTCATTACCTGCAAAGCAGCAAAAGCGAGCCAAAGGCCTAGTACGCAATAACAAACACAAGAGCAATTTATCAAGCAAACTTAAATCAAATGAAATGCATTAATGATCAAGTCATTATCTTATTAAGTTTTCTTTTTAACAAAACAATAGGAGGGTATTCAAACCTCGGAATCACGCTCTGGGAATTTAGAGGTCCTGAGTAATAGCAGCTGCTCAGGGGGTTGATATAAGCAGTCAGAATACTTATATCTCCTATATCTATTCCATAAAGAAATAGCTTCATTTAGGGTTCAAAAGCCGTTACTTGACTCTACTTAGACTCAGTCCACAACATGAGCCTAGTTCACAAGTTCCCATAAACTCTGAACTAAACCATGGTATTTCCCCCTAAGTTTAAGCAAACGTTACTCGAATAATATTCTCCCCATCGGTTACCCACTTAACCAAAAATGAATTGCTATTGCATCACAGCATACCATTGCATCATGGTAAAGTCATTGCATCATGACTTAGGTTAAGCGCCTAACTAACATGTCATTGCATCATGATAGGTTTGTTTCTCCTCGGACCAGATTAAACAGCATAATAGACATCCAGTTCATCAAAGCATTAAGCCAAATTGAATTAAATCAATTTTAATAATGCCTAATCCTAGCATACAACAAACAAGCTATTGCTTACCTGAACCCGATAGTGTATTACTATATTCACTTGGAGGGGAAATAACCGAAGAACCTTTAACTGATATAAGAATATCAAAACAAATCAATAATAGAATTTATATATATATCACAATCGTAGGTCAACTATACAAAGAGATTCAATGAATCTAACATATAGTTTAAACATTTAATTCATATATAAAACATGTTTATATAGCTTATAGATTCATTAGAAGATCATATATGAAGTAAAGAATAACAATTGAAGAAGATTAAATTTGTAAAACTCAGGGGATATGCGACCTTCCTACACAGGTAAAATTGAACTGAACATCGGTAGCATTGGAATTATATGCTAGCGGCATTAAGCTTGGCGTTAAAAAATTTGATTCTGTTCGCATTCAACATTGCCTCTACACCGGCGGCGTTGAAGCCATAGTAGCCGGTGTACGATTTGAAAAATAAACACTGGCCAATTTCTTTACAAAAGTCAGTGGCATTTTAAACGGCTTTAAAAAAATCGGTTCTAATCACATTCAATACGGCCTTTACACCGGCGGCGTTGAAGTACAAGATGCCGGCGTACACTCAAAAACAGACCTATTCGAAAATTGTTTTACTTCTCCTGTTTTACACTTTGAAAAATATAACATATAACACTTTTAATCCTTCTTCAAACACATATTTAACTTCATACACTATCTTCTATCCACATTAACCAATCCTAGCAACTTTAAACTTTATAACAACACATCAAACTACTTCATTCACATCAAATCCTCTCCTACTCTTAACTTCAACTTCAACTACTCAAATCAACTTCACCTCTCACCAACACCTCTCACCACTTCCATAATACATAAATAAGTTCACACAATAACAAAACACAACCTAACATATATCAATGCATAAAACCATACAATTCAAAAGACATTAACTGATCCTACCATAGATTTTTCACCTATACTACAAGAAAGGAAATAAAACAAAAGTTTATACTAGCTTTGACTTACATGTAGAGGCTTTAACTTAGAGAGATTTTTAAATCCAAAAGCTTGATACTGGTTTTTGGTTTAGGGCTTATGGTTTGAAGAAAAGGAAAAGAGAAAAGAGAGAAAAAAGGGAAAATTCGTATGGGAATTATGGACTGCCAAAAGAGGCCAATTTTGATCAAATTTGTGACTCATTAATATCCTAAGTTTGACTTTTGAGGCAATAAGACTTAGGTTTAAATTTGGCTGAATTTGGAGCTCATTTGAGTTTAATTTGGGCTTAAAAAATAGGTTTAACTTAAGAAAATTTCTATCAACAAATTCTTAGGCATAACAAAAGTTGTTTTGATAGTTTTAAACATAACACACACATATTAATTCATAAAAAACACAAACATTAATTACACCATACGCACATTAATATACATAAAACAATAACATTAATTTCATTACACATATTCATATACATCAATAATTTACATTAATAAATATAAAATATCAAACCTATTTCTACACATTCATTTTCATGAATCAAAATTACTTCAAACTTAATATCTAGAACTAATATTGTATTCACATGCAAATTTTAATTATTGAATAATTTAGATTATTTCACATAAAATATTAATTTTAGAATCTTTTAGTATCTAAAAATATCATATATAGCTCGTTTACACATATTTTCTTTACTACGGTATTAATTTGTCATGTTTACTATTCAAGTTACTACTCATTAATATTTTACTATTTCTACTTTTTTGTACTATCTATTCTTATAAACCATACCTCTATTTCTTATAATTTTTATTTCCAATACCACTTTATACTTTTTATATCTTACGCATTACTTACTTTTCATTACAAAAATATAAATTTAATTAATTTGTTCTCCTCTCTTCTTCAATGGACGACAGCCCCCTCTCTTTCTTCCATTAAAGTTTCTTTTCTTTTTTATTTAGTTTTAATCATATAAATTTCCACTTCAAAACTTTATAAATAACCTGTCTTCCTTTATTCTTTACACACACTTTCTCACTACAACAAAACTCTTGCAAAATTTCTTCTCAACCCTATCTCTCTTCTCCACATTGACGTGAGCCACCCCCATCCATTCCCAAACATTTTCCACAAATTTTTCTTTTATCTATCTATCATCAACCATCTTCCATCACCATATACTTTAGGTAAACCTCTAAACCCCATATCTTTTCTTCATGCAACATAGCAGAACACCTTGTTATTTTAATTTTTAAAACCCCATGAGCATCATGCTAGGGATGAGATCATGAAAATAACAACTTGTTCATGCTGTTATTCAATACCATGTTTATTTATAAATGTTATATATTTTATTATTGCTCCTAATCTAACTCATCTATGTTATTAAGTATAGTTATGTGTATGTATATATATATATTCTTAGAGTATATATGCTCACTAACATAACATTTTATTTATGCTTTTATATTTCTTGCAAATTATTTATTTATTTCATGCAATTTATTAAGACTAGTCATTATAGTCTTAAACTTATCATCATCAAGTCAAAACAATTTTCTTCTTTCTTTTTGGACTTTTCCATAATCTAAGTCTAAGAGCCTTAACATAAATATAAGACTTCTATAATTTTCTTATTTTTCTTAAAAGAATTGCCCATGTCTAAGTTCGGCAAGCCTTGATACAAGCTAAGACTTCCCAATACTTAACCTTTATTTATGTGCCTATTTAATTTTATGAAAATCTGGAACAATTAGATGATTTTTCTTTAAAATCTAAAGTTGTTGGGAAAGTTGTCAAAATCACGAGGAAGGATCTCGTTGATTGTTTTGATATGAAGGATTGTAATGACGATGCAAAATTAATAAGTCTATCCAAAAGTGAGATTTTTACAGAGCTGAATGATGGAATTGGAAGTTTTAAGGAAAAAGATATATTCTCCACTGATTTTGAATTGCTGATACGTTTGTTGCATAAAGCCATTGTTGATTGTATTTTACCTAAGATGGGTGGTACAACAACTATTTCCATAGAAGAGGGTTTGATTATTTTGGCAATAAAAAAGAATTTACATTTAGACATACCAACCATGATTTTGAAACACATGCGGAGAACTCTTCGAAAAAAGCCCTATGGAAATCTTATGATGAAACTTTTCAAATTCAAGAATATTACTTTGCCCAAAAACTTTAAATCGACAGTCGGTTTAAAGAAGTTTGGAGAAATTAATATAAAGAAAATGGGGATCCTTGTTTCTGAAAAATTTTGGTTCTCTAAGGATGGTTCTTGGTATCGTCATCCTAAAAATAATAATTTCAAATTTGATTGGCAAAGGATCAAATCTCTAGCTGAATGTGAGTTGCTCCCAGAGGCAGAGCATGGATCAGAGGGTGTGAGAAAAGAAAGTGAAAAAAGAGAATTTGCTTTCTAAAAGAGCAGGGAAGGAGAAAGTGTTGGGAAAGAAGAGGAAATCCCATGAGATAAGGTCTGGAGGCCAATTTGAGATAAGGGAAGGAGAACACGTAGTTGATGAGACTGAGTCAGAGAGTGACTCAGAAGATTTAACCAAATCAATTCTTCAAGCTATTAGTTCACAAAACCAACTCGACTCACAACCTATAGGACAGCCTAAGGTTATTTCTCAAGAAGATATTCCAGATGTTCCTCAAAGCACCAATGAACCACATATCACTACTCAAGCTCCAATAAGTGAGACCACCAGTGAGCCACCAGCTCCAGTACAGGAAGAAGAAAATAAGCACTCCGAAGAAGGTGTTCATGGTACTTACGATGAGGAATTCAGGGTACCACGGTTGAAGTTCCTTAACCTTCTAATCATTCCGGGATTCAAGCTTCAGAGGCCTTAGAAGCACTGCATCTCTTTGCTCCTCAAAATCTTCCCACACATCAAATTGTTGAGAACATATTGAATCTTAACCAACCTCAAAGCTCCTCTCAGCCACCTCAACCTCAAATTTCTGTTCCTGTGTGCAGAACTCTTCCACAAAGAAAGAAAAAGCAAGCAAAAAAAAATGTCCCTTAAGAACAACTAAATTTTCAATTTTTTTTTTTTTTGTTATTCAGACTATGTGTGGCTATGTCTGTCTTTGAAAAACTATGTGACTACGATGTTGATGCTGTTTTCACTTAATGCTTTTTCTATCTTTTGTTATATAGTAAGGGGGAGTAAAATTTTAATTTCATGATTGGTTTCTTTGATGCTAACAAAAAAGGGGAGACAAGATAAACAAAATAAGCTTCAACCGAATGTTTTAATGGATTTATCCAATTCAACTAAATGTTTTAATGAATTTATCCAAATATGATTGTATGAGATACGTGATAATGATATGTGATAGCATATGTGATATTACTAAGTTGCAGGAAAAGAAAATGAAGCTTGAAGGATCATATTTCTGATCAATAAGTTATACTTGTTGGAAAATAAGATTTATTTTCTGATTTATATTATTTTGTTTATATATGAGTTTTGTTATCATTAAAAAGGGGGAGAATGTTGGTTTTCTCTCATTTATGGATTTTGATGATAGCAAAAAGAGTGAAATAACATTTGTTGTGAGTTGTGTTGTTAGAAAATTTATCAAGAAGATTAGAAATTAATTCTTTACAAAACTCAGAAGGATACTCAGAAAGTTAGGCAGAAGGTACATTGCTTATGAACAAGTTCTTAAACCAAGGCAGAAGGTATATCAGAAGGAATATCAGAAGGTGTGATATATATGAAGAAAAACAATTTTACTCTATCTATTGAAGACATAGCTCCAATGATTGGATATATTTGGCAAATATATTCAATCTGTTCCACATAAGTTGGTTTAATATCCACAGGGTTTTCAATTTACGGATTTAAATCTAATCATGACAATTCAAGTTGATTTTAATTAAAGTCAATTTACGCATATCTTGTTCGAATAGTGTGAAAGAAGTATACATAACATAAAGGATTTATAAGACATATGCGAGGAATTATAGAGACGATTCAAGATCAGATTAGGAGTCAGAATCATAAAACATGTTCGAAAGATTATAGGAATTTGTCCAAGATCAGATTGAAGAACCTGATACTTAACGGTTCTGAAGAAGATGAAGCATGAACAGTATCAGTAAACAACGGTAAAATTATTCGAATTTTTAGTTTGAGAATTTTATGCAGGATTATAGAGATTTGAAGTTATCCCAACCCTATGGAAGCTTATCAGATGTTCTAATTTCAAAAACAAGGCAGATCATAAAGATAAACTTAAAGGGACTTTGTCAAACGAAAAACAAGGAACAGAGCTTATCGTATCTTCTGTTTCGGAAATTCTGAAATTGAAGTTTATCTGGAAAATTCAAATTCGAACGTTGAAGGAAACAAATAAAATCCAGGAGCTTCAAGTTAGAAGATATATACATAGAGAATAACATCTCAAATTATTATTATTGCTGTTCATCTTCTTCGTTGCAATATTGTCGAGGATTTTATTTTTTTCTCAGATTGTGATTAATTCATTACTTGAGTGATTATGAGTTGCAAGTAGGCTCAGTAGAATTGATTGTTTGAGAGAATCAAGCTGAGTGAATTCTGAACTTCTTGTAACGATTTTCGTTGATTGGATTAGTGGAACAAAACAGGTGTGGATTACTGGTGACCCTGGCTTGGAGCTGGAAGAGAGGATTGACGCTCAAGGCGGAACCTCTATATATCGAATTTGCAATCTCTTCTCTCATCTCTTTTTATTTTCGTGCAAATTTAATTTCATTTGCTGCATGAGTTCTTGAGTTAGAGGGTGAAGCAGAGAGTAGTGTAGTTATTGTTCTTGAGTCAGAGGGTGTTTCAGAAGCTTCCAAAGAGAAAATTTTTAAACTTAAAATCAAATTTTTCGTGAGCTTGATTACTTTGTTTTGATCTATTGTGCTGTTAAAAAGTTTTAACTCGTTAAGTTCATCTTTTAAGAAAGATCAAAAGCCATTTTATAATATAATCAAGAGGTGTGGATTTCTTGTTTGAATCTTTGAAAAAGAAACTTTTATAACCAATTAACCCCCCCCCCCCCTCTTGGTTATCTTTTCGGGACCAACAAAGATATAAAAGGATATTTAGCCTAAGATCTTCAAAAGATTTCCAGAAGCTCCCCAAAACATAATCCCACTCGAGTATGTGAAGTCCTCGGGCATAAGAGATATTGGTCCTATTACAACAAAAGTCTATCGGAGTATAAGCATAACTAGCTTAGTGAGAATATTCCTGAATCAATGTACTCATATTAATAATTTCAAATAAGTTATTAAACAAGCATATGAATGTATCAAGCAAATGAACAAGCAATACATATGATCTACCAGAAATCATATGTTTTGAATGGATTTAACCTTTCGTTCAGAGGTTAGGTGTTTCAGGCTCTTTAAAACCCATCTTAAAAATCCAACTTATGTAGTTTATTTCTCGCTCCTACTCGCCCATCCTAAAATAGTTCTTTCTGGCTCCTATTTACCCATCTTATAGATTTATGGCTCCTGCAAACCCGACTACTATACTCTTGTCCCATCGAGTATAGTAGCTCATGAAATGAAACTATCTACATGATATGTATGAATCAATTAATATATAACTTGAAATATGTAATTAAGGTACTTTAAAGCGGTCATAGAATTTTAGACATTCCAGCATGGTAATAATAAAACACAACTTGATATTAACAATAATTCATGTTTCGATATGCTCAGTATTATTTCAATCAATGTTATTATACACAATTTATTTTTATTTTTTCCTACTTCTAGTGCCTCTAGCTACAAGCACAAACAAGCACGTAAAAGGTAAGAAATAAACTCACTTGGTTATGAGGACACTTCTTTCTTATGGATGAGTCGATCGTAATTCCACTAATCAAAATAATCCTCCGGGTATGAACACTCCTCCTCAGGATCACCTAATCAAGAAGAATACCCATAATGAGTATTTCTTGTTGATTCAATGGTACTTATCAAAAACTATGTTTTAAGATCATTAAAATTCATATAGAGGGTAATTCCAACTTAAAATAGTTATAACTTGGTCATTTTAACTCGGAATTGCACATATAATATACCGTTTTCTACCTATTCGAAAAAATCCATCCATTTCTAAGGTTATTTTTGTCATAAAAAGCCATTTGGGTTACAAAATACTACGGTACATAATAGTTATGAATTTATAGTTCACAAAATATAATTTTTCCAAACTTCTCTTTACTCCAAAATCTTTAAGCAAAATATATGAATATTTGTATAGTTTGAAAAATCCTTTGAACATTTATATATACACTCATATTGTATGCATGATTTTTGTAGTGTTGTCTTAACATTGATATTTCACAAACAATTTGTCTTTTAGAGTTTTTAAAAGATAAAACTTTGAAAATTTATCCTTTTTGAATTGGTAGAAGGAAAACTAAAATATACTTGGGTTGTTATGAGTGAGTGTCTTCCTATTATAATTCCATTTCCTATCTTTTCAAAAATAATTTAATTTCCAAAAATTTGGTTCTTTAAGTTATTTACCAACTTTATTTCTGATGATTGAAAAATAAGCTTTTCAAAATATTTCTTAAGTTTTTTGTGTGGTCAAATATTTGGAGTTGTGTTGAATATATGTTTTCTTCTCATTTTCATATTCTTTTTCTTCTTTTAGAAAATAAGTGTACCTTTAAAACTTTACTTTCTTGGCAAATTTTATTTTTCTAAGTTGGTTTCTAATTTAATGAGTTGATTTTACTTGATTTGAAAAACTTGTTTTATTCCTAATATTTATCGAGTGGTGGAATAATTCTTTTTAGATAAATTTATAAGTAAAACTTTCCTAATAAGAATTGTCAATATTAGAACTTAACAAGAATGTCATCTTAACTTTGAAAAGAGAATAACAATATATAAAAATTAAGTTGTATAGAAATTTCTTAGTATGTGATTATGAAAGTCTATAGTGAACCTATTTAAGTTTTATAAAGATATGGTTAAATTAAAATCTTAAGTTTAATGCTAAAAATTCTATCTTTATGGAGTATTTAGTTTTGATTTTATAAAAGAAATGAGTTCTTTTTATTATTTTGAAGAAATCTTCATCACTAACACTTTAAAACTTTTGATCAACTTTTCTAAGCTTTTGAAAAGAATTTATTAAGAACAACACTTAGACTTCTTGTTGAAAACTCTTTTATTGAGAAATCTGGTTCACTTTTCCTTGTTTAAGAAAGAACCCATTTTTATTTTTATTTTTATTTAAGACAACAACATTCTAATCATGCGTTAATATGATTATGTGGTAATGAAAAAGTAAGAATAATACATAATAAGATAGAAAGAAATACTCATAAGCAAACTAACATAATAATATGGTCAAGTATTGGGAACCTTAGCTTCATCAAGGTATCCGGATCATGTATTGGGAGCCTTAACTTCATCAAGGCAACTCGGGACTAAGAATAGACTAGTCCCAAAAGAAAAGAAAAGAAAAGAAAATCGTTTTGACTTGATATGGACAAGTCTAAAACTAGAAAGACTAGTCTTAATAATAGCATGAAATAAATAAATAAATAAATTGCAAAGCATGAAAATAAATAAATAACAAGTGAGCTTATATACTCTAAAGAAATATATATACATAATATACTTAACACTATATAGAAGTTAGATTAGAGCAAATAATAATTATAACAACAACATAATAACAAATCATAATATAAAATATGAACATGAACAAAAGCAAAACATAAACATATTATTACTTCTTTAACTCTCATGAGTCTAAGAAACATATACTAAGCTTATGCTAAGTTGTATGAATATGATAAAGAGATATAAGTAGAATTTTACCTAAGGTTTAATGGAGGATTTGAAAAGAGATGAATGGGTAGTGTGTTTGTTATTTTTTTTGAAGAGTAGTAGATGGTAGAGAGTATTTTGAGAGAGAATTTTGGTAGAGTTTTGTTATGTAAAATGAATGTGTGAAAGAATGAAAGAGGAAGGGGGGTATTTATAGAATTTTAGAGTGGAAATTAGATGTAATAAAATAAATTAAAAAAAATAATATTGAGAAAGAGAGAAAGGGGCAAGTGGCATTAAGGGGAGGAGAGAGGGGAATTTTAGTTTGTTTTGTAATTTTTTGTAAAGAAAAATAATAATGTGTAAGGTTTGATGTGAATAAAATTATATTGGAAATGTAAAAGTGTAAGAAATAGGTGTATAGGTAGTAAGAAACAAGTGTAAGAAAAAGTAGAGATAGTGAAATAGTAATGAATGGTAGAAATAGTACTATGAATGGTAGACTAGATAAATAAAATACCGATAGTAATAAAATATGCGTAAACGAGTTATATTTGATATTTTTAGTTACGAAAAATTGTGAAACTGATATTTTTGAAATCCTTGAATAATTACGAGTTTTTTGGTGTTATCGGAATATTTTTATTATTCCGAGCTCCTGGACAAGCTTTTCAAGAACTGATCCCATTTGAGTCTGAAGGACACTCAAAATTCACAAATATGATATTTTTATACTTCTTTATATTATTACGAACTCTTATAAGCCATTAACTCAATTCCGTTTTTTAGGGTTTGAGAGCGCGGGTTTGCCGGAGTTGAAACTGTTAGATTGTCTTAATCTTTGTTGACTTTTGAAACTCTGGTTTGACTAGGGTTAGGGTTTAATCCAATTTTACCTTAGAAATTGAAAGGTTTACATTAAGGATCAGAAAGATGGACCTTCTCATGCTCGGATTTTTTAATTGAATGATTATTGAATTTTCTATTTTTTTTAAATTCTCTTATGAAATCCCATGATCGAAATTGTTTAAGGTTCGGTTTCAACTTGGGTCAGTCTTTAGGGTTTTGATGCGATATTCCAAAACCATTCTCGAAAAATTCGGGGGTTTACATCTAGCACGGTAATAGGAGACGCTTTTGGAAAGTGTGGTCTAAGCAAGTAAAAATAAATATACAAGAATTCAGAAATAAAATAGATCATAATATTCATAATCAAAGATCTATTACATGATTCTTAAGGGCAAACCCCTGCTAAACTCCAAGGATCGAAAATAACTAATAGTGTATACAATAATTTAATACTACATCAAAGATTTAAAAAGAATTATAATTTCATTCTTCAAGTAGATTTCCTTCAAAAGCTCCAAAAGAAAACTTACGCGGATAAGAGGAGACCTCGGGTACAAAAACAGTTGTTCCTAAGAATGCAAATATCTATAGGAGTGTAAGTTTACGGGCTTAGTGAGTAAATCCCAAAAATTCATACTTGAAACAAAATATCAATCAAGTTTATTAAGTAAGCAAATGGGATGCAACAAACACGTGAGCATATAAGACATATGATTTTCCGAGAATCATATATTGAATGAATTTTGTCATTCATTTGGGGTTAAGTATTTCGGCCCATTACGACCACTACTTCTTTTAAAACATTTTTATAGATTTTATAGGCTCATATACACCATAAAAAACATGTAGTTATTACCGGCTCCTACTAGCCATCAATATTTATGCAGATTTTACCGGCTCCTACTCGCTACATATATGATATATCGGTTATGCCTACCACCACTATCATACACTTGTCCCACCAATTGTATAATAGCGAATGCAATATAACTTAACATATGAAGTGCATGCATAAATTCTTAATTAAAGCCTAGCCGTTATATTGTAATTTCTTACAAATGATCAACCAATTTCAAATACTTCAATGTAATAATACGCATACAACTTATTACAAGCAATACATGCTTCGATATACTTAATATTCTTTCAACATATTATCATACAACTTCCATTTTATCTTGCATTAATTCTAATGCAACTAAATTTACAAGAACAATCATAAGTATGAAAAATAAAGGGGAGTAGACTCACTCGGCCATGATGATACTTCTTTCTTATGGATGAGTCGATCGATAATTCCACTAATCGAAATAATCCTCCTGCTACGAACACTCCTCCTCGAGATCGCCTAATCAAGAAGAATACCCACAATGATTATTTCTTATTGATTTTATGGTACTTATCAAAAACTATGTCATAAGATCGTTAAAATTCATACAGAGGGTAATTCCAACTTAAAATAGCCATAACTTGGTCATTTTAACTCGGAATTGCGCATATAATATACTATTTTATACCTATTCAAAAAGATCCATCCAATTCTAAAACTATTTTTGTAAAACTAGGTCGTTTGAGCTTCGAAACAGTGGTGATCGGATTCACTACGAATTTTGCAAAACTTACTTTTTCTTCTTTTTACAAAAACTTGTATCAAAAATATAGATATTATAATGGTTTGAAGGATCTTTTAAAAATGTATATATATGAATATTCATTGACTCATATCAAATGCATGAAATTAATGAAGTTGTTTCAACCTTGAATTTTTGTAAAAGCAAAGTCTTTTAAAAATTTTGGAAAGGTAAAATTTTTAAAAATTTCTTCTTAACTTGTTAGTAAATTTCTTAAGTTATTTTAAATGAGTCTTTTCTTTTCCTAAATTCCATTTCTTTAGTCTTTTTAAATTTCAAAAGAAGGATTTTTGTTTTTCTAAATTCCATATAGCTTAGTTTCTAATACTTTTTGAAGGTAGTAATAAATCTATTAATTCTATATTTTCTTATATTTAAAGAAATGATTTCCTAAATTGTTCATTAATTTTATTCATTAAGATCATTCTATTTTATGAAAGGAAATTTGGTGTTTGTCAAACTAGTCTATTTGAAATTCAAAGTATTGATGAAAAGTGAAATTTAGTAAAACTTCTATTTAAACAAGAACTTGAAAAAAAAATTAATTTTAAAGAATACAATTTTGTAAGGTGTAAGTGTGTATTATCTAAGAATTTCTATGTTCTTTAGTTTATAAATTCTATTATGAGCTCCACTAAATTTCTTAGAAAAGATATACTAAGATGGATTCTTAAGTTTTCATAGAAAAATCATTTTTTTCATGATAACATTTATTTTGAAAAGAACTTCTATTTTTAAGGAAACCTTTGTTATTCCTCCTTCATTTTGTTGAGACAAAATTAATATGTTCATGTATGATTATGATTATAGAATCATGAAAGCATAAGAAGAGTATGATAAGTAATAAAATAAGCAAGTAAAGAAATATGTCAAGTATTGGGAACCTTAGCTTCATTAAGGTATCTCGAGACTAAAAATGGGCTAGTCCCAAAAGAAATAAGGAAAAGAAAGCAAATATTATTTTGACTTGATGATGACAAGTCTAAGATTAGAGACTAGTTTTAAAATAACATGAAATAAATAAATAAATTATATAACTTGGAAGTAAATAAATAACAATGAGCTTATATGCTCTAAAGATTATATATAAGTACATAATTATATCTAGTTACATATACATAAAAGGTTAACATAATATCAATAATAATATGAGTAAAAGTAAAATGATAACATAAAAATATATGAATACCTATTCATGAACAAGAACAATATATGAACATAGTGTAGCTTCCATAACATTAAGTTTAGGAAACTCACACCATGGTCATGTAAAGTTGCATGACATGGTAAGAAAGATTTTTGGAAAAATTCTTACCTAAAGTAGTGTTTGTAAAAGAAGAGGGTTTTGAGAGGAAATTTTGAGAGAGTTTTTTGATTGTTTGTGGAGAGAGTTTTGATATGAGAATTTTGGAGAGATTTGGTAGTGAGTTTGTGAGTAGTAAATGTGTGAATGGAGTGAAAGAGGAGGAAGGGTATTTATAGAAAAATGGGAAGTGAATTTTGAGTGAATTAATTAAAGAAAAATTGAAAAAAAAAAGAGGAAGAGTGAGAAGGGGCGTGGCCGGGGCCGGGGGAAGGGGGAAGGAGAGATATTTGTTTTTTTTTTTTTGTAATTTTGTGTATTAAAAGTAATAATAAATAAGATAGAGATGATATAAAGTTATTAGAATGGTAAAAAGTAAAGATAATAGGTATATGGTGTTATAAGAGTAGGTGTTAGAAAAAGTAGAGATAAATGAATAGTATAGAATAGTAATGAATAGTGTAATATAAAGTAGATGTGACTAGTAAAATACCGGTAGTAAGAAAATACACATATAAATATGATATCTGTTATTTTTAGTTACCAAAAAATTACGAAACTAATATTTTTGAAATCCTTGTATTAAATCGGTCCTGATGGTGTCATCAGAATATTTTTATTATTCCTAGCTTCGGGACATGCTTTTCTAGAACTGATCCCGTTTGAGTCCGAAGGACACTCGAAATTTACAAATATGATATTTTTATGTTTTCCCAAGTTATTACGAGCTATTATCACTAATTAACTCAACTTTATTTTCTATGGCTAAAGAATATAAGAATGTCGGATCTAAATTCTAAGGTTTGTACTGAGCTTTCATTTGACCTTAGGGTTTCCGGTTAACTTTTAATTATAAGATCAAACTTAAAAATCAACCGAAATTTTAGGGGTTTACAATATAGTAGTGAGGTATGTAAGGGCCCAAAAATCTACTTTTATAATTTTGACGCGTAGGAGCCTGTATGAACTATATTTTAAAGGCGAGTAGTAGCCCGAAAGAACTACAAAATCTATTATTTGCGAACTTTAATTGTATAAGTGTACGCCCCAAAGGGTACCCTAAATGTGACAGTCCGTCACACTTAATATTAAAGCTTAAGTATGACAACCTTAATCATTCCCAAAAGCTTTTATATTAAGTGTAAGGCATACTTTCACATCTTTAGAGAACCATGCATGGAATTATGAAGTTTAAGGAGATATAATAACATATTAAGAAAAGAGGATTCATAATAATTATTTACTCTTATCAATGGTTTTACAAACTTAGGGACATATCCCATGATCACTATTCTATTACAAGATATTTGTACATCATTTCTAATACTAAACTTCATCTATAATTTCCTTTATGCAAAAAAAAAAAAAAAAAAAAAAATACCTACCCGCAGGGTCCTCGTGGCCTTAACCATAAATAGGGAAACTACAAAAGATATCTATGGGGGTATAAGTTAATAGGCTTAGCGAGAACTATTTCCATAAATAACTTCTTGTAACAAAGTTTCAAACAAGTTGTTTAATCAATCAAATGTGATGCAACATACACGTGGGCAGACAAGCATATAGTTTTCCGAGAACTATAACCTCAATTCAAGTATTTTTAGTTAAAAAGTTTTATGCTCACGAGCACTCATCCCCAAGCATTCTCAGTCTACTTGAATTGACCTTGCTTTCGGATTTTCCATCAAGCATTTCTCTTAAGCCGCCAAGCAATCGCTTTCGGATCTTCCGCCAAATGTTGCTTTCGACATGAGCCTACTATCCTTCTCACCCAAGGATAATAACCCATATGCAATATGACTCACTTTGTGGTATGCATGAATCCATTTATTTATAATACCATAACATTATTATTATTAAGTTTAAGGTGATCAAAGCATTTCATACAAAGCATGTGTTATACTAAAACAAGCATTTTAAATCAATTCCGGCTTCGATATTCTTAGGATTCTTTCAAAGAATTAATTAACATACATATCCATTTTCTTTTTCTTAACTCTAATGCAACTAAATTACAAGCACGACAAGTATAGCATTTAACAGAAATAAACTCACGATGCTATGTCGACTATTCCTCTATGCGGGTGAGTCGTTCACACACTCCACTTAATCGTAATAATCTTCGGGAATAAGGAATCCTTCCTCGGGTCACCTAGCCAAAGAAAATACCCACAATGAGTATTTCTTGATGATTTTCTTGAATTTTGACAAAACAATGTCAAAAGAATGTTAAAGTTCCTATAAAAGAAAGTTTCAATTTAAAATGGCCATAACTTGGTCATTGTAACTCGGAATCGCGCATATAATATATCGATTTCTACCTACTCGAAAAGATCTATCCATTTCTAAAACTATTTTTGTCAAACTAAACCATTTAGGCCCCGAAACAGTGGTGACAAAATCTACCACGAATTTTCTAACACAAAACAACTTTGGTTCAAGAAATCAAAATTTGTTTGATAAATACTTAGTTATCTATATAGTTGAAAATTTCTCTTTTTATGCTTACTTGGCTCACATTCATTCATGCTCAAGTATTTGTTGTCCATTTATTTTACTCAAGTAAAATTATGTCGTTTTTTGGAGTTGTTTAGAAATATAATTTACAAGAATTTCATATTTGTAAACTCCTCGAAATGAATATTTTGTTTCTTTTATTCTTCAAAAATGTTTTATGTTGGCATGTATATATATATATATATATATATATCCAAATAAAATTTCCTTCTTCTAAGTTTTATATCAATACTATTTTTCCCATTTATTTTTCTTGTACAAATTCCTTTGTCTATGTGTTTGCAAAAATCTTTATTTGGAAAATTCTCATCCTTTCCTCATGTTTTGTGTTTTTCATAGAAATCATCCATGCATAAAAATTTATTTTCTTTTATAAAAACAAAGTGGAATAATATGTGACTTAAGAAACTTTTTATAGTAAAAGTAGTTTCTAAAATCTTAGTGGTTTCTTCTTGTAACTTGAAAAGAGATAACTTTATTTTTGTTTTCAAACCATAGTTTTTCTACTTTTACATAAACTCATTTCTAAGTGTCAAAAATCTCTTTTTTGTCAATTTATTTTTAGAACTTAAAACTTTGGACAACAATTTAAATGAACATGAATTATGAGAAATAATAGCAAGTAAAATAACATAAGTAATAAAGTCAAGTATTAGAGTCTTAGCTTTTTCAAGGCTTCAAGGACTAAGAAATAGACTAGTCCCAAAATAAAATAAAATGAAAGAAAGAAAAACTTGTTTTGACTTGATGAGGACAAGTCTAAGACTAAAGACTAGTATTAAAATAACAAGAAATAAATAAATAAATTGCAATGGAATAATAAATAAATTGCATTTGCATAAAAATAAATAAATTACAAGTGAGTTTATATGCTCTAAAGAATATATATATACATATATATATATAGATAGATAGATAATTATACTTAGATATAGTAGCAATAATATGAACAAAAATAATAACATGAACATAAATAGATTTTCATGAACAAGAACAATACATGAACATAATGTAGCTTCCATAACTTTTAGTTTTTGGAAACTCACACTATGGTCATGTAAAGTTACATGACATGAAGAAGAAGAAAATAAGATAATTACCTAAAGAAGATTTTGATGGTAGTATGTGGTTATGGGTTTTTGTTGTAGGTAGAAGTTGTTGTGGAATTATTTTAAGAGAGTTTTGGGATGGTATTTTGAGAGAGTTTTGAAAGGAGAATTTGAGAGAGTTTTAGTAAGAAATTTGTGAGTAGTAGTAGTGTGAAAGAAGTGAAAGAGGAGGGGGTATTTATAGAAAAATTGTGGAGTGATTTTTGTATGATGAAAATAAAAGAAAAATAAAACAAATTGAGGGAGAGAGAAGGGGAGGGGGCGCCGGCCATACATGTGTAGGAGAGAGGGAGTGATTTAATTTTTGTTTTTTGTTAATTAAAAGAAGTAATATGTAAGGTAGATGTGAAATAAAGTTATGGGAAAGGTAAAAAGTAAGAATTATAGGTTATGGAGTGTGTAAGAGTAGGTGTAAGAAAAAGTAGAGATAAAAGAATAGTGTAGAATAGTAATGAATAGTGTAATGTAAAGTAGATATGACTAATAAAGTACCGGTAGTAAGAAAATACGCGTATAATAGCTATATCTGTTATTTTTAGCTACCGAAAAATTACGAAATTAATATTTTTGGAAAACATATATTTTTACGAGTCTAACGGTGTATTCGGAATATTTTTACTATTCCGGGGTTCCGGACACGGTTTTTAAGAATTGTGTCCGATCGGGTTCAAAGGACACCCGAAATTTGCAAAACTGATATTTTTATATAACCTATAGCTATTACGAACTATTCTAGCTAATTATTCCAACTTCGTTTTCTAGGGCTAAAGAAAACGGCAATGCCGGACTTAAGTGGTTACGCTAAACTAGGGTTTTGTTGACTTTCGAAATTCGGTTGACTTCTGGTTTAGGGTTTTAAACTAAACCGATTCTGAAAATTTGGGGGTTTACAATAAGCTTGAAACACCTAATCCTAAATGGATGACGTAAATCCATTCAACATATGATTTCCAGTTAATCATGTGTATTGTTTGTTCACGTCTTTGTTGCATTACTTATGTTTGCTTAAATTACCTTGTTTGAAACTTGTTGAACTGAGTACATTGTTTTTGAAATATTTCTCACTAAGTAAGTAAGCTTATACCCTCGTAGATACTTTTTGGAACTTCCTTTTTTGTGGTTGAAGCCCCGAGGATATTTTACACAGGTATTTACCTTTTGGCATCTAGGAGCTTTTGAAAGAAAGTCGTGGCCTAAGAAGTAGACTTAGACTTCGAAGGAAAACTCCTTCATACTTATCTTTTGAAGAATTAGTTTATGGACTAAAGTGTATATTTTGATGGGGGTATACCCGCTTTGATATCTATAAGACTCCTCATATTATGAACTGAGTTGTAATGTTATGATTTCCATTCGTAATTGCTATTATGCATATCTCCTTCAATTATTTGTTTCAAAGTATGGTTCTCTATAATCGTAAAGTACGCCTCACACCCATTGTCGAGGGTTTATCATGACTAAGATAGTTATACTTAAGATTTAATATTGAGTGGTGGGCTATCACGTTTAGGGTACCCTTTGGGGTATGACATGATAAACCTGAACACCACACGCATAACAATTTCATTTTATATATCATTTCAAATACCACTATACTACAAGCATAAACAAAGTGACAATGTCAAAGTTGTTCACCTGTCCACCCTTACTTAATTATCGTAGAATTTACTAGAAAGTCTCAAAACTTATATGTTTCTTCTATGAAATGGGATAACAGATGCTCATTACTATACATATATTTATGTAATATGCCCTATTGGTGCTTAAGTGTCCTAAACTTAGGTTTTACTATTTCTAACATCGTTTTTACATTCTTAATTTGATTTTAACATATGGGTAGTCATTTAAAAGCTTGTAAAGTCTATTTTCTTAAAATTATATTATAAAGTTCGTATAGGTCCACCATTGTAGGAAAAGTGCCCAAATGGATTTTAGATACCAGTTTTAATCGTGTAATCTTAAAGTAAGTCTATTTACCTAATTTAACTTCGATCTTAGCATATGACTAGGCATTGCAAAGCTTATCGAACATAGTTTTTAATTATTTAATTTAATAATTTATTTTGTATATTTTTTCCTACATCGCACTAGGAATTCGAAAGGTGTCTTTTTATGTTTATTATTTTTTTTATATTTTTAAACCATATTTTGAATTAAATTCCTTGTTTTATGTATATTTTATTAAGTTTTAGTGACTGAACTTGATTTTAAGTTTATTATTCTCCTTCTTGGCGCACACATGCACACACATATCTATATATATTTTCATTGTGTTTCTTTTTATCTAATTTTAAGTGTGTAATTTTAGGTAACTAGATGTTATTAACCAATATATCTATGATTTTCATTAACTCAAACTTTGTATTTTTAATATTCTATCTATGCCAAGACCTATGCTTAGGATTTTTATAGCATTTCTTAAGTTTAATCTTTCATTTACAATCTATCTCATGACATTATCTAATTCGTACTTGGTTTCTTTAATTTTTGTTTCAAAACTTCTAATTAGCATATAAGTGTCAATTTACATATGTACACCCTTGGATTTATTTCTTCTGTTACCCACTAAGTTCAAAATTAGAATATCATATGTTCATTTAATACTTTGTAATATATAAAGTTAGTGCTTAAAACCTTAATTTCTATATGTAGCCCGAAACTTATACGTTAATACATGATCATATACTAAAGTTGAATCATATATTCTGTATTCTTATATTCTCAGTAGATTAAATATGGTTCATTTGTCATATTCAAGTATGAATTGCTTGAAATTTTATCATAGGATCGAAAACTTCCTATAAGGTCCTTGGATTTTCTAAGCTTTGTATCTCCATTTCAATTCTATATCTAAGCATGAGTACATGTCATTTACTAGTTAAACTACTTGAATTGATCATGGTACAAGTTCATACTAATACATGGCTAAAAGTTTCATTATAAATAAAGGTGTTCATAGTTCGGTTAATTGGTCTGTAGCCCTATTTTTTAAACCTAGCTGTAATGATCGATTTTTTAATATCTCGATCCTTAACTAGTCCATTATAAATGATTAATCTTTTTTTTTGGTTAATTTTTTTAGTTTTCGGTTTTTAACCATTTAATGTAATAATTTCAACAAAAAAAATTGATAGTTTCAACAAACCTTATTTTGTAGCCTTTATCATAGATTTTTCTTTAAATTATATATGTTATAAGGGCTAAAAAATGGAAAATCAAATTAAGGAAAAGGTAAAAAAATAAGCCCTTAGATGTATTATCATCGATAAAATCAAACCAAATCAATTACCATATTAACTCTCATCAAACATAGGATAGAACATAGTACTTTAATCATAATTCAAAGAACATTAACATATGTAAATTATATATAATAAATTTATAAATATTGAAACGATTAGCAGTCAGTTTTTTGTGGTTACAAACTGAAACAGAAACCGAAAATCGGAAGAAATAAAAATTATAATCCTAAATCAAAACCAACAGACTGATTAACCATTTTTTTATATTCATTTTCCGGTTTCGATTTGGTTTTTCGGTTTCATAAGTTTTTTTGCACACTTCTAATTATAAGGTATAAGTGTTCATATTGAAGTTAAATGCTTAATACAATTTCATGAATATTTGAGGATGATATTACTTAAGATAATCTAAGTTTCATTAAAAAAAAAAAAAACTCATGGTATGTGTGAGTTCCTTGTAGGGTTGGAACATATAGATGTAGAAATCAATGTGTTCCTTCTTAATTTTTCATGACATTCCCTAGTAAAACTTGCTATACACTAAATGTACGATAGGAATTCTTTGTTTAAAAAAAATTGAGATAATTTTCCTTAAGTTTAGAGGATAGGTCAAAATCTTTAGTGCCTAAAAAATAGATTAACTTATGTTTCTATTGAAATCTATACTTGAACATAATCTATGCGTGGAGTAGAGTATAGATTATCTTGGTTTAAGTAGAAATGAAGTTGTATCCCTCTCCTATAGAGATAGTCGAAACCCTAATATGAAGAATAGGGATAGATGAGTTTAATTATAGTAGAAATCTAACTTGATTAAGACAATTTCTTACCTTAGATGCTTAATTCTTGAAGTAGAATTTCTTGAATATTTTCTAGGATTTTTGAGTAGTGGTTTAAGTGATATGGTTATAGTTTGTTTTTAGGGTTTTAGCTAAAGTTTTCATGCATGAAAGCAAAGTGGTTGATGTTGAAGTGGATGTGGGGCTCACGGTTTTACAAGGGTCACGATTGGGGTTTAGAGTTTAGTTCTTGTTTTGTCTTTCATGTGTCTTCATTTTAAAGATATATTGATAGGTTTGATGTTGAAATGTTCATGAATGTCTGGATGGGGGTAACTCAATCAAGGCATCTTAGATAATTTTAGGGTTTCATTTGTCTTGATGTCCATAATTGACATTACTTATGAAGATTCTATTTAGATTGGTTATAGATTGTATATATTTGTTGATGTTGATCTATGCTTGTATGGGTGGATGTATTCACAACATTTCTTAAGGTTATAGAAGCCTTGGTCTTGTTCTTCACTAATAACATTAAATGCATGGATTTTGAAATGATGGTTAGAAGATTAAGGAAGATTCAAATGGCTTGTTGATGTTGATGTGTTATTGGTTATATGCATGGGATCTCATGTCATTTTTGGGGTTTTCTAAGCTTTCTTGTGCATAATGACACTTTTACTTGTCTTTTACTCATTACTTGACTTAATTAGAAGAAATGAAATTGATTGGATGAAATCTCATTGTTTGTTTAGGCATATATATAGGATTTATGGTTTAAGGAGGAAAATTGAAAGGAAAATGTGGTCCCCAAGCTAGTGTGAATATACATAACATATGGTGGACTATGTTAAGACAATGGAGCTTGCAAAATGCTTGTATAATCTTTAATCATGAAGATCCTATCAAGATTCAGAGGATAAGATGATTTGACATTCTTCCTCCTTATTCATGCACTAAATTCACGGTGGAAATGGCATGAAGAATAAGGTTGTTTTACATCAAATCACCTACTAAAGCTTGTTAGATGATGTGTCACTCTCATTATGGACGATTCTTAGAGAATTTTTGGAAGAAGATATCACATATTGACGTGATACGAATGACTTATATTGAATAGAAGATAAATATCTAAGTTATCGTGTTAAATATCAAATAGTATGCGTATAAACATATTAATTAACTCAAGAGAACATCTTTTAAATCATGTCTAAGGGTTTTATATTTTTCTTAGATAAATATTAAGTTGAAATTTTAAATTTAAAACTTATGCGTTTAATATTTTTAGGTTTTTCTCATACATGATAGGTTCGGAAGGTCATATTAGGGTATTATACTCAATATACTTGGGAAATTCTAAATTTTGTAACTACATATTCAAAAATTTAAGCTCTAGACTTGTAATTGTTTATTTGTTATTGGCTTCATCGTATGTATATCATTTTTAGCCATCTATCTCAAAATTTTTCTTTATCGACCAATACACTCTAAAAATTAATTGTCTCATATTACTCTTGATTTTAAAGGTCTACCCTTTTTGTTTATTGAATTATTATCCTTTTACAAATAATCTTGTTTTTAGTACCTTTTATTAGTTAGGAACTTCCTATCCTGTCTATAGAATATATGTGAACAAAATTCTACACATGATTTAGTTCACAGTATTTATGTTGTTATCTATTATGCGAATTTTTATTTTTAATTATTTAACTCAAAGAGGATAATTTTAGGAATTACAATAGTTAGGATAAAATAGATAGCTCATGATAAAATAGATGAAAATTGTGGTGACTAATAAATTTCCTTTTATCTTGGAAGTCTATACAAGGTTTTTTGAGGAGAATTATCATATGATAATTTATCTAATAAATATGAGACATATAGGCTTTTGCATTATTTATAATACACTCTTGGGTTGATAATTGAAGTCTTAAGAAAAGGGATTTTTATATTATGTAAGTCTTGTAACTATCTCTAAAGTTAATGACATTTTGGTCATTCACTTGAATAAATTAGGGATATTTTAGTCATTTCACAAAAAGAAGAATCTCTAGAATTGAGGGAGGGTTATAGTTGTCTTTTCATCTTTGATGGAGTTTTCTAGAATCAAGGGTTTTATTTAGTATGTGATGGAGCATGCCAACAATTATTGTCTTATGGTTACATCATGCTTTCATCGTGTTTATATCATGCTTACATCACTGATGATGAAAATTTTGTCGTTTTAGTTTGGTAGAATTTTTTAGGTCTTAAGAGGATATCTTTGTCTTTTTACACTAATAGAATTTTCTAAAGGATTTTTACATATGCAATTTGCGTTTCTTGCTCCGATCGGCTAAATTAGGGTTTTAGGCTATATAGGCTCAAAACATTCAAACATTAATGTTTTTGAAATCAAAAATTTTATTTGAGCTCTAGATTAGCAAATCTTTATCAATTATTGATTCCATCGTGTTTATTTCAACCGTAATGATTTATCTCTAAACTATCGTTTTCTAACCAATCGGCCTTAAAAATTTGTCGTTTCATTCTACACTTGAAATCTAAGTCTATATGTGAGTGTTTATTGGTTAATGGACTCGAGTTACAAAATTTTGTCTTTTATTGCCTAAGAATTACTTATCGTGATTATTGATGATATTAAAGTTTTCTAGTGAAACTTTAAGGTTTAAATTATAAGAGATATCTCAATAACCATCATATCATCATATAATATGTGTAGAATTTATTTTTCAATTATTAAGTTTTAGGTGGAAAAAATCTTAGGGGTTACATCCACAATTTGATATTTTCTTCCAATCATAATTAAATTTATATATGACATCCTAAATGAATTTCTTGTATTCTTGTTACTTCTTACTTATAGTCCCTAAACTTTTCATTGGGTAGGGATGGTGTTGTATATCTCTTCTAAGTTTTTGTGTTCGTAACAATCGATTTATTATTGATCATCAAATGTATAAAGTTATGGAAGTTACATTTGGTATCTCGAAATTTTATTAATAAGGATCTCCTAACCACAATCAAATTGTTCACAACTCAATATTCTTAAATCGTGAAAAATCAGGAGTAATCTTTGTGACTTTTTCTCAAAGTTCTTCAAAAGTTCATGTTATATTATTGGTAATTATCGTATTCAGGTTGTACAAAATTAAAAGGTTTACAATCTAATTTTGTAGTTCTTTACCCAAAATTTGTTTCTAAATTGGCTTCCCCTATGGCATTTAATAGTTATGGGAGCTCTGCATATGATCCTTCCCATTTTCCATAAACATGTTCCATGCCCTTTCACTTCACCTTTTGAATGCTTTTAAAGTGAACAATGCTGTCAAACTGCTTAAGGATGTCTATTTCGAGATCTTTTGCCATTACATCATATTAGCTTTAGACTTGCATAATAATATGCTTGCACATGCTAGTCGAGTCTAGTAGAGAGTGATCATGTCCTGTAATTTCATATAAAAATGTGTGCGATCCCATAAATTTGTAATATGAAATCATCTACCATGTTTCTTATAGTACAATTTAAGTTTTCGCTTGTAACCCCTATTATTATTATCTGTACATTTCATAGCACATGACTTCATATATGAATCCACCACCTTAAAGTAATAGTGATTTGTTATGTGCCACTTCTTAACTACCCATATGAGGTGATTTTGTTCTCAAATTGCACTCCTACCTTGACTTCATTACTGAAACTTTGGTTACTAGCACTCATCTCTTTTTCATCCTTAAATATTGATTATCCACTACCTATGCCTTTTGTGAAGAATGACATGGGCTTTGAACTCCCAGCCGCATCCACGTTTATTAAAGCCAAAAAACTGGCACCAATCATTCCTCCTCTGTGAGCCATGAGGCTTGGGAAGTATCTGGATATATCTCACACCACCATCACTCCTGACAGACATAAATTATCCATGATTTTCTTAGGATATTAAGTGAAATTTAGTGCTTTTTTTATAGAATTTATTCAAGGATATGGTACTTAAATTATAAATATGTTCATTTTAGGTATAAAAACGTAGAATATCAACAACTGGATCAAATTTAAGCAAGGTTTAAAGTGAAAATGGTATCAAGGTCGTATCATACCTATGATAGGGTTGGTGATAGACTTGAATGTATATTAGAGGAGTTATCACGGGTGTGATGAAGAAGAAATAATGATACAATGGAGATCACAAGCCTTGATATGGTCATGACACAAACAGTGATCTCCATGGATCACATGTATATAGTGGATATGGCCATGATTTGAAGGAAAGGAAGAAAGCATAGTAGAGATCATGGCCGTAACCAATAGGAGAGAAATTTGCAATAATTGGATGAAGGTTCAATCACAGTCATTATCATGCTTGAAATATTGATCTGGTGATATTGCGACCTCCATCATGACTGTGATCTGCCCTAGATAATTTGACCTGAGGAGATAACGACCCGTGATAGAATTGTGATAAAAGTTGCTTGTTATTTATTTTCACGCTAGTTCGGATTTAAAAGGACATTTTGAAAGGGGATAAAGACGAATTAAGCCAAAGCTTTACCACTGTGTCATACCTAGTGATGCAAGCATATAAATACTCATTCAAAACATTATAAAGTATCATGACCCAGTTATTATTCACTTTGTAATCTCGAATGTATGCAATCTTTGTGAGAGGAGAGTGTTTTAGAGATTTAGCTTATAATATTCGGTGTTGTATCTTGTAACTTTTTTAGACGAAGTCGAAAGAGAGAAGAAGGAAATTGTTGTTCGTGTTTGTTGTAAAGATTCCTACCATTGTAATTAAAAAGGGGTTTTTCTTCTATCACTTCTTTTATGTTTATTTCATTATTATTTTTGCATATTGTCTGCATTGATTGTTGTTTCACTATATGTGAGTAGCAATTTAGGGCTTACAACATCATGTTAGCACGAACATGATAGTTGTTAGTTTTTAGTGAATTGAATTAATGAATCTAAAGTTGGTGTAGTGCACGATACTACCTTAAGACATATTGCAATAGAATATGTTGAGAGACAATTCTATTGAATAGATCTATTTCACTAGAACAACTTACTCTTTATGATAGGGATGTCATTAAGAAAGTTGTCGCATTTTCATGTAATCTGATGCGATGTTATGAATTTAATGTGGTCTTAATTGGCTGTTAATTTAGAAGAGCTTCTAATAGACACATTTAAGATTAGGAGTAAGTAGTTTTGAGAAGAATGCTTGCAAATTAATCATTTCCCATAGATAATGATTGTTAGGATAAACTCCACTAATAACTCATGCAATATGGTGAAGTAAGTCTGCCCGTTGATTATGATTTTGTGAATTATTTTGTAGTAATTATGCTGGTTGTAATTCATTTGTGGATTACTGTAGCTTAGTTAGTAAACTTAGAGTTTTAATATCTAACTACCCAATATTTGATTTGCTAGATAATATAGACATTATTTAGTACTAATGTTTGCAACGTTCCTTGTGGAGACGATCCTATACTTTATTCCATACTATAAAACGATAGTATACTTGCTTGTCAAAACTGAGCTAGGAGTAGGTTTATAAGTTATAAATATTTAAAACTTGTAAGCCATAAAGGAGGTCATCAACTCCCATCATTCTTAGACTCATCACCTGAATTATCATCTGGTGTGTCTTTAGTCACATTAGTATCAAAGTCAGTATAACTATTGGGTGCACTTAGTTTAGAGTTAAAATACATGAGCTTGACTACTGCCTGTTACCTAGGTAGTAGGAAGGCTCTTAGGTTCATATACTTCACATTCAACATTGCCACTAAACTCAATATCCTAACTAGTATGAGCTCAGTCACAGTTGACAACTCCTTTCTCAAATATCTCCATATATACTACCTCTAAACTCTATGTGTACACCAACAAGTACTACACAATATCATTGTCATTAATTGACACTATCTCATAATGCACATTCCTAACTTTAATAGCAATTCCATGGAGCAACTCAACTCGATCTGTCATTCTTTCTAATTTAAGATGATTGCATATACTAACCAAGAGCTGCTCATAGCTACCATCCTTAAACCATTGCCACTAATTGCTTGTCAAAGCTTACCCCTACCATTCTTTTGTACCATATCCCTATGATCATAAAGCATAAGTTAAGCCTTGTCTATTTCCACTCTGATTCTATTAACTAGACATGTGATTAACTACTTCTAAATAATCAAGTTGTTATTTCTTGCTGTTAAGTGTTTTTATTGTACTACTACTAGCTAAAGTGATTAAGTAATATCCATACATTCTTGTTTTTGTAGAAATCTATGCATATTTTAATTAGATTTGCTTCGGTTATATTTAAATCATTAAATAACTTCACATATAAACCAAAGATCGGAACTTTAAAGCTACCTTAACATCCCAACAATTAAACAGATGCTGATGATGATCTATGTACTTTCAAACTTATAGAACAATTGGATTTCGAAATAAACATGGAACATAAATACATGTTGGTAATCAACAAATTCAAAAAAAGGTTCGAGAGAATAAAAAAAGAAAAATTCTATAAACAAAGTAATAATGAATAAAAAAATGCAAATGTATGTTTGTAATCAAGAACAATTTCTATGGCATGTGAAAACGGACCTAGTTGGAAAAAATTCAGAACAGGTTCGAAAAATCTAGCAAAATTAGGTCAAAATTGCGACCCACGACCTCCTTACGTTGCGATAACTCCACTTGGTGGTCATGGATTGCACAAATTGGGGCCAAAATTGATTTAAATTGATTGTAAATTGAATTGGGGTAAGCTTATTTTAGGGTTAGGGCTAGTCATTAATCAACTCTTCTTTCTTCAAGAGATAGATTTATGTTATCTAAAGTTAAAGTTATTTTGGTTCGGTTGATATTTTCATAATTATTTGTTAAAATATTAATTTTCCTTTTTCCTAAAGCGAACTAAGTATAAATATTTTACTTTCTCATATATTTCAACCTCAATTGTTCTTTTTACTGCCATCTGTTATTTCCTTTTATTTAAAATATTTCGATGTCTTTACTCTGAATTTCAACCAGATTTTGTAATTACGAAACTCAGTGGTAAAAGAATAAAAGAAACTTTTAATTGAAAAAATTTTCATACCGTGATTCGGTACTATTCTCTTCTGCCATTCTGATCCTTAACTCTTTCTCACTCTTCTTCCTACTCTGCCCGCCAAATGGATCTTACTCCGACATCACGCCGAAACCTCAAATCACCGAAGAAGTCCGATATTTACTCTACCTATGTTGCTCGCGGCGAAACCTCTGAGTCCGATAAAGAAAAGCATCACGATGACAAAGAAGAAAAACCGGACATTTACGCTACAGTGATATACAAAAACGATGACGATGACGTCGGAGTTGAAGAAGAAGAAGAAGAAGACGACTCCGCTCTCCCTCCTCTTCTCAAGCGCCTTCCCAAGGACTTCGGTGGAGGCTCCTCGATGGACTACGACAACGATCCAAGCGCGGATGATTACGGCACGATGATCGTGAAAACGAATCGGAGCAGCCGGAGCTCCGTTCCGAAGCATAGAGACGATTTGGATTATTCGGATTTCAATTCCAGCTTGAAGAAGAGAATTGAGACGTTCGAGGACGATGAAGATGAAAATGACGCTGGATTCTCCACCTTCATTGTGAAGAAAGGAGGCAGTGATGATGAGTCGGTGAGCGGCACGGTGGTGAGGAAAACGTCCGGTGGTGGCGGTGGTGGTAGTGGTGGTTTTAAGGATTCGACGATGGGAATGGCTGTTGCCAGTATGCAGGCGGTTGGAGAGTTAGGGTTTGGTGGGAGACAGCAGAGGAAAGAGAGTGGTAGTTCTTCTCAAGGGGAGGATATAAGGGGGCAGCATAGTAAGATTTCTTCGAGTTCAATGCCGGAGAGTGTTACGAGGGAAGATCCTACTTCTAAGTATGAATTGCTCAGCGAGCTAGGTCTGTTAACTCTGTATAATCAATATTAGTAGTTGTTCTTACTTGGTGGGCTATAATTTTTTTGCAATGTAGCATGTAACAATTTGCCATGAATTATAAAATTGAGGTTTATTAGCAAGTGCATTGGCCAATAAGTTAAGCTATACTCAATAAGTAAAGGTGACACTGATCACATATATATTGTGAGAAAGAGCATTAGAATGTGTAAAGGAAACTCACTTAATCAATTAATTATTTAGCCTATTTTGGGGGTGGGGGGAGGGTGGGGGCGGGGAAGGAGAGGAGGAAGTGTAAAGGCTGTTAAACATGTGTTCTTTCTAAATGACACAAATTATTAGTTTTGATACGTGCTAGTTGTTTTAATTAGCTATCTTGTGAGGGTAGTTCATGCTTCATTGTGGCGATGAATGCGATAAAGGGAGTTGACTACTATTGTATTATGTTTTGTCAAGGAACTGAGACCGGGTGATCTTTTGGTATGGCAGGAAAAGGGTCATATGGAGCTGTTTATAAGGCAAGGGATAGAAGGACCTCGGAACTCGTGGCTATGAAAGTTATATCATTGACAGAAGGGGTATGTTACAGAGTTCTGTTTAGGGGTCTATTGTTGGGTATTTGGTTTACAGTACTGTGCTCAAGCTAGGTTGAAATGCTTTAAGTTGATCGTTGCTCCTCATTTTGTTATTTGTGTAGGAGGAAGGTTATGAAGAAATAAGAGGTGAGATTGAGATGTTGCAGCAATGTAATCATCCCAATGTTGTGCGGTACCTTGGAAGCTACCAGGGAGAGGAATATCTTTGGGTAGAAAAATCAATTATCTTTTCCTTATTGTCTTGATTTATCTCTCTATATGTTAGTCCAACCAGAGAATAGTGTTCATATGTATTTTTTGTTTTGGCTTGTTATTATTGTCTATTCACAGCAATAACCTTGCAGATTGTGATGGAGTATTGTGGTGGAGGAAGTGTTGCTGACCTTATGAATGTCACTGAGAAGCCTTTAGAGGAGTATCAAATAGCCTATATTTGTAGAGAAGCTTTGAAGGTATTTTCCTACAATGACTTTTCTGCTTCTAGTTAAACAATCTCTCCTTTTCAGATCTATTTATCTTTTTGCTTACTTATGCAAGGAGTCCTGCCTTCCCTTTTAGTTAGTTGTAATCAAGGAGGCATTCAATGTGTTAAGTTTCTCAAAAGACTTTGATAGCAAATTCAGTGTTTTATATTTCAGTCTAAAATGATGTCATGCTGAAATTCTTTCAGGGCCTCTTTTATCTTCACTCAATTTTCAAGGTCCACAGAGATATTAAAGGCGGTAATATCCTATTGACTGAACAAGGAGAAGTCAAGCTGGGTGAGCAAACTAGACATCTTTCTGACCAAAAATGTCTTTCCAGTAGACTGATTTGATAAAGATCCTGAGCTATGGTGATGGTTACTGTTGCTTATGATGTTATATACTACCAGAATGTTTGAGGAAGTTGAGAAGAAAGTAGAAGTAGAGTATAGGTGTTGCACGGATAAGGAGAGAGTTGGCAAGGGGTATAGCATCCCTTATTTGGTGAATATATATCCAGGATGTTTAGATTTCATGTATATGGCTTGATATTTAAGTCTTATAGATTGACCAATGAAGTGCCCTATGTGTGTCAAGAATATTTGAGATGATCTTCACCATGTCATTTGCTTTCTTTTGTGCTAAATATTCCTCTTTGCTCATAGAACATATTTAGCTGAGAGGATTTATGTGAATTTCTGGATTACATGAGCAGGGGACTTTGGGGTGGCTGCTCAACTTACAAGGACAATGTCAAAACGCAATACAGTAAGCTTCAGGATATGAAACTTACCTTCTTGCATTTTGTTATAGAAAGTGGACCAATAATAGTTATATATATAGCTTGGTTTGTTTCTATTATCCTACTTGTTTCACCATGTTTTTGCGGCTACATTGTTAATGCAGTTTATTGGAACTCCACATTGGATGGCTCCTGAGGTTATTCAGGAAAACCGCTATGATGGAAAGGTTTGGTATCTGTTACTTAAATATACATAGTGAGAGTGCTTTTTCTGGAAACAATATTCTTATAGTTTCTTGGTTATGCCTTATCTATTATTTGTACAGCTACTAACCAATATATAGCAGAAAAGTGAGGGACTCAGTTGAAATTCAATTCAATCTTTGCTTCTAAAATATTATTTTATTTAAAATTATAAATTATCTTTGACTTTTATGCCATAATGGGTTTATAATGAATAAAATATTATCTACGATATAAATCAGTTATTGTGAAGCAGTTTAGGAAACTACAGATTGGATCTCGTATGATATTTTGTTGTTAGAAATTGCTTTATCTCCATCCTAAAAAATGCCAGGTGTGCAGCCAATTTAAGAATTTTATTGAAGTTTCTTCTTTACATCTTTTTTGTTCATGGGTTGACACTAAAAGTGCCTAGTGATGAGTATAGTTGCTTACTGAAAAATATATGCGACAATGAGTTATTTTTATTTTTGGCTTTTCAGGTGGATGTATGGGCTCTTGGTGTCTCTGCAATTGAAATGGCAGAGGTATGTGAATTTATTCAATTAGTTACCTGCTTTCATAAGGGTAAGATTCCCCAGCGAGGATATGCTTTTGCAGCACTTATTTAATCGGTTATACTAAAGGAGAATACAAATCTTTGAGCAATGTTGAAATTTTGTTATCTAGATATGATGGCTATCATTAATTGGCCTGAAACAACAATTTGATTATAAAATAGATTTTCTTCATGATACATTAATTGGGGAGGTGTAGAAGCTTTGACTCTTTTCTTAGAACCAGATAAAACTAAATTCAATTTTTTTCATCTCTCTTTGTCAACTTGTTAGAAAATTTGGAGGTCATGTTATTACCTGTGTTTAAAGGTAGTCATGAAGGTGGCTAGAAACTATCTTTCTAATGGCTTTTGTAATTCGTAGAATTTTTGATGATTCTGTAAGATTTGTGGCAAGAACAAATGTTGTAAAAAACTTTCTGTGATGACTGTATTTATTTGTTTTATATGCTTCTCTATTGCCAACTTCATTTTTTTTTTTTTTCGTATTTATGCATGTTTCATTTTTCGAAAATTGCAGGGGCTACCCCCTCGAGCAGCAGTGCATCCCATGAGAGTTAGTACACAAACCTTGAAATCTTTTATCTCATTAGTTTCCCAATGATCTCGCCAAAGGCTGGTAACAAATGTTGATGTGCGGATACTTTTAAATTTCTTAGAGTGATGTCAAATGCAATAGGAAACACCATATATGAGGATTTTACAAGTTGTGCCTTATTTAGAAATGTAGGTCTAGATTTCTTCAGATATCAAATGCGATAAAAAAACACATAACATATGGGGATTTTACAGGTTGTATAAATTTAGAAATGCAGGTTGAGATTTCGTCAGATTAAAGAATAAAAGCATGTCACCCAGAATATACTTTGGTTCAATTGTTAATAGAATGAACAGGCACAAGTAGGTAATGTAGTTACCAATGTCAACCCATGCCTGTTATCAAGTGTATGCAGAGTATGACATGCATCAAATACAAACAGTTGCTGGACGTTGCATGAATATGCATTTATAGCAAAGCATACTTCCAGAAAGTTCTAATCAAGAAGATTTCCATAGGAAGTAAGGTGATTGGCACGTAAAACACCTTCTTTTTGAAATTTACAAGGGCACAAGCCTTAGATACTTTAATGAATGATTATTGGGAAATTCTCACCAGCACAGACAGGTTTTTTGGTAAATCAATCATTAAATGGAGTAGAGATGGCTGTGGTCTAATTCCATTCTTTATGAAATAAGCAGTGAGCCTGGCATGCAAATTACAAAAAGAATTCTATATCTACTCAACCAAGCTTGCGGTGTTAATCTGGCTCCAAAAAGGGAGGGAAAAGCCAGTTTGTTAGTGGCTGATTACCAAACATGTGTTTCTGGCACAACTGCCAGTGTGTGCTCTTTATTTATTTGTTCTTTTTTTTTTTTTCCTTTGGTGGGGTGGGGGTTTGGTGTTTTGTTTGGGGGGGTTGGGGGGGTGTTGTGCGCGCGCGCGCGCGTGGTGGGTGGGGTTGGGGGTAAGATGTGTGGGGCATTATAATGGAAGGGGGAATTTGAACCACTATGTTCCACTTGGGAGACCGGTGATAATGCCATTAGCTTACAATGCCGTTGATGACAGCTAATGTGTTTGATCACCGTGTATTTCATGACTTAGCAAGAGTATCTGACCTGGGAGAACTGCATCTCTAGAAATAGCCTGATGTTTCCCTGTGCTCTAATTTTACAAGAAATGCAAGTGACTATGTTTAGGTACATCTAGAACACAACATACCATTATGCTTTATTATTTTGTGTTACACATGCAACGCTTGATTTTATTTTTGTACATGATGAGACTTTACCCTCTAACATGTAACCCTGTCCTTTTCTGTCTTTTGTGAAATGATGATTAACTATTTTGGTATGTATGGTACATAATGTTTATGCCATCCTTCTTATTAATTATTGAATATTTATGAACATCTCCATATTGTGATTGATACACAAGGAACTGGATGTGTCTGACAGGTTTTATTCATGATTTCAATTGAACCAGCTCCAATGCTTGAAGATAAAGAAAAATGGTTGGTTTTATTTCATTCTGAGCATGCGATTTTGCTCTATTAATTGTCAATTATGAAAAAATAGCCTTGCTAATAACCTTAGACCTCAAAATACCATCACTGAATCTTGGCATGGGTTCTATAATTGCATAAGTGAATCTTTTCTCTTGCATTTCTGGTTATTACAATACTAGCATATGGCTATGCTACATAACTTTTCTGTTCTTTTGCTGATTTAGGCTTTGTTTGGATTATTTGATCTTTTTCTGTATTTTATCTGTATTTATATTTTATCTGTATCTTATTTGTATATGATTTGTTTATAAGTAAAAATGGCTATTTTTATTTGTATCTATTTCTTAATAAACACTTATTTGAAAATGATAAAAATAATATGTCAAAATGACTAGAATGAGATGAAACAAACAAACATTATACTTTCACACTTACCTTTCTTGTACATGGAAATGTAATAGGCAGATTGGAATGTTTGTCTCAACTAGTTGCTGTAGTTACATCATATGGAACACCTTTTCTGTTCTTTTCTATGTAGTTTCTCCTTGGATTAGATTACAGTACATGGAGTTCTGTTTCGACACAATAACAGAAATTTTGAACCCAGAGTCTGGGAGCAGACCAATGGCTTGGGGTGAATATTTTTTAATTTTTTGTTGATTTGTATTTAGTACAATGTTATGGTTAATATACTACCTCCCCCAAAGGCCAAGATGCTGATGATGACTAATATGTTGTGTCAAATATGTGCTTCAACTATCTATGTGATGGAAGAATCCGCATAATTTAACAAGTTGATGCTTCTTAATGGAATAACTTGCAGCTACTTCATTGCAGAATATACATTAGCTAAACCGTACAGTGTGTGAGTTAGGCTCTTTGACCCTTGTACTTTGTCAAATGCTTCTTATTGGGGGGCCCTCCTTGTAGCCCAACAGCCTAAGTTGGATCAATCCTTTGAAACCTTAAGTACTCGTTCGCTTCGTTATAATAGTAATTTTATTTCTTATAAAGAGTTATTATGATATTTAGTTGACCTTAATAGTAGTTCTATAAGGAATTTTTATTACAAAAAACATTAAATAGCTATTTATTACTCATACTTATGAATAAAAATGAAAAATTTAATAAATGAAAATCTTATTATGATACCATTCCATTCATCAGGAATAATAATTTTATTATGGCTTTATTCATTCAGTGAAGTAATGAGCCACTGTAAATGTTCTCTTTCATCATTTCCTTTTCTCCAAAAGCCCTTCTTCACAAGCGTAATGGAAACCTCATTGACCATTGTATCTTCTCAACTCACTCTAATGTTATCTTCTCTTCGTAAATGCTGAATTAATTTGATCAAGGAGGGTACAGATCACAACTGACCTTGTTCTTCTCCATATAGGCACATCAATAATGGTTAACCCTCTCCCTGTCAGCCTCAGCGGACTACACTTTGAATGTACATGCCAATCATGATAGGCTGGAAGGCCCTTCCTTGATATGCTGGATCTCAAGTCTCACTCCAAGCAAGCACTCACTCTTCTGCCTAACTAAATTTAGTGTTCCTTTCAATTGAGTCTCCATTTATTGGATGGCCAAGCAGTACCTTTACATCTGTAAAAAGACCGTGACCTCCCTATGTATGCATATCAAGGCCCTCCCTTGATATGCTGCATCTCAAGTCTCACTCCAAGCAAACACTCACTCTTCTGCCTAACTAAATCTAGTGTTCCTTGCAATTGGGTCTCCATTTATTGGATGGCCAAGCAGTACCTTCACATCTGTAGAAAGACCGTGACCTCCTTATGTATGCATTTTACTCAGAATAATGCAAGTGAAGAAGGGGCATACCTTATGTGTTCCTTTAGTGTGAAATTTGTCCAAAATGAAGATGCAGTCTCTAAATGCGTTATTTGCAACCCCCACCGAAGCATTTTTTTTTGGGGGGTCTGGTTTTTTGCTCTCTCTCTCTCTTATCCGTTTTTTATTTTTACATTTTTATTATTAAACCTATGTTCATTCTTGGTCTGTTCTGTTTTTTGTGCCCTACTTGTACTCTATCTGCTTATCATGAGGATTAGAAGATCTTCCAAAACTCTTTTACTCTTATATTTGACACTGAAGCACTTGTACCATCTGTTAGCTTCATATTTATATTATGGCCAAATATATAATTGTTTAAATTCACAAGAGGGACAGATGTTTTAATGCTGTTTCTATTTTTAATTGTGTTGTTGCATCTTCCAGGTCCCTTGTTTTTCATGATTTTGTTGCTAAGTGCCTGACAAAAGAACCACGATTACGCCCTACTGCAGCTGAGATGCTCAAGGTATGCTTTTAGATTTGTAGCTTATGAAATTCTTTTGAGATATTAATACCCTGGAAACTTATTTTTAACTGGAACCACTCTAGTGTCTGCGTGCTTTCTGGAAGTTTCATTTCTATAACTGCATAATCTTCAAATTTATATCGATTTATTTCTCCCAAATTCTTTCTCAATGTCATCTTCAAGTTTAAGATAAGCCTGCATTTTTCAGTTTCTCAGATATATAATGGTATTTCTCCACTTTCCATTTTATGGAATCTTTTGTTTAGTTTAATATCATCTGTCTGGTTTATTATATTTTGATCATTTTGACATCTTATTTTATTGTTTTCAAATAAAATGTTTGTAAAAAATAGATACAAATAAAAAATAGACGTTTTTACTCATAAACTGACGAAATAAACCATATAGAGATCAGATATGGATAAAATATGGATGTAGGTAACATAAAGATAAGACATAGGTGAAAATTAAACAATCCAAACAAACCCTGAAAGTCTACGTATCTTTTTTGTATTATCTCAGCAAAAGCTAATACATTTAGTTTAGCTAGTAGTATGAGAGAGAGACCGGAAATTTGCTAGTGAGTGTAGAATTCTCTAGAGAGAGAATTGGGAGCAGGTTTTACTCTTGGAGTAGTTTTATTGACAACATAAAGTTTCAATCTTTTTGACTTTGTTGAATGCTAGATATATCAATTGGCACCATCTGTGGTGTTTCTTGAGAGGACAGGTATGGATGATTATGACATGGATTATGATTCAGATAGTGATCTGAATTATGATTTGGATAGTGATCTGGATTAAAATTTGGATTGCGACCTAGCTTGTGCACCTGCTCTCCATCATAATAGGGATTGTCACTTGTCGAAGGAGAAAACCCTAGCTGGCTGGAATTAGTTTCATCATCATCATCATTCCAATTGTTCTTATCTTTTAGATAGGTCTTCATCTGGTTGTTGTCATCATGCTTCTAGTTGCCATCATCATACTTCTTCTGGTTGTCATTTTCCTCCAGATTGGTCTAATTGCTTTGACATCATCATTCTGGCCATTGCAATAAGTCTGGTAGCTATCATACTGATTGTCATCATCGCTACACATGCCATAAAGAAAAACTTACAGCTTTCTCATGTACTCGTGATCTTACTCCTAGTTGCCACATTTGCTCTCTCCATGACAATTGAAGAACTTCTAGAGATGACAAAGATTACCCATGCTGTTATGATCAATGTACCATTCCTTGTCCTAGCACTATACATTCTTGATCAAGTGTGCATGTTTGTCCAGGAGCTTGTGAGAGGGCTCTGTTTCCATGATTTGGTTGTACTCTCAGCAACTGTTGTAGCAATCAAGAGCTTATCTTAGATACATATAAGAAAATCCATATGTTGAAGTTGATTTTACGTAAGCTCCAGCATAGCAGCTCTATTCTTCATAGCTTTAGGGTTTGTTTCTTTCGTCGGCTTGCAAATGGCACGTACACATTTTCAAGCATATTGTTTATCAAGAAACAGATATAGATGAAAAATAGACATTTTTACTTATAAGTAGATTAAATAAATTAGATATAAATAAGATACAGATTTAAATCAGATTTAGATACAGATATAGACAAAAAACAGATAATCCAAATTAGTGGTGGAGCTTCCACTGATGTTTATGACCGTGCTTCAAGTGCTCAGTGAAATATTCAAGCCAGAGATCCACATGTTGCTTGTTCCAACCGTATTGTTGGAACCTCCTGTGATCTTATCAATCTCTTTTCTAGTGACTCTAATACAGTGTTACATGGCGATGTGGACCACTGTAGGTTGAATGAAGATATTTCATTGGCTGCAATAGACTTTAACTCCACTTCAAGTGCTGCCATGTTAAAAATCAACAGCTATCACTTTGGCGAAAATTTTGCAGAGCCATATCCATTGCTGTTGCCTGATGAAAGTGGTTTGGACTTCTTTTCTTCTGTCTTCCATAGTGTACCGGGTTTCATCAGTTCAAGTTTATGGGCCTGGGTTTGAGATTTAGTCACGGGTTGATGTACAATCAAATCGTTAATTATGATTGATTTATTTTGGTTAGTATTTTGACCTTTCTTTTTTGAACTTATGATGATATTGGTATTGAGCAGTCGTTTAGAGAGAATTCTCCAATCTCTTATATATAAGAACAAACAAAAATTAATTTAGACCAATTGATAACGGTTTTCCTTTTCTGTTCATTACTGATCTCAATTCCAATATTTATACAAGCAATTCACACAAGAATATGAAAGTAATTATTACTAGTCCAATAAAGGAAAATGAATATTCCGACACTTTATTTAAAAAAAAAAAAAAACTGGATTTATTATGTGCTATTTCCTAGCCTTTTCATTTTCCCAAAAAGCTCCCTAATATTACCATGTTAATTATGCTTTATCTAGTAGAATATTTTGTTCCCCAGATAGCATCTTCAACATTCAAGCACAACATTGGAATGGTTGCCATCTCATGTTGAAGAACAATGCCTCAAACCATTATATGATGTCTTTGCAGCTCCACTCATCTAACCAAAGCACTTCTTCTCCAGCCCTACTTCAAGGTTGATAGCACTAATTGAAGACTGGCCTACTAAACAGTCACTTGCAGGTGGTCTTTCTTGTGACTTCTCCTTCCCCTTCTTCTTGTATGAATATGGGAAGTTGTCACCAAAGCCTGCTCCTGTATGGTGTTCCATTTCCACACTTCACTTCTAGTTCTGTATATGCTTGGGTCCTCCAATTTGCTGGTTTTGTTTGGGTTGCAACATGGAAGCAGAATTTCCAAGATTTGTTCGTCTCGTTTTTGATACAGGAGGTTTATGGATCTTAGGGTGTTAGCTATTTCTACTCACCTTGTGCACAAGGCGATTTCTAGTTATTACGTCTCCACTTTTCATAGTATGGAGTATTTTTCAGTTAGTAGCAAGTCTTTTGTATCTTTTGTGTGTTGTTGTGCAAAACCTAATACAGTTGGTTTAGTTAGTAGTATGTGTTCTTCGGAGAGAGAATGGGAGTTACACCAGAAATTTGTTAGTGAGTGTAGAATTCTCTAGAGAGAGAGAGAGTTGAGAGCAGATTTTTGTTTTAAAGAAAATCTAGGATACAGAAGTTGCTTACTTTAGTAAGCTACAATTTGTTGGACGCTCATGATTTTAGAGAATTGCACTTATTCTGTTAGCCGTTTTGCTGCTAGATGAGATTCTTTACAACACTCTCTCTTTCTTCTCAGCATTCATTGATTGCATTCTGCCATTCCTTTTCTGAATATTTTCTCCGGTGTTTTGGTAATCTTACAAAGTCTTTTGATGAATTTAGCACAAGTTCATTGAGAAATGCCAATGTGGTGCTTCTGCAATGTTGCCAAAGATTGAAGAAGCCAGGAAGATCAGGGCTTCAATGGAACGGGCACAAAGCGTTGCTCCAGCTGAATCTCCTGACAATGTAAATGAGGATTATGGAGATACCGTTCCATCAAAGCCCCATAGTGCTGGAGTTAAATTGACAAAAGAAGTATCAAGAACTGGTACTATCAGGAAATCTCCTATATCAGGTGGCTTTGATGCTTCTGAAGAGGGTAAATGTACCATGCTCACATCTTTTATGGCATATGCTGCTTTGCAGAAATATAGACCAACGACATCCCTTAATCCCTGCATTAAATTACTGACCTGAAGTTACTGGAAAATAACTGATTTGAAGACATTGTGTTACCACAGTTATTGACAGTGTGGTCCTAAGTGGCATGATTTATGGGAGATTGCTTGCATCTTGCAAATTGATTGAGTTGCACCTCCACATCGTTAATATCCCAATAAAGTTGCATTACCTTTTTGTCCAGAGGATGAGCAGTTGCTCTATAGCATTTTCTGGATAAAATTTCCATATGCCCTTTGTGTGTCCTTGTCCTTATCCAAACCTATTGGATGCTTCTATGTATGGACAAAAAAGGAACAAAAGAGGCCACATTCTTTGATCATCATATATGTTAGTATATTTAATATAGGTCAAGATGCTGGTGGGGAAATGCATGAGATATAGAGAAACTTTACTGCATTTTCTGATAATATATATATATATATCTTTACATCTGACAAGAGGATATGGGTTACGCCACGTACCATTTTTAGCCAATTGATTTTCATTTCTTCTATCCTCTTGGTTACTTACCAATCAACAGTCCATTCCTGTAGTACAGATATAAGATGAACTTTAATTATTTCATTTGGACTGGGTTTATCTTCTATTCCTTTTTATCCTTTTGAAAAATTGCTTGTCAAGAAGTTTAAGAACATAGCTTATCTATTCTGTAGACTAACAATAATCATAAACTGTAGCCTTTACTTATAGTCCTTCTAAGCAGCAATTTTAAAAAGGCTCATTTTATGCTCGCAAACTGTTTCAATCAGGTGACTTTGGAACTGTTATAGTCCATGATCGAGAGGAGACTGGAAAAGCATCTTCATTGGCCAAGTATTCAACTGTCAAAAAATTGCCACTTCCTGGAGAGATTGAGCCCTCTTATGGCCAAGGTGGCAAATTAACCGACAGGTATTTTTACTTGAATGGTTGATCTAATTCAATTTCTGTGAGCCTTAGCTATATGTGTCTGAGCTGCCTATAATTCTGCAACCTTAAAAATTGGAATTGATTGGGGATTTCATCAGGGTGGAAAATGATGTCAATCCTGCAGCAAATATTGATACCGTTGGAGCATCACATGAAGTCACAAGGTCTGCAGAAGTACCATTTTTGCATGGATCTATTATTACTGAACGGAATCTTAAATCAACAGATGCTCAAGGAAAAAGTGGAGACGGTAGTGATTTGAGTGGTAACCATTCGAAGAATGAAACTGTCAGTAAAAAGGCCTTTGCACTGCAAGATAAGGTATATATTATTTAGACCTGTCTAGCAGAGAGACAGTCAAGGTCTTTGTATTGCATGAGTTGTGAAGCTTCTGAGACTGATAAAATCTGAAATAAAAAATAAGGCAGAAATTTCTGATGCTTATACATGATTCCTTCTTGTTACAGCTTTGGTCGATATATGCAGCTGGAAATACAGTGCCCATCCCTTTCTTGAGGGCAACCGATATATCCCCTATTGCACTCTTGTCAGACAATTTGCTTAGGGACAATACTGGATCAATATCAGGCGATGCTTTGCAAGAGCTTTTTACTGGTGATGGACAGTCTAGAAAGGGTCGAAGAGGACAAAATGAGGTTCTTTCTCTCTCTCTCTCTCTCTCTCCCCCCCCCCCCCCCCCTCTCTCTCTCTCTCTCTCTGTGTTTTGGTTGCACATGTGAACAGGACCATTCATGCGTGTCTCAACATCGTACATATTCTCTTTATCTATATAGTTTTACATGTTGCATCGCAAACTGGACTTGATGCAGATTCCGCTTCCTTCAAGTGTTCATCAGAGACTTGCTTCAAGTTCCACGCTGTTGAATCTGGCCCAAGCTTTATCTTACCATAAAATGTATGGTTTTGTTGTGTCTTCTTTTTGTTTAAAAGGAATGTAGTGTTTCTGCAGAAGTTTCCATTTTGCTTAGGCCTAGGGATTTACTTGTTCATATTTGTCTTTTTAAAATCAGGTGTCATGAAGAGATGCCGCTTCAGGAACTACAGGCATCACAGTCGCAGCAAACTATTCAAAATCTCTCAGACACACTTCGCACTATTCTTCGCTTGTAAACTATGGACTACAATTGCTCTAACCAATATCCTTCGCTTGTAGATTATAGATTGAAATTGCTAATTGGAGTGTAAATGTAATGATTTTATGGGTCCTCCAGAAAAATTTAAGCCATTTTTTCTTTCCTTTTGAAAAGGAATAGGTTAAAAAGAGCAGCCGCCGGCACTAGCAGGTGCCTATTATTTAAGGTCGTCTTCTGTTTCTTTTCCAGAAACCGTGCGCCTCAGTGTAATTGTCATGTGGGCTAATGATGCTGCAGCTAGGATTGCAATTGAATTGAATCGAGATGCTTTATTGCTGTGCTCGAATTCGAGTTCGACTCAAAATCTTAAAGCTTGAGTTTGGCTCGAGTTCGATCCAAAATTTCAAAGTTTGAGTTTGGTTCATGTTCGATTGATTTTAATATTTCAATCTCGAGTTCGGCACAAAACAAAATTATATAATCTCAAGTTTAACTCGAATAAATTTGTTTAGGCTCAGTTTATTAACTATATTTTAAATTCTAATTAAAATAATATTAATATTTAAACTCAATTCGAATTCGATTAATATTTATAGTCAACTCGAGCTCGATAGAGTTTGATTACATTCGTGAACTAATCAAGCTTGACATATATAATTTGACTTTGATTTGATAAACTATTTGAATAGTTTGAGTTTGATTTAACTATTTTCGAATCTAACTTGAATAAATTAGGCATTGAACTTGAGTAGTTTGTTAATCGACTTGGTTCATTTACGTCCCAAGCGCATTAGCAGATTGAAATTTAGTGAAAACGGGATATGTTGTGTTTTGGGTTGAAAAATAGGTCTATCAACATTTCAAAAAGAAATTACACAAATATCGATGCAAAATCATATGTACAACATGTGATTCATACTTTTTAATATGAGTCGCTTCTTATAGATGCAATTGAGCCAAAAGTTATACATTGCTGAATCGCATCTATAAGAAGTGATTCATGCATAACTTATGTGATTGCCTCTCTTAGATGTAATTCATGTGCGATACACTTTTTAAACTTTTGGAGTTTGTGAATTGCATTTATTATGTGCGATTCACTTCCACATGAATGGCATCTTATAGATGTGATCCACATGTAAATTTTCAAAATACCTAAAATCGTATTGCGTCAATATTTTGGTAATTAATTTCATATAATTTTTATTTTTGTAATTTCTTTTTGGGAGCTCTACTAGTCATACAATTTTTTCTTGTGTTTCGTGTTTGGGTTTAAACGACTCGTGTTTGCAAAATTTTAAACCGGAACACTATCTATTTATTTAATCGAATTTGAAGATTTAAAACTTGCAATTAGACTTGTGTAATAAATGTGTTCTATGTGTGGGTGGAATTTATTTACCAATTAAGAAAAGTTTAAACTAGATCCTCATAGTTATGGACTATTGAGTTTAGTTGAAAAATATATCTCAATAATATCTTTAAAGGATAATGTCTTTGGAATAATATGTAATGATGTATATGAACTTTAAAATCGATTTATTTAGTATGTAAATTTTGAAACTGATCAATTTAGTAACATTAAGAGGTTTGGTGGAGGAACTGTAGGTATACATGAAAAGCTTTTTTCAGATATTAAATTGGTCAATTTTAACGTATGCTAAATCATCAATTTCAAAGTTCAAATACCTAATTGTATGTTTTGTGTTAAACTTCAGTTACCATTTGTGATATTAATTCTATCTCTAACATGTTAAATTCTTAAAACAATATTGGCTGTCTAGTTGAAAAATATATTTCAATAATGTCTTTAAATTGTTAAATGCTTAAAACAAAAATTGATTGCAGAGATATCTTTTTTGTAGATACCTGATTTTTGCTAAATATTAATAAGGAAAATATAGATTTTAATATGTAAATTTTAACATATGATAAAAAAAATGTAACATAGAATTGAATAATCTTAGAAAATTATAAGTTTAATACAAATTTTATCATATAATTGACTTAGGAATTATTTAATCCTAAATTAGAAATTAGGATAATAATTAATAAATTTATAATATAATTAACTTTGGCTAAATAAAAATAAAAAAATTGGACGGTGATGACATGCTGACTTAGCATAAGCAACTCATCTTCAACCTTGAGCTCTACCAAAACAGTCAGATCCTCCGTTTTGTGCCCATTTTTATCCTGATTTTGTTTACAATTTTGCGAAATTGATGAAAAAATTGTAAACTAGACTTGGAGTAGTTTCTATTAGTGCCAAATTTGCAAGATTTCATGAACATTATCTAGATCAAGTCGGAGCTTGAAAATTTTTTAAACAATCACAATCCGAGTTAAATTTGAGTTTTTTAGGCAAGTTAAATAGGATAAACAATACATGGAAAAGTACCAAATCTCATATATGATTGAAAAATTACTTCTTAATTTGAAAGATACCTAAAATTCATGCTTAAGATACTCAAAACCTTAGATTTGTAATTAATACGTATTAGCAAGCTTAGAGCACAAGTTTGGAATCCTAAACTATATATAAGACACTAACATCATAATACAAACACGATTTGCTCAAATCCCCCCTCTAATTTTTGAATTCCTATTTTGATTTTAAGATTAGGATTTCATAGTTTGATGTCTTTATTTCTTGTGATATGGGGAGTTTCAAAGAAATTAGTTGTCACAGGAACACTCAGGAGTGTAGATCTTCAAGTCCCAGTAGCTGATCGCCGCCACCGATTGCCAAGAAGTCCGAACCACCATTTCCTCCGACTCGACAGAACACTATGATCTGGTGTTGTTTGAAGTTTCACCCCAAACCCAAGTCCAATCGTCACTCCTGAGCTGCGCCGTCACTATTCATCGGGTACTCGAAACTCGTACAATCGTAGCTCCACCCCCGCGCCCAACCCGTCCTCGCCGCCGGTCTCCTATTTTGCGCGCAAGTTAAGCTATGGTTCCTCTATTTATTTATTTTGTTTAATTTAATAATAATAATGATAACAATACTACTACTACTAGTAATTAGTATTAGTAATAAAATTAAGGTAGTGGTGATTAAAATATTCTGACATAAAAATTAATAATAAAAAATTTTGGTGTAGTAAATATGTACTGTATGTATATTGTGATTGGTTTTTTTTTTTTTTTTTTTTTTTTTTTTTTTTTGCCCAAGTTTGTTGTGATTGGTTGATATTTGCCTTTTGTTTTAAAAGTTGGTGTTTTTAAACTAATTTTAGACTTGTATGAAAATTTGTTATAAAAAAATCATAAATTCTTTTGAATATTTAATTTTTATTATAATATTTTGTTCATGACACGTTATTAATTTGATTCTTACTATGATATATTGTTCATAATACTTCATAAAAATTTGTTTTCACTATAATATATATTTCATTATACCTTGTAAAAGTTTGATTTTTATATACAATACTTTATAAATTTGATTTTTATCATATTACTTTTTTCATAATATTTGATTTTCATCATAATGCCTTGTTCATAGTCTGGTGTTAATATGAAAATGTTTCTTTTCATATATTTGATTTTTACTATAACATCTTTATTTATATAAATTTGATTTTTATAATAATATAAACTTTCACCATGATATGTTTAATTAGTAATTTGTTAATACAAATTCATGATTGTCATGATTGATGTGATGTATTGGCATTTTCTTTAATGTATGATGTTAAAATTTGTAATATACCATAAGATGCCATAATTCTTGAATATATCATCTTTTATGTGTCCACGGATCTAATTACATGTGTTTATGATTCGATTTGTGGTTATATGATATTTGTTACGTTTATTATTATTCTCATTAAAAAATCTTTCGTCACCTAGAGTTATCAACTTTTCATAAATTGTCAAAACATACTTCGATAGATTTAGGGTTTACAACAATTTTTTTTAAATTACCAAAGACTTGATGAATTTAAAGAGAAAAGATTTTAAATTACTAAAATCAATCAATAAACTAAAATTTTCATTAACTCAAAAGAACTACGTAATATATGATCCTAATAAGCGGGTAAGTAGCACCTAAAGGGCGACTCTAAAAATAGATAAATCTATTTTTGTAAATTTGACATACATATTGTATCCTAGTTTATTACATGCAAATATTAGTTGGCTTTTTTTTTTTTTTTTTGTAAAATGTGATTTACTTGACTTATTTTGCAAGTTTTGATAGTTTCTTAATTTGTTGCATATCAATATTAAATTTCCTTTTTCATAAAATTTGATATCCTTGGCTCATGATATGGAATGAAAAAATACCTTTAGGTAATCTTGTAAATCATGATAAAATAGGAAAGCAAATATTTTGTGATTGTAGATGTCACATAAACATAGAACTTAAGATATAATATGAAATAAATTATAATTCTTAGTTGATGATTTATATTAAATTAATTAAGGTTTATTATTAATCGGACTAAAGAAAATTAAACTAAAAAAAAAAAATCTAGGCTTTACAACTTTTTCATTGTAGATTAAATAGATGGATAAAGTCTGATAAAGGGCTAAAGCTTTAAGAGTCTAACCATTGATTTAGACTCTAAATAATATGCATAAAGTTTTAAAAAAAATTATAACATAATTGTTTGTGCTTTAATCATAAACATTTTGTAGCTAACTAAAAAAATTCAAAAATAAAAGGGGAAAACTTATCAATAGTTTCATTCAGACTTTTACTAATAATATTAAATGGTTTTAATGATATGAACAAGCTTAATATGATGCATGTTCAAGTTTTTAGTATATGAAAAATTTTATGATCCCATCATTTATTTAATGGTTTAGATTTATACCCAATTGTAATGATACTATTCAAATATTGAATATATTACTTATAGTTGTATTTAGGGTTTGTTTGTTTGTTGATAGATTATAGTTATAGATATTATTTTAAAACTTTTTTCTAACAAATTATTTATAAAGAATTAAATACAGATAAAAGTTGGCAATTCTCATTAAAAGATTAAACAAAAAAACATAGATAAAATATAAATGTAAATCAAATATAATTATACATATTATTTTAAAAAAAATATAGAAACAGATAAAAAATAGATCATCCAAACATACCCTTATTTTAATGGTCATTTATAGATAAGATAATTGGTTTGTACATGAGTTTTGATTGTGTTGATAGCCTATTGTTGAATATTGGCCCACCCGAATTAAGTCCTACAAATTGGGTCTGACTAGTAGGCCTAGGCCCCATTGACTCACCTCGATAGACAAGAAGCCTCAGGTTGAACCTTATGAAGTCACTTTGATATCCCTATACCTTTTGTCACTTGACATGATAGCTTGGTTGGTCTCGGCCTATAGAAGTTACTTGGGTATCTCCCCACTCGACATGAATGTCTCAGTTAGTCTTAACCTGTAGATAATGGGAAGTGGCCTCTAACTGTCCATGATCCCACTACAGCCTCTGACTACCTATGATCCCACTATGGCATCCAAAATATGACAGCCTGTCATATATAGTATAAAAACTTAGGAATGCCTACTTTAGTCATGTAAAGGCTTCCATACTATGCATAAAACGTGCTCACAACCAAGGGAACACTAGAGGAGTAGTGAAATTCAAGAAGATAATAGATAATTTATAGACAAGAGAATTAACATAGAATTATCAATCATTAGGATATTACAAAGTCTTAAGGGCATTCCTCTGCTAAGTCTACAAAGGGTCCTTCAATATTACAGTCATCCCAACTCTCCAAAATATAAAATAGTCTTACAAAAACATCATAAGAGATTTTAAAAGAAGTCTCTCCCTATTCTTCATAAGCTTTCTTCAAAGGCTCCAAAATTCTACTAGAATTTACCTCAGACATGGTAGTCCTTATGCATAGCCATAAGTATTCCTGTGACAATAAAAGTCTGTACGGGTATAAGCTTACAACATGCTTAGTGAGATAATTCTCTTCGTATATACCAGGTGATCATGAACAAATAAAATTGTTAATTTCAAGCATACGCTATGCTTATACAAAAAAACATATGAGACAAACAGATATATATGGTTATCCAGAAACCATAAATAGAACGGATTTATCCCCTCTATGAGAAGAGTTAGAGAATGCTATGTATAAGGGCCTCCATGACCACTATTACTAGTCCCCCAGCACTCGCCTATAGCAATTGATTTGGCGTGATTGCTTCATGAGGTCGTATTCCTGGAATGACTTAGTTCCTCATTCTTGGAGTAGGGTTTGCATTATTTGTTTTGCAACCCATTTGGTTGCTCCTATAGGAGTAGTAATCTTTAGTATGTGACTCGATAATGTAATGCATGTCTAATTCTTTTTACCGAAGCCTAGTAGAATTATGATCTGTTTGGGGGTGATTACACAATTCCACATACACACAATACTCACAATTAATATAAATAGCACGCGTAAACAACCATAACGATGGTTTTGATATGCTTAATATCCTTTCTCACATCCATAAAAACACAAGCAATTCCTATGAATCTCATACATCTTAATTTTATCTTTTCCTTATCTTATCTAGTGCAATTGAACTATTAACACAAACATGATATGTAAATCATGAGGGAAAACTCCCTCGACCAAAACGAAAATCCTTTGTCAAAATGGTCTTCGGGGAAGGGAGTCTCATGATCCTTGTCACTTGAACAAGAAAATACTCGAAATGAGTACTTCGTATTTACTTTATATAAACTTCTACTTCTATAGTTACTATTCTTGATATACATTCCGATAACCTAGTTCAAATAGTAATTTGACTATATCTAAGTCATTTTAAGTTCAATTTTTGCATATGAGTAGTCATTTTCTACCGTTTTTGAATGCTCTATCAATTTTTGATGTTATATTTCTCTTTTAGGGTTATGGTACTATGTTCAAGAAACAAAGTTTTCAAAAATGATTTTTCTAGTAAAAAATGTAATGCTAATATATTTTGTGCAACTTTGGTCACAACCACCAATTTAGATAAGCGTATCTACTAGCATAGAAAATATCAGATCGTATTCCTTGAGGATCGTTAGCATCTGCTCTACTCACTTATAACCTATTATCTAGCTAAAAGAAATTTAGCAACGCATGGAAAACAAGTATATACAAACTAAGCTAAAAAGTTAATCCTACATATATGATCTTAAGACAAATTTTAGAAAATAAGTTTGAAATGCAAGAATGAACCTAGGATTTGTCTCACTAAGTCCTTATCATGTGATTTCTTAAACAAACTCAATGGATTCTTGGTTGGGTATACTTGCACTATCGATTCACTAGTGTATGTTAATGCCTTTCTCGAGTGTCAAGAACTCTAAACCTAGATCAGACTACTAGAATCTCTTCTCAACCTAGATCTGCATAAAGATCAAGAATCCTTTGATGGAAAATCCATTTCACTGAATTTAAAATCAAGTGATAGAAAGTTTCACTACTCCTATCCTAGGTAGTTATGAAACTTTATTAGTAGCCTAGATCTATTTAGAAGAATGATTTCTCAATCTATTCAGTTGAAATCATATATTGATCTACATGGTGCACACACATAAACCCACGAAAATAAGCTTAAGCTACTGAATACAAATACCTAAACAATATTTAGTTAAAAACATAGTTGAAATCACATGAATCAATTAGGTCTTGAGTTCACAAACCTTAAGTTAAAACAATTATTTCTCCATAGGTTTCAACGCTCAACACGAATTTGAAGAGAAATAATGTAAAATAAAAATAGATATTACCCATTAGAGCATGAATTTTTGTAGAAACAAACTTTAAATTAAATCGTATTCACCTAGAAAACTTGAATCTCTAGCAAAAGTAAGGGTTTATTGCACTAGAAATTCTCATACTTATAATACGTTAGTGGTTTTGTTATAATATTGTACAATATCCTTTGTATTACTGTACATCCTTAATCTTACGCCCTAAACGCTTATTTATATGCATTAAGTATGGAAGACATGAAGATTTTATTCGCTAACGTGAAAAATTCGATATAACAAACTTTGTCTGTATTATTGCGCATGCATAAGGTGTCAGATTGCGGGTACAATCGGGGTGCGACCTATAGGCACTGTAGACTTTGTTTTAATTCTTCTTTAGATTGTGGCCTTGCCCAGCTTCAATCGCGGGTTAATACCATTGGTGCGTTTTATGACATGGTTCATGCTATTTCTCAATTTACCTTTGTCTTTAGTTGCTCTCGGTTGAAATCAAAGGTGTCGCAACCGAGATTGTTCTTTGGTGTTCTTGATGTTTGCACTCCAATTCTTAATTAAAGCACTTTATTTTCTCTTGTTGTCTTCTATAGAGTTGAAAAACAACAAATAAACAATGCTAGCACACATTCTTTGGAAATTCATATAATAATTAATCAAATTAGATACAAATTCCCATGGTTTGCATAGCGTAAAAATCACTTCTCAAATTTCCCCACACTTAAGCTTTTGCTTATCCTCAAGTAAACATCATGTCAAAGCAAAGACAACAGCAAAGCTTCTTAGACAGGAAAATAAATCATGAGTGGAATTTGACCAAATCAAGCTCACAGTTTTCATGCAATTAAGTCAATCAACTAGTAATCTCAACATTCTACTGTATTTATCTCTTCATCCAATCTTACTAATTCATGTGTTAAGTTTACTTTTGTTAAGATCACTAAACTTATCCAAGTAGATCAGCCTTTACCTTTATTGCTTAAGTTAGAATCTGAAGCAAAATTATCAAAAGGATCAGGCAAAGTAAGAGATACTCATTCAACTTTATCCTCTCATATGTATAAGTATGCAGCCCCTTAGCCATCTCTTTAAGTAGTACACTCAAAAGTGAATGCATGTACATCAGCTCATCCGTTGAATCTCTTTTCTTATTTGTGCTTGCAATCATTGTTCCATTTCTTCTTGTTTCTTTAAGTTAGCTTGGTTGACAGAGGGAATGAATTATTGCTCTTTTGAGGGACCAAGACACGCCAATATCAACTACCCTTTTTTTGCACTTTTGAATTTTATTTTCAATTCATGAGTTATTACCAGAGGATTCAAGTCTTGCTTTATTGAGGGACCAAAACTTGCTTATACTAACAACTCTTCTCTTTTCCTTACTTTTTCTTTATGATTCAATTAATAGAGGAGTTAAGCCTTACTTTTCCAAGGGATCAAATCCTGCTCATATTAACTAAACATGATTTTTCTTTCATGGCTTATTTAAAATGGGTAGAGGGGTTAAGAAATTACTCCTCTAAGGGATCAATCCCTGCCCATATCAATCGTAATATCATGGTCATTTTTCATTTTCATTTCACTGGTTATAGCATAAGGAAAAATCGTCAAGGTACAAGCATTATTTAAACCTTCACCAAAGATTATAAGGCTCTCAAAATGATTAAAGTAGAAGCATACATATCATTTAAGCTTTGAAAATTAACCGAGAAACCTTGTTAAGGACCTTAGGTCAATCCCAGCTTTAGATTCTTGAATTAAACAACAAGTAAAACTATTCCACATTGATATTATAAAGTGATTTTAACTAAGTAAAGTTAATTCAAATGCAAGATGATGTTGTTCAATACTAAGATCACTTGAGTTACTTGGTGGTTTCATCTTAAAAATTGAAATATTTTTTATCAAAATTTTTCCATTCATTATTTTCCTATAGTTGTGGAAAGAAATTAGTCAACAAAGTGCAGTTACTCTATTCAAAATTTCAATCCAAAAATTTGATTTAATCTTGCTTAACCCTTCGCCCACACTTAAATTAGACATTGTCCTCAATGTCTAACAGTCATGAAATGATAAAGGAAATTCATAAAATTAAAGCACAAAGCAAGATCAGAAGACCAAAGTTAAGAAAACTTCTCTATTGCAAATCGCAGGTTAGAAGAATGATGAACCATAACCTCCTTTGATTCATGTGGTTTAAGCTACTATATTTGAAACAAATGGGGCAAATAATGTTATAGAGAACCATGGGCTCGAGTGGAACTGTGGTAAAGGCTATGAAAAACATGAAAACAATGGTGGGTAAGTTGCAGGTTGAGCCGTGCCCAAATTTATTTGGTGGATTGAAGCTTGTAATTTATCTGACTATTCACAGTTTCAATAAGTCTTTATACATGGCCTCAGATCAAGATTCTATCATACCTTGCACTTCATATTTTGATCAAAGTTTGCTTTTGTCCTAAAAACATTTTTGTTAAAGAAAATTCAAGTCAATGAGAAAAACGATAAGTTAGACATGAATTACCTCCCATTAAGTGCTTGTTTAATGTCATCAGCTTGACCAATTTCTCTAAAAGCTTAGGAAACTTGCACAAAGTGCAATTCCTCTATCTTCCCTTGCTCTTGTAGTGTCCCTTAATAGAGTTTAAGCCCTTGCCCATTCACCTTAAATGTTCCCTTTTCTAAGTGTTCAACTTCTACAGCACCACGAGGATAGACCTTCTTAACTTTAAATGGACTTGAACATCTTAACTTGAGCTTTCTAAGGAAAAATTTAACCTAGAATTGAAAATTAAGACCAAATCCCTTTCCTTAAACTCATGTGCATTTCTAATTCTTGCATAATGCCATCTTTGGAATTTCTCCTTGTATATTCTATTGTTTTCATAAGCATTCAAGCATAGCTTATCTAGTTGATTCAATTGAGAACATCTATGTTTACTAGCAATATTGAGATCATAATTTAACAACTTAGTATCCCAGTATGCTCTATGCTCAATCTCTACTGGTAGGTGACATGCCTTTCTATAAATCAAACGATAGAGTGTCGTTCCCAGAGGAGTTTAATATGCAGTTCTATAGGCCTATTGCACATCATCTAACTTTCCAGCCTATATTGGTTACCATTTTTTTTCCCAAGATTTGCTTGAGTTCTAGAAACCTCGGCTTGCCTACTAGTTTAAGGGTGGTAAGGGATAGATACTCCATGATGCACTCCATATCATTTTAAAACTTTTTCAATTTGTGCATTGCAAAAGTGAGTGCCCCTATCATTGATTGGAGCTCTTGGGTAATTAAATCTTCAAAATAACTTTTTCAAAAATCTTGTGACAACTCTAGTATCATTAGTAAGTGGTGCTTGAGCTTTGACCTACTTTGAAACATAACCTATCGCTACTAAGATGTATTTGTTGCCAAAGGAGTTAAGAAACGGTCCCATGAAATCCATACTCCAAACATCAAAGATTTTACATTCTAAAATGAATTTTTGAGGCCTCTCATCTCTTTTTGAAATATTTCATATTCTTTTGGCAATCGTCATAGTTTGCAACCAATAACTTGGCATCTATGAAGTATTGGAGGCCAATAAAACTTTGCCTCTAGCACTTTGTGAGCAATTCTATTTGCACTATATTGACCACCCATCAGCCCATCATGATAATAGTGTAAATTTTTTTGACCTTCCTCATGTGAAACGCATCGCCTAATTATTTAGTTGAGGCAAACATAAAAATGAAATGGGTCCTCCCAAAAATAATATTTTAACTATGAAAATAACCTTTGCCTTTGGTTATAATCTAATTCCATGGGAAGCTCCTTATCAACCAAATAATAAGCGATATTAGCAAACCAAGGCTTAGAGTCATTATCTATAGTATAAATAGAATGCAACCTCTTCTCTAGAAATTCATCATTAATCTCTTCTTCCTTTAATTGGTCTAAAATTAGGCTATCAAGCCCAGACAAATGATCAATAACAAGATTCTAACATGTTTTCTTATCACGAATTTCTAAGTCAAATTCTTGAAGTAATAACATCTAATGGCTCAAACGAGGCTTAGCATCAATTTTTGACAATAAATATTTTAAAGCTGAATGATCTATACAAACAATGACTTTAGAAAGGATAAGCTATGACCTAAATTTGTTGAAGGGAAAAATGACAACCAAGGGTTCCTTCTTTGTGGTGGTGTAATCCGCTTGTGTTGGAGTCAAAGTCCTGCTAGCATAGTGAATAAGTTGGAAATGTCAGTCTTTTCTTTGTCCTAAAATGGCTCCAATAGCTGAATCGTTGGCACCACACATTAGTTTAAAGGGTAAGCTCTAATCAGGTACAACCATAATTGGGCCATTTGTGAGTTTATCCTTCAATAGATTAAAAGCATCCAAATAATACTTGCCAAATTTGAAAGGTGACTCTTTAACCAAAAGTTTTGTCAATGGACGAGCTATTTTAGAAAATTCCCTTATAAATCTTTGGTAATAACATCAATCTTGGTAACATCTATTTATTCCTTTCTTTTCTTGGAAATTTTGTGACAAGCACTATTCCTTCCCTCACCATAAAGTCACATCTATCCCAACTTAAAACCATATTTGTTTCTTCATGTCTCTGAAGAACTTTATCCAGATTTTAGCAATAGATATCAAAAGAATCCCCAAAAATAGAAAAGTTATTCATGAATACCTCTATCATATCTTCAATGAATTCATCAAAGATAGCCATCACACACTTTTGAAATGTTGTTGAAGCATTGCAAAAACCAAAAGACATCCTCCTATAAGTAAATGTGCCATATGGGCAAGTGAAAGTAGTCTTTTCTTGGTCTTAGAAGGCTATATGGATTTGGAAATAACCAGACATTCCATTAAGAAAGTAATAATAGCCATGACCGTCTGATCTCTTGAGCGTCTGATCAATGAAAGGTAGAGTGAAATGATCATTTCTTGTAGCATCATTAAGCTTTTGAAAATCAATGCAAACCCTCCAACCAGTAACTACTCTCATCACGGTCAATTCATTTTTCTCATTAAGAACAATTGTCATTCCCTTTTTCTTTTGTATAACTTGAATAGGGCTTACCTAAGCATTGTTAGAAATGAGGTAAATCAAACCAGCATCTAGCAGCTTTACTACTTCTTTCTTCATAACCTCCTTTGTATTAGGATTTAATCTTCTTTAAGGTTGAACCATGACCTTGTAATCATCTTCCATCACGATTTTGTGGGTGAAAAATGAAGTATTAATACTCTTAATATCTACAATTTTCTAGGCTATAGCTTGTTTATGCTTTTTCAACAATTTCAAAAGTTTTTCCATCTTTTCTTCATCGAGCTTAATGGAAATAATAACATGGAGCTTTAAGTTTGCTTCAAGAAAAGCATATTCCAAGAAACTTGAAAGTTGTTTCAATTCCAAATCTGGAGGTTCTTCAATTGGTGGTATCCATCAAGCTATTTCATCCTCATTCATAAGGTTGTGAAACTCGTGATTCTATGTCAAATCGTCGGAGGGTTGAAGAATTGGAACGAAGAATCAAAACTTAGAAATGTAAGTTTCTACAACCTATGCAATATAGTTTTGAAAAACTATAGAAATACTTATAGAAGTTGTAAAAAAGTTGAGATACTTAAAGGATGTAATAAAAAAAAATTAAGTTCACTTTTTTCATGATAACACTTAATTTATAATATAACATATATGAAAAAGAAAAAAGGATATAGTCAAAATTAAGTTCTTTTATATTATTTCATTTTAAATAAGTTATGTATTGAAGGAGAATAAAACTTTTCAACGTATCTTTAATTATTTATATAGATTAGATGAATACGTTTTATTATAAACTTAGTACTATAACTTGACTTAAATAAATTTTATAAATGTGAAATAGAAGAGTTGGGGGTGAGAATGAGAGAGGGAAAGTGATAGAAAGAGTTTGTAAAACCAACATTGAAATGTGATAAGAGAGATATATGATCCTAATAGTTGATGAGCTTGGAAAAATTGCAATTTTGGCCTATTTAACTCAAATAGGTAGAATCGGTAGACTCTGTTAAAACGTAAGTTTCTATCTAGTTTATGTGTCAACTCGGTTGAAATCGTACGAGTCTATAAAAAAGATGATTGTACTCACAAGTCAACTCGGAGGAGCCTCATAAAATTGTAAACTCATAGAATCGTATGGGTAAAATCGTGATTTTGACAACTATGTTTATTCATGCTTTCTTTCTCAACCTCCTTAACTTCACTCTTAACTTCAAGTTGAGCTTCAACTTCCATAACTTCTTCAAGCTTCATCTTACTTGTATCACCTTCTTGCAAACACAGCTCTGAAGCATCATTGGAAAAAATTTCTTGAATTAAATAAGGAACTTTTGAAACAATAGCATCTAAGGGAAAACATTCATCATGATTATTTAATGATTTTTTAGCACGTTTAGAAAGTTCAATAACCATTTCATCTTCTCCCATATATAGAGCTAACTTCCCATCCTTAACATCTATCACTGCTCCAATCGTAGCTAGGAATGGTTTTCTAAAATCAAGGGTACTTCTATATTTTCATCCATATCCAAGATAACAAAGTCAATAGGAAAAATGAAATCCTTTACTTTCATCAACACATCTTTGATAATACCTCATGGGTATCTAGTAGATTTATCTGCTAGTTAAAGGCTCATTTTGGCTCTCCTAAGTTCTTTAAACATATTATAGGGAATTAAATTAACACTAGCACCAAAGTCAGTCAAAGCTTTCTCAACAGGCATATTACCAATTAGACATGGAATGATAAAACTATCCAAATCCTTCATCTTCATTGGTTACTTGTTAAAGAGCATTGCTGAACATTCTTTTCCCAGTTATACCATGGAAATTTCCTCCAACTTCCTTTTGCTTGAGAGAAGCTCCTTCAAAAACTTTGCATACTTAGGCATTTGTGAGAGACCATCCATTGGGGAGAAATTGATATGAAGTGGTTCAAAAAGTCTTAAGAAATTTTGCAATTTCTCCATGTCCCATTTTCTTTTGGATCTAGTTGGATAGGGAAGTCGTGGCTTATAAGCTTTAACAGTGGATTTCTCCTTTCTTCTTTTTTTTTTTTTTCAACAAATTCATTTTCCCTTCTTTTCACAACTTCTTCTTGAAATTTATCAGTTTTTCTTTCCGCCTTATCAACTTCTTTTTCTTTTCCTTCATTTTCCCGTGATCATGCAACTCGCTCCCACTTTTTAAGGTAATTGCTTAGACTTTTTCTTGAGTCTCTTTGATAAGCATTGTAGTGACTTTTTTCATTTGAATTTCTAGTTTCTTAAGAGAGTTTTCATGATTTTGAAGCACCATTTCAATTTGTTGATCATGGAGCGCGGCATTCTTTATGAATGAGAGAAATAGCTCTTCCATGCAGGATCATTGTTGATGAAATCCATAGTAAGAATACCCCTGCTAGAAATTCGAATATGGATAGTATGAATCAACTTTGTTGATAATTATTGACCATGTTTGGATGAAATGGCATCTCATTTGATGAAGAACCCCATAGAAACCTCCAAATGTATTAGGTTGACTTGGATAAAAATTTCCTGCTGTTGCTTTATAATTCTTTGATAAGATCTCTTGAAGCTTTTGGGTAACAATAGAAATTTTACCCTCCATGTTTGTCATTGTAAACCCCCAAGTTTTGTGATCAATTAAACTTAAACCCTAATGAGAAGGTCAATCGGAAATCCTAAGGTCAACAAAACCCTAGTCAGACCTAGTCAGACATAACCGCTCAAGTCCGGCAATCTCGTGTTCGTAACCTTAAAGAAATAAGTAAGAAATTAGTATGTGAAATATTTCGTAATAACATGAGAAAGCTTAACAATATCAGATTGGTTAAATCGCGATTCGTTTTGAGCACGATCGGACACAGTTTTCGAAAAGCATGTCTCGAGGCTTAGAATAGTAAAAATATTCCGAATATACCGTAAGACTCGTAAAAGTAAAAGGTTTTCAAAAATATCAGTTTCATAAATTTTTGGTAACTAAAAATATCAGATATCCCAATTATACGCATATTTTCTTACTATCGATACTTTAATTGTCATGTCTACTTTACATTACATTATTTATTACTATTCTATACTATTTATCTATCTTTAATTTTTCTTACAACCAACTCTTACAACCATACCTCTATTTTCTTATAATTTTCATTTCTAATACAACTTCACATCTTTCATATCTTACTTTTCATTAATAAAAATACAAAAAAATAAATTTCTCTCCTTCCCTCTCTCACATGTAGTACCGGCCACACCCCCTCTCTTCTCAAATTGTTTCATATTCTATTTATTTAATTAACACAAATTTCCTCCCACTTTTTCTTATAAATACTATCTCTTCCTTCCATTTCCTTCACATCATTCATATACTACTCTTACCATCTCAAAATTTCTCCAAGAGTTCTCTCAAAGTTCTCTTAAGTTTAGTTTTCATAGATAATACTTCTTTAAGTTTCCTTTATGTTCATTTACTTAGTATGAGCTTAGTGTGTGTTTTATAAACCATGAAGGTTAAAGAAAGCAACAATATGTTCATACTTTGTTTTTTATCATGAATCTATTTTCTTTTATGTTGCTTATATATATATATATTTAACTAAATAAATCTATGCAGCTATATATATCTTTTAGAGCATATAAGCTCCTTTGTTTTGCAATTTATTTACTTTCCTTGCAATTTATTTATTTACCTTGCAATTTATTTACTGTCAAGTTGTTTTGAGACTAGTCTTTCTAGTCTTAGACTTGTCCTCATCAAGTCAAAAAAAATTTCTTTTTCTTTTGGGACTAGTCTATTCTTAGTCTCGGGATACCTTGATGAAGCTAAGGTTCCAATACTTGACATATTTCTTTAATATTTATGTCTTTCTTATGCTTTCATAACTTTATGATTTCATATTCATGAACATGCATGAATATATTGATTTTTGTCTCAACAAGATAAAGAAGCAAAAGTTTTCTTAAAATAGAAGTTCTTCTCTAAAAATAAATATTGTTATGAAGGAAGTAATTTTTCATAAAAACTTAGGAAATTATCTTAACAAACTTTTTCTAAAAATCTAGAGGAGTTCATTATAAATTTTAAGAACATAGGAATTTTTTTTAAACAATACATACATACACTTTACAAAGTCATAAAATAACAAGAAATTCTTGATTAAATAAAAGTTTTACTAAACTTCACTTTTCATCAATACTATTTTAACAAACACCAAGAAATTTCCTTTCATAAAAGTAGAGTGATCTTAAGAAATAAGAAAATTATTTCTATAAATATAGAATTATTACTACTTTCAAAAAGTATTAGAAACTAAACTTAGAAAATAAAAAAAATTCTTTAGAAATTTAAAAAGACTAAGGAAATGAAATTAAGACAAAAAGAAAAATATTCATTTAAAATAACTTGAGATATTTTCTAGCAAGCTAAGAGGAAATTTTCAAAAGTTTCACTTTTTCAAAATCTTTAGAAGACTTTACTTAAATTCATGGTTGAGACAACTTCATAAATTTCATGCATTTGATATGAGTCAATGAATGCATATATCAATACATTTCAAAGGTTTTTATAAACTATTATAATACCTATCTTGTTGATATGAGTTTTTATAAAAAGAAGAAAAACAAGTTTTGTGAAATTCGTGGTGAATCTGATCACCACTATTTTGGAGCTCAAATGACTTATTTTGATGAAAATAGTTTTAGAAATAGATATATCTTTTCGAGTAGATAGAAAATGGTATATAATATGCGAAATTTCGAGTTAAAATGAGCAATATATGGCCATTTTAATTTGGAATTTCTTTCAATCCGATTTTACTGCGAATTGAAGATAGATTTAGAATCTTCAAAAGTAGAAATTCTATGAACGACTCATTTTGGGTATTTCATCTTGTTTAGTTGAAGAATGAACCGATATCGTCTTCCCGGAAGATTACTTCAACTAAGAGCGATCGTCATGGAATGAGTTAATCCCTTACTAAGCTACATTTCCTTGATTGTGCTTGTAAATAGTAGCACTAGAAAATAAGAAAAAAGATAAATGAACAAATGTTTTGTGATTTGGATTCATGATTGATTGAATAAAAGCGAAGAATATCAAAAGAGGAATTGATGAATAAATTATGTCTTCTTGTAATGATATGATGAATATTGTTTTGATCACCTTTAATTCGAACTCAACAATAATGAAATAACCTTATATTGAAAACAATTCATGCATATCATATTTGTGGGTTACATTTATTTTCACTACTATTCTCATGTGGGGAAACGATGAGTTGTAGTGGTGGCTAGTAGGAACCGAAAAATCTACATGAGCAAGTAGGAGCCAGAAAGTCTACAGGGTAAGTAGGAGCCAGTAACTTTGCAATTATTGATGGTCATATGGGCCGGTAACCACCCAACCCCCGACATGGAGGGTGTAAAATCCATGCTACACATGGTTTCTGGTTAATCGTGTGTATTATGTTTGCTCATGTGATTGATGCATTCTCATATACTTGTCTAAATACTTGTGTGTTTTATGGAAATGTTTTGTAGATGAGAGTTATCTCACTAAGCTAGTTTTGCTTATACCCCTATAGTTTTTTGTTACAATATGATTACTTGTGGTTGGTACCAAGGAGCCCCTTTTGTCAGGTATGAGCCAAAGCTACGAGGAGTTTTTGGGAGAAGTTTATATGTATTTAGTTTTAGATGTAGACTTCTAAGAAAAATCTCTATAGTAGACTTATGTTATATTTATGTATATTTTGATGATGGCTTAGTTGAACAAGACTATTAGAACGGGAGAATGTCCGTAAGAATTTGTAAGAGACTTTTATTCTATCGAATATTACATGTTTATCAATATAAGTTCTTGCATGCTTTTATTATCTGCTTAAACGTAATATCCTTGTGAGTCTCTTACTATCTTGGAAGCATGCCTTGCATGTGATATCGAAGTTCCTGCGTGACTAAGGTTGTTATTCATTAGCTTTAATATTATGTGCGGTGGACTGCCACGTTTAGGATACCTTCCGAGGCATGGCAGTCACAAGTAAACAAAAACAAAACACTAGATCAACTAGAAAAGACAAGACTAAACCAACTTGAGCAATACGCAAAAACGACTAGATTAATAGATTTAAAGCTTTCAAATAGTGCTTCATTGAGCTTCATAAAAAAATGAATTCAATGGTAATCACCAACAACGGCACCAGAAAAAACTTGGTATTGTGTTTGAGACACGAAGTTTTCAAAAATGATTTTTCTAATAAAAAGATGTAATGCTAATATGTTCTATTCAAATTTGGTCACAACCACTAATTTAGGTAAGTGCATCTATTGAAGTAGGATAGAAAATATTAGGTCGTACTCCTTGGAGATCGTTAGCGTCTGCTCTAACCTACTATCTAGCCAAAGGAAATTTAGCAACGCATGGAAAACAAGTATTTACAAACTAAGCTAAAGTCAATCCTAGATATATACATGTTCTTAAGGCAAATTTTAGAAGATAAGTTTGAAATGCAAGAATGAACCTTAGATTTTTCTTAAAAAAAGTCATTGAGTTTTTTGCTGGGTATACTTGCATTATCGGATTTATTAATGTATGTTGATCCCTCTCTCGAGTGTCAAGAGCTTCTAAACCTAGGTCACCTCACCAAAATCTCTTCTTAAGCTAGTAACATCATAGATCCACATAAAGATCAAGAATCCTTTGATTGAAAACCCATTTCAATTAATTTAAAATCAAGTGATAAAAAGTTTCACCACTCCTATATCTAGGTAGTTATGAGTAACTTTATCACCAGTCTAGAATTATTTAAAAGAATGATTTCTAAATCTTTTCAATTGAAATTAGACATGGATCTATAGGGTGTGTCACAGCCCTATGGGTACCTTTGTTGTATCATGACCTTATGTAAAAAACTAATGCCTTAAATATTCCATGTTATCATTAGAGTAGGCGTCAGACAGAAACACTAGTGCATTATTCGACTAAGCCATGCCATAGACTGTAATTATGATAGGATCTATTTCAGTTGCCATGATAAGAAATGATGCATAAGTATAAGTCACATTACAACTACACTACATATTAAAGATTGCAATATAGTAGTCTTTGATATTACAGACCGAATTCTTAAATAAAATAAGAACATAAAATTAGCTATCAACTACTACTAAAATTATAATCTTTGATCCCTTTCCTGATTCCTGTTAGCTTTATGGTCCATACTGTTGCATAGCTCCGTCAGGAAAGTAGCCATGGACGAAGAAGTACCCTAGAAGATCTATAGGAGTATGAGCAAAATCACTGCTCAGTGAGATAACTAGATCATACCATGCATCAGACAATTGTCAAGCAAATTTATTAGCAGACATATGCAATGTCACAATCAATCATATGCTCAAAATACATGCTTAGACGACTAGAATCCCAACAGGATAGAGATTCATGATCTCTTATTGGGGTTGAAGGAACTAGGTATAATGATCCACCATGTCCATGAGAGACTAAGAACCATGGAAAATGAGTACCATTTATACTCATAAATCATTTCTAAAATATTTCATTTTTAACCTTGGAACTTAGAAATACCATAAAGTATAAGCCATTTCTTATCGATATCATGAGTGGCATTCCTTCAAGTGCCTACTTAGTTCCCTTTGGAACAAAATGAAGCAAAGGTATTCTTACGTAGAACTAGGAACGTTTCATCTAGAAAAACCAAGCACAGCTTGAGAATCAAAATGCTAATACGTAGTGACATTACTAGCCAAGGATGGAGAAGTACCCTAGAAGATCTGTAGGAGTGAGCGAAACCATAGCTTAATGAGATAACCGGATCATACCATACATTAGACAATTTTCAACCAAGAGCAAACATATGCAATGTCACAATCAATCATATGCTCAAAATACGAGCTTGGACGATCGAAATCCAAACAAGATGGAGATTTATGCCTTCTTATTGAGGTTGAAGAAACATGTACAATGGTCCACTGTGCCTAGGAGAGACAAAGAACCAAGGAAAATGAGTACCATTTATGTAATACTATAATATAAAGGCATTACAACTCGCCACGTGCTCTCACTTGGAAAGAACACATTAAGGCTATTAAAACTCTAAACCACCAACTCTTAAAAACATATATCTTCACAACCCTCAAATTAAGGATACTTTAAAAATAAATGAATGCCATAAAACTAAAACCATCTTCATAACTATCTAGTTGGCATAAACCAAGCTAACCTACTACAACTAAACTCAAACAAAAAGTTTTTTCAAAATCTCATAAATCAAACAAATGTTTCAAAAACAACTATCATAGTTCATCTATTCTCAATCATTTAAGGCAAACCTAAAGATCTACAGGATAATTAGGTCCGCTAATGTCCTCCCCGTAGTCCACATATAAATCGAATCCAGATAAATCGTAAACTATCCGATCATCACCTGTACTTGAAAAAGATAAAAAGGTGAGCAAAAACGCCCGGTATGCCAAATTGAAAATATATGCACATGAGCAAGCAATAAGCAATACCACATACAACTTAGAAACTAATGCAACAACACAAATTATTTTCTTTAAAATTAGCCAACCAAATAACACAGTATAGGGTCATTCGCGCCTAGCCCCAAACCCAGAGTATCTTAGGACTCCCTAATAACAACAAGTATAGGAAAATAGATAATTGTATACATATATGGTGCTGGGAATCTCCCACACACCCGGGTGTCGTACTCGTACTACTCCTAAACTATCAGAATCATATCCAAGTGCAACTCCATTAGGGAAAATGGCACACAAGGATCATCAGGGTGTTTCGTTAGTACCACACTCTGCGTGCTCTTTACTAACCAAAGCCAAACACAAAAAACACACATTCAATTATATGTCAGATAGAATTAGGTCAATTTATTATTCTAATCATACAAGCATAAAGAACAAGCATGGTAAAGTCGTACCTGGATTCGTTTCCAAAACTTCAAGATCAATAAATCCTTTTCAAAAGTTTAAAAAACCTTAATCACCAGACTCCTTATCAACAATATATACCAAATCAACATTTGTTTTCATGTTCATAATCAAACCCTAATCCTAAGAATCCATAACCTAATGCATAAGATTTATAATATTAGATCTACACACCTGTCTTGTAAGATCACTAAATAACGAAACCTTAGAACATAAATTTCTCCAAATTCCTCAAAAACTCTATAATCCTCAATCAAAATAGCACAACTATTAGAAAAGATTCCATCTTTTAACATAACAAAGATTGGAAGAATTCAACACTTACCAAAAACTTTAGATTTCACACTTCCTTGACTGTAGAACTAAGATCTCCAATTCACAACCTAGGGTTTTGGTCTCCACCAAAATCGACTCCAGCAACTTGATTCCTCAAAATCAATATGAAACAACCTTTAGAAAACAATATCTAATCATAAACTCAACCAAAAGAGTTTTGAGAGGGATTCTTACCTAGATCTTGCCTTAGGTTAAGTTATGAAGAGAGAACTAAGGACCTTAGGTATTATATACGTCTTAGGAAACCCTAGCACTAAGGAGGGATGTTTACTTCATGTGAAATATAAGCTGGTACCAAGCTAGCGGCTAAGGGGCAACTTTGATTCGAAACAAGGAATAGAAGCATATAAGCTGACTGTAAGTCGCAGCCTTCAGTTTCAATGTCAGTGGCCTTCATATGTAATCTGGTGGCCTTTGGTTGGCTTTTACCCATACGCTGCTACCTTTCACCATTTTGTTTGCATATCATCTGAAGCTCCAAAGCTAATACAAAGCTGGCAGCTTTAAGCTAGCCTAAAACCTCCCTTGCTTATTCTACGCGAACAACATCCTCGAGTCCAAATCCATCTATTATATGACAAAATTAACCTCTTAAAAATCTTATATTACAATACCACCCTTCATTATAGATTAATTATTTATATATTACAATTTACAATCATAAATCATTTCTAAAATTTTCATTGTTAACCTTATAACTTAGAAACACCATATAATATTAGCCATTTTATGTCGATACTAAGAGCGATGTTCCTTTAAGTGCCTGCTTAGTTTTCGTGGAACTGAATGGAATAGAGATATTCTTATGTAGAATTAGGGACATTTCATTTAGAAAAACCAAGCGCATGCTGGAGAACCGAAGTACTAATATGTAGCAAGGTTATCATGACTCAATGCAAAGATGCAAGTCGTGTAATGCATGATAAAATTATTATATGGTCGAATAATAATTACTCAGGTTCTTAGATGACCATACATTTCTCAAACATATTTCAACATGCTTCATACATTATTTATCTCGTAAAGCAATTATCACTTTCAATATCATACTTTTGGAAAACCAAACATATACTAATCAACATACAATAAGCCTGAACCCCACATACATATCAATTTCAATATATATATAATTTCAAATGCCACTATACTACAATCGCAAGAAATATGATGGATCAGAGTTACTCACATATCCATTCTTGCTCATTAGTTGTAGCAATCCTTGGGAAAGTCCAACAACTGATTTGTTTCTCCTAAGAAATAAGACAACATATATTCATTACTATATTGTTATTTACATAATGATTCCAATTATGCTTTTTTGTGTCATAAACTTAAGTTTTATTGATCTTAGTCTACCTTTATTATATAATTATGGGTTTTAACTTTGTAAGAATTAAGTTTCTCCATTTGAGTTATAAATTCGTATAAACCCACTTTTCTTAAGAAAAGTGACTGTAATGATCTTAAATACTGATTTTAATCAAACAAATTAAACTAGGCTTATGGTACTTGTTTTAACTCTAATTTCAACATGTGAAGGTGTTAGAAAGTTTATTGAATGTAGTTTTTAATTATCAAGTTAAATTAATTAATTTAGACATCTTTCCTTATATTACTCTAGGGGATCGAAAGTTACATCATGGAACCTATTGTATTTGTTTTGTATTTTCAATTCTTATTTGAAGTTTAACTCCTTGTTTTATCTGTAATTCACTAAGTTTTCGTATTTAAACTCATTTTAAGTTCTTTAACCTACACTTGGCCGAATCCTATGTTAGTATCATTCTCATTGTGCTTTTCTTGATCTCATTTCGAGTATGTATTTTTAAGTAACTTGGTAATATCAATCAACGTGCCTATAATTTCTATTAGTTGGATTTTGTAATCCTTAGTATGTTATAGGTACCGAAACCTATATCTAAGGTTTTAAGTGCATTTCTTAAGTTTAATGTTTCCATCATAATTTGTATCTTCTTGTTAGCTAGTTTGTACTTGTTTTTCTTATGTTTGTTTTAGTAACCCTAATCTCTCTATGCATGTCGTGATATATGGGCTTGGATATGGTCATGTTCTTAAGTTTAATCATCTCATTAGCTTCCCTAAATTTCATTGGACTAGGTATGCTTCATTCTTCAATTCAATCATGGATTTTTCCTTATGAATCACATAGTTTAGGGTATGGTCCTTTAGGGTTTTCTAACTTTGTTTTCCATCTCATATTCATCTCCATCCATTAATACATATTGTCTACACATTAACCTACTTGATGTAGTCATGGAATAAGTTCAAACTACATCATGAGTGAAATGCTTGTGCATGTTCATATGGTGATTAAATGGTCAATACCATCTCATAGATGATGTTCTAGGTTGATATTACTTAAGATGATCTAGGTTTCTTGAATAAAAGCATATGGATTGCATGAATATTTCCATAAGGCCAAACTACTCTTTATGTGTCATAGATGTTTATAAGTTTGTTAAATGATCATTTCATATTCATGAATTGTGTTACATGTTTTTATTACTCAATATTACTTAGGATTGTTTTAGATAACTCATGGTATGCCTGATCCTATGATATGGCCGAAACATGTAGTATTCATAAGGTAGGATAGGAATCACCTTGTTTAATAGAGGTCAAGATAATTTCCTTTATGTTTAGTAGGTAAACTGAAATCTATAGGTCATATAACAAAAGATCAAGTTAAGTTTCTATTGAAATCTATACTTGAACTTGATATAGACATGAAGTATAATAGAGATTACCTTGGTTTAAGAAGATTTAAAGTTGGTATCCCTTTACTATAGTAATGGCTGAAACCCCAGGTTATAGAATAGGATAACATGAGTTCGTAACGAATATAAGTCTAACTTGATTAAGATAATTTCTTACCTTAGATGTTTGATCCTTAATGTTGACATTCCTTGGAATATTTCTAAGACTTTAGAGTAGTGATGTGAGTGGTATGGTTAAGATTTTTTTCTCTAAAGTGCTTGTTTGGTTTTCATGCATGGAAAACTAAATGTTTGCTATTGATCTTGTGTTAAAAAGTGCAATGGGGCTCACTATTACAAAGGGTGTGGTTTGTATTTCAAGACAAAGGCATAGTCCTCTTTTTAACCTTTCCACTTTAAGGTGATTTTGATATAAATAGCCTATTTACGTGTATTTTCTTTACTACCAGTATTAATTTGTTTTATCTACTATTCATGATACTATTCTATACTATTCATCTATTTTTATTTTTCTACGATCTATTTTACACTCTACTATACCTATCTCTTACATTTTATCTTTCTCATATAACTTTATTCACATCATACCTTACACATTATTACTTTTTATTAACAAAAATACAAAATAGAATAACTCTCTCTCTCTCTCTCTCACTTTCATGCTTCACGCTAGCCACTACACACTCACACATAATTATTTTTTTCTTCGTCATTTTATTTAATTCATATTAAATTCCCTCCACAAAACTCTATAAATACCCCCACTTCCTTCATTTCTTTCATACACTCATTTACCATAACAAAACTCTCCCAAAATCACTACTCAAATCCTCTTTTCAATATCTCTTCTCATCTCCCTATATTCTCACTATTCTCATACCATCACAACTTTTCTTTTTCTACCATCCACATTTCTACCTTAGGTAAAATTCTTAATAACATCTCTTTACCATATTATGTAACTTAACATGACTATGGTGTGTGTTTCCTAAACCTATAAGTGTTATGGGAGCAATACTATGTTCATGTTTTATTCTTGTTCATGTACAAATCTCATTTTATTATTATGTTATTTTGTTGTTGTTATATTGTTACAATGTTATTATTGTTCTAATCTAACTTCTATATGATGTTAAATATGTTTATGTATATATATGTATTTCTTATAGCATATAAGCTCACTAACATAAACATTATTTATTTTTGCCTTGCAACTTATTTATTTATTCCATGCTTTTATATTAAGACTAGTCTTTCTAGTCTTAGACTTGTCCTCATCATGTCAAAATAAATTTTCTTGTTTCTTTTATTTTTCTTTTTGGACTTGCCCATGTCTAAGTTCGGAAGCCTTGAATCAAGCTAAGACTTCTAATACTTCATATTTATTATGTGCTTATTTCTATATTCCTTATTATTTTTTTTTGTCATTTTACTTAGATATAAACTCTTGTTCATGCATGGTCATGTTGATTACTGTCTTAATAAAAGTAAAAAGTTCTTTCTTAAGAGAAAAAAAAAAAGCTCAACTTACTTTAAAAATGTAATTTTATCACTGTAGACACCCAATTTTTGCTCAATTTAAGGCTTAAATTTATGATAAAAATTAGTATTATGTCAAGCTCACAAAAAAAAATAATAAAAAATAGAAAAATAAAAAAATAAGCAAAAATAGCACAAAAAATCAAAAACAAAAAAAATAAGATAAGATATAGAAGTAGTAAGAAAAATAAAAAAAATGAGAGAAAAATGAGAGTAGTAAAGAAAAGTAAATTTTAAAAAAAAAATTATTCGAGCTTGATATAATACATATTTTTGTTATAAATTGTTTTTAAAGTTAATTAAACAATTTTTCAAAACAATTTTTCAAAATTATTTTGTTTAATTAAATGCAATTTTTAAGAGCTTTAAATATTAATTTTGCTGGACCCAACCAGGCACAGGCCAACAGCCTAACAGTTAAAACCACTGACCCATATGACTAGACCAGCCACAGGTCATGGGTTCGAACCAGCTTGGAGGCATAAATTTTTGGCCTTTTGTCCTCATATTTTTTGGTTCGAAATCAACCCGACTCATCCACTTTGGATCATGATTTGAATGGATAATCTTTGTTTTTTTTTTTTTTTTCAAAATTGAGGATGAGGATTCAATGTCGGCATGGGATAGATTGGATTTGTATTAAATGTGTGCGAAAATCAAGCCTCGAACAGCCCCAATTTTTCAATTGAAGATTGGGAAAATATTCGAAAATCTGGAAAAATTGAAGAATCATCAATGGCGGCTGATCAAATTCAATGAATTTGAACGATTCAATTGATCCTATACAGAGATAGGATCGAATATTCAAGGATTTGATCATCAATTTCATCAGTTACGAACGAATCAAATTCCAATTTTCGAGTTAAATTTTTTGCAAAAAATTGGGAAGTCATTAAATGCAATTCGTAACTGATCATCAATTTCATCAGTTACGAACGAATCAAATTCCAATTTTCGAGTTAAATTTTTTGCGAAAAATTGGGAAGTCATTAAATGCAATTTGTAACTGTTCATCAATTTCATCAGTTACGAATGAATCAAATTCCAATTTTTGAGTTAAATTTTTTGCGAAAAATTGGGAAGTTATTAAATGCAATTCATAACTGATCATCAATTTCATCAGTTATGAACGAATCAAATTCTAATTTTCGAGTTAAATTTTTTGTGAAAAATTGGGAAGTCATTAAATGTAATTCGTAACTGAAATCAGACCATGGATCTATAAATAGGAATGATCCATGAACAAAAGGCATACAACAATTGCAAGGATTACTCAGAGATTCAAAGTATTCGAAAATTTTCGAAGTAAGGGTTTAGAGAGAAGAAAAACACAAAAACGGAGAGAGAAAAAAAAAAGAAGAAGCAGAGAATAAAAAAAAAATATAACATAGAGAGAAAAATTCCATACAAATATCTCAGCAAAAATCAATCAAAAAAGTTGGAATCAAATAGGTTCCTGGGGGAAGAAAGCAAATTGATTATTGGTTTCAGTCTATTCGTGCAGTCAGCGGTCAACAGTCAACGGTCAACGGTCCACATCCAGATCAGCGCTCCATATCTGATCCGAACGATCCAACGGTCCAAGTGAGTTTGGATTAAATTTTTCAATCTAAAATATTTTCATATAGCCTTAAATTTGCTATGAAAATGATCCAAGTTTTCATCAAATTATTTCCATAATTTGCTATGAAAATAATCAAGTTTTCATCAAATTGTTTTCATAAATTTGCTATGAAAATAATCAAGTTTTCATCAAATTGTTTTCATAAATTTGCTATTAAAATAATCCGAATTTTCATCAAATTCTTTTCATAAATTTGCTATGAAAATAATTCGAATTTTCATCAAATTCTTTTCATAAATTTGCTATGAAAATAATCCGAATTTTCATCAAATCGTTTTCATAAATTTGCTATGAAAATAATCGAGTTTTCATCAAATCATTTTCATAAATTTGCTATGAAAATAATCGAGTTTTCATCAAATCATTTTCATAAATTTGCTATGAAAATAATCAAGTTTTCATCAAATTATTTTCATAAATTTGCTATGAAAATAATCTAAGTTTTCATCAAATTATTTTCATAAATTTTCTATGAAAATAATCTAAGTTTTCATCAAATTATATTCATAAATTTGCTATGAAAATAATCAAGTTTTCATCAAATTATTTTCATAAATTTGCTATGAAAATAATCAAAGTTTTCATCAAATTATTTTCATAAATTAGCTATGAAAATAGTCATCCAAAAGTTTTCAATCAAAATATTTTCATATAGCATTAAATTAGCTATGAAAATATTCAATCAAGTTTAATCAAAATTGATTTTTCATGTAGCATTAAATTAGCCATGAATTATCATAAAACGATTTTAAAGAAAAACGATTTTGGACTTAGAAAAATTGCATTTTCATGAAATGAAAATCAATTGATTAGATCATTGGATTATTAAAAAATGGTTTCATAAAAATTCAAAATTTAATGAATTTAAAGTGAAAAGAATTCAAAAATTAAAATTGATCAACAAACTAAGGTTCTTTTCAAAAGAACTACGTTTTGTCTGATCTCGATTAGCGAGTACGTAGGCACCTACGGGGCAACAATAAAAAATGAGAAAATATTTTTTGTTTAATGTGACTTGTAAATGTTGTTATGTAATATATTATTTGAGTTTTTGAGCATGAAAAGGATAAATTATAAATTTGAAATTCCAAAAGTGGTAACCAATTTGGTTTTAATAGGTTAGCCCCCGAATCCATGATATCTGGTTTTTTTAAAAGTTTGATTTTTAAAATCAAATTTTTTCGCAGACTGTAGCTAAGTTAGGATCAACCGACCCATTGATCCTAGCTTTTATTTTTTCCCGATTTATATCGGGTGGCGACTCTAAATCATTTTCAAAAATTAAAATTTCTTTTAACCCCTAGTCGAGGATTCATGTTAAATGGGTTCGGGTTTAATGTGAATCGGGTTAGGAGAAATGAACCAGATAGTGGAAAAATCCAGGCTCGACAGCTTGGCGACTCCACTGGGGACACCTAAATTTTTTTTAAAAAAAAAGGGCTAGCCACTTAGGAATTTTAAATTTTAAATTTATCCTTTAAAATTGCTCGATTTTTTGTGAATATATACATTATAATTCTTTGTACATTATTTGGATAATTGTTTTGTGAATATATATACTAATCTTGCAGATAAAAAAAAAAAAAGGGCAATAGTCTTATTTATTTATTGATTCTTTGTACATATATTTGTCTTGTGAATATATTGTATACTAATATTTCAGGCATAAAAAAAGGGGGCAATAGATTATATTTGCATTTGCATCTGCATATTAGCATAAATGTGTGCTAGATACGGTCGGACCCAGGCCGTCTTAAGAGCCTAAGCGAGGAGGACGAAGTAAGGTCCGGGGGCTGTGGCTTTCCACCCTCTAGATCAAGAAATGTCCTCCCACTCCGGTTTAGTACCACTAAACCGGGGGACCTATAGAACCCTACCAAATCATGCATTTCAACATGGGATTTGACCAAATTTTTTCAAAAAAAAAAAAATGGAGTTGTATCATTTATTCAAAAAAAAAAAAATCAATCAAATAAAACAAAAAGTTTTTAACCAATTCCAACAAAGTCTTAAAAAAATGTGGAGTAATATTCTTTTAGTTTTAGTTAGCCCTATAAGATTAGTTGAATAAATAAAAATGATTTGATGAAGGTTTTTGAAATCATTGTTTTAAATATAACTTCGGTAAATATTCTTCAAAATCCTATTGGTCATTATCCCCATTTGCATCCGTGTGCGGGCATATTTGCATTCTTGCATGTGTATATATTTTCTTAAATAAAAATGAAATGTGTAGAGTAGACTTGTATATATTCATAGAATATATTGTCCACCTATAGTTATAGGTCCTTTCCAACCAAAATTATCTTTGTCATAAGTATTCCATTTCATTGTCCTCAAATCAATCATTTTGTAAATATTTGCCCCCACTTAAGGGGAGAGGGTCATTTGTTTACCTCTATTCTTGTAAGTTAGTTTTTGCCTAAAGAAAAAACTTTGAGTTGTAAATAAATTTCCACTTTAGATTAGAAACATTCATTTTCCAAACCTCTTTTGTAAATAACCATTTTTTCAAAAAAAAAAAAAAGAGAAATAACAAGTTTTTAAAATTTCTTTTCTAAAAAGAAAGAAAAAAAGAAAAAATAAAAGTTTCAAAAAAAATGTATAAATAAATGAAGAAAAAAGGAAAGTTGCCAACAGGAAAGAATATTTCAAAAAAATTGTTATCCCAATGATCATTCAGTAAAAGGCAATTGAAATCAAAATTAGGGGCAACCAAAAGGACTTTACCGATTAGGGGCATTTGATAAACCTAAATGGGGCATTTAGTTAAATATCTTGAGGCAATAAAAATGGATGATTGAAAGCCAAGAGAAATATCTCACTAAAAATAATTGCCTAGGATGAAAAGAGGCAAATTTAATCCCAAACACCAACCCTACACACTCGAGAGAGGAGTGAATTGTGAGAGATAAGGTGGACTCATTCCTTAAAGGAGGTCTGTCTTGAATTTAGTACATGGGTCAAAATGAAATTAGGCATTCATTTCAAAATCTTAAACACATTTACCCTTTGTCAGCCCATTTGAGCCTATCAAGGAAGTGTCTTAAAAATAAACCCTGTCAGGAACCACCCCACAATGGGGCAATCAGGAGGTTAGGGTCATTAACAAGGAGAAAAAGGAGTAACTTATATGCACTTGACCTAGTCGCATCAATTCAAGAGTAGTCAATTGACAAAAATAAATCTTTTCCTATGAAAGAAAAAGAGTCTCCATTTCAAACCATACACAACACATACTTTGAGCTATAGACCACAAAAGAAAAAAAAAATCACCTTGGATTCATGTCCCAAAAAAGGAAAAAAAAGAAAAAAAAAAGAGGAAGAAAAAACAAGAAAAGAAAAAGACAAGAAAAAATCAAGGAGAGATCAACAAAAGAAAAAAAAAGAAGAAGAAGAAGAAGAAGCAAACAAGGTGATAATAAATCAATGATTTGCAAACACAAATAGAAACACATAGCTCAAAATCATCAAAATTCATTCTATATTAAGCCCCGCCCACAAATTCCACCCTTTGGAGACTCTTTGGATCAAAGGAGTTGATCTATTAATACCCTTGAAACTAGGGACAAGTGCATCATCAAGTTTTCCTTAAGGGTTCTTGACTTGTAAACCCGGGTTGTGTTGAAAATTTTTCAGAAAAAAGCCTTTATGAAATATCCTTTTTGATTAAAGCCAATAACCAAAAGCCCACATTACAGTCCAAAGAAGACCTAATAGATTGACTGATGTGTATTACTTGCAAGCCGGACCATAATTTTTGGAATCCGAGTCAAAAGTGAAAATGAGCCTAAGAGAGTGTGAGGAAGTCCTCTTTGACTAAGCAATCAAAATGAGATAACCAATCTTGGTATATAAATTGTCCACAGGGGCATAAAATCATTTGCTCCAATTTGAAAGGTATCTGCCTCAAGTTTAGCAATTATTTGCCCCAAAATTAAAAACAATGCCCCAATAGTGAATTGAAGTCCTCAAAAGTAAAATTTTTTCCCCAATGATTAAAATTTTTCAATGAGAAACCTTAAGTGGTTAAATAGTCAAGCCTGAGGCTGAACTGAAGTGAATGATCAATGGGCAAACACAATTCATTTTTACCTGTTGGTAACTTTCTTTAAAAGTGAAAGTAAAAGAAAAAAAAAGAAAAATATATAAAAATTACTTTTGGTTCAAATCTTTGAAAATAAAAAAAACATTTCTAAGAAAAGAAGGATTGTAAGTCCATCACTTTCCCAAGAAAAAAGGAAGTTAGGATTTTCAAGTCCACTTTTTCAACTAACTCTCTCAAATCAAGTTTTTCAATCTAAAGAAATAGCAAATTCGTTGCTTTCTTAACCAAGTTTTTCAAAGAAATAGTAAATTCGTTGCTTTCTTAACCAAGTTTTTCAAAGAAATAGCAAATTCGTTGCTTTCTCAATCAAGTTTTTCAATTTAAAGAATTGGCAAATTCGTTGCTTTCTCAACTAAGTTTGTCAATCCAATTTCCAAAAGAAATAGCAAATTCGTTGCTTTCTGAACCAAGTCAATCGAATTTCCAAGAAAGAGAAAGTAAATTCACTGCTTTCTCAAACAAATTTTTTAACCAAGTTTGTGAGATTATTGTTTTTTCAGCTAAATAATCCCCAGTGGATTTAAAGTGAAAAAAAAGAAGAAGTTTCCAAATTAGCCCAATTTTCAAATTATAAGATTTCAAAAATCCAGTTTCTAGGAAGTTTTGTTCCTCCAATATGTAGGATCACCTGCTCAAAGGAGCGTCATCCTACCATTTTGGAGAATTAGGATCACTTGCTCAAAGAAGCGTCGTCCTACCATTTTAAAGAATTAGGATCACCTGCTCAAAGGAGCGTCATCCTACCGTTTTGGAGAATTAGGATCACTTGCTCGGAGGAGCGTCATCCTATTGTGTTAAGAATTAGGATCACGTGCTCGGAGAAGCGTCATCCTATTGTGTTAAGAATTAGGATCGCTTGCTCAAAGGAGCGTCATCCTATTGTTTTAAGAAATTAGGATCACTTGCTCAAAGGAGCGTCATCCTATTGTGTTAAAAAATTAGGGTCACTTGCTCAAAGAAGCGTCATCTTGCCTTTAAGAATTACAGTTATCAATCAAGCCAAGTATCAAGCCAAGTTTTTCCTAAAAGGTTAAAAGCTTCCAAAAGCCAGATAAGTGCTAAAAGAGCAAAAATTAGCTATCTTTTTGGCAAAGTTTTGCTCAAACTTCACCACAAAGAGGGGCAGCTGTAGACACCCAATTTTTGCTCAATTTAAGGCTTAAATTTATGATAAAAATTAGTATTATGTCAAGCTCACAAAAAAAATAATAAAAAATAGAAAAATAAAAAAATAAGCAAAAATAGCACAAAAAATCAAAAACAGAAAAAATAAGATAAGATATAGAAGTAGTAAGAAAAATAAAAAAAGAGAGAAAAATGAGAGTAGTAAAGAAAAGTAAATTTAAAAAAAAATTATTCGAGCTTGATATAATACATATTTTTGTTATAAATTGTTTTTAAAGTTAATTAAACAATTTTTCAAAATTATTTTGTTTAATTAAATGCAATTTTTAAGAGCCTTAAATATTAATTTTGCTAGACCCAACCAGGCACAGGCCAACAGCTTAACAGTTAAGACCACTGACCCATATGACTAGACCATCCACAGATCATGGGTTCGAACCAGCTTGGAGGCATAAATTTTTAGCCTTTTGTCCTCATATTTTTGGTTCGAAATCAACCCGACTCATCCACTTTGGATCATGATTTGAATGGATAATCTTTGTTTTTTTTTTTCAAAATTGAGGATGAGGATTCAATGTCGGCATGGGATAGATTGGATTTGTATTAAATGTGTGCGAAAATCAAGCCTCGAACAGCCCCAATTTTTCAATTGAAGATTGGGAAAATATTCGAAAATCTGGAAAAATTGAAGAATCATCAATGACGGCTGATCAAATTCAATGAATTTGAACGATTCAATTGATCCTATACAGAGATAGGATCGAATATTCAAGGATTTGATCATTAATTTCATCAGTTACGAACGAATCAAATTCCAATTTTCGAGTTAAATTTTTTGCAAAAAATTGGGAAGTCATTAAATGCAATTCGTAACTGATCATCAATTTCATCAGTTACGAACGAATCAAATTCCAATTTTCGATTTGCGAAAAATTGGGAAGTCATTAAATGCAATTTGTAACTGTTCATCAATTTCATTAGTTACGAATGAATCAAATTCCAATTTTTGAGTTAAATTTTTTGCGAAAAATTGGGAAGTTATTAAATGCAATTCATAACTGATCATCAATTTCATCAGTTACGAACGAATCAAATTCTAATTTTCGAGTTAAATTTTTTGTGAAAAATTGGGAAGTCATTAAATGCAATTCGTAACTAAAATCAGACCATGGATCTATAAATAGGAATGATCCATGAACAAAAGGCATACAACAATTGCAAGGATTACTCAGAGATTCAAAGCATTCGAAAATTTTCGAAGTAAGGGTTTAGAGAGAAGAAAAACACAAAAATGGAGAGAGAAAAAAAGAAGAAGTAGAGAATAAAAAAAAAAAAACATAGAGAGAAAAATTCCATACAAATATCTCAGCAAAAATCAATCAAAAAAGTTGGAATCAAACAGGTTCCTGGGGGAAGAAAGCAAATTGATTGTTGGTTTCAGTCTACTCGTGCAGTCAGCGGTCAACAGTCAACGGTCAACGGTCCACATCCAGATCAGCGCTCCATATCTGATCCGAACGATCCAATGGTCCAGGTGAGTTTGGATTAAATTTTTCAATCTAAAATATTTTCATATAGCCTTAAATTTGCTATGAAAATGATCCAAGTTTTCATCCAATTATTTTCATAAATTTGCTATTAAAATAATCAAGTTTTCATCAAATTGTTTTCATAAATTTGCTATGAAAATAATCCAAGTTTTCATCAGATGATTTTCATAAATTTGCTATGAAAATAATAAAGTTTTCATCAGATGATTTTCATAAATTTGCTATGAAAATAATCAAGTTTTCATCAAATCATTTTCATAAATTTGCTATGAAAATAATCCGAGTTTTCATCAAATCATTTTCATAAATTTGCTATGAAAATAATCCGAGTTTTCATCAAATCATTTTCATAAATTTGCTATGAAAATAATCCGAGTTTTCATCAAATTGTTTTTATAAATTTGCTATGAAAATAATCGAGTTTTCATCAAATTATTTTCATAAATTTGCTATGAAAATAATCCAATTTTTCATCAAATCATTTTCATAAATTTGCTATGAAAATAATCCAAGTTTTCATCAAATTGTTTTCATAAATTTGCTATGAAAATAATCAAGTTTTCATCAAATTGTTTCATAAATTTGCTATGAAAATAATCAAGGTTTCATCAAATTATTTTCATAAATTTTCTATGAAAATAATCAAAGTTTTCATCAAATTATTTTAATAAATTAGCTATGAAAATAGTCATCCAAAAGTTTTCAATCAAAATATTTTCATATAGCATTAAATCAGCTATGAAAATATTCAATCAAGTTTAATCAAAATTGATTTTTCATGTGGCATTAAATTAGCCATGAATTATCATAAAATGATTTTAAAGAAAAACGATTTTAGACTTAGAAAATTTGCATTTTCATGAAATGAAAATCAATTGATTAGATCATAGGATTATTAAAAAATGGTTTCATAAAAATTCAAAATTTGATGAATTTAAAGTGAAAAGAGTTCAAAAATTAAAATTGATCAACAAACTAAGGTTCTTTTCAAAAGAACTACGTTTTGTCTGATCTCGATTAGCGAGTACGTAGGCACCTACGGGGCGACAATAAAAAATGAGAAAATATTTTTTGTTTATCACTTTGGTTATTTCTATGAAATTTTTTAGCAATAAAAAATATAAAAAGAAAACAAAAAAATGTGACTTGTAAATGTTGTTATGTAATATATTATTTGAGTTTTTGAGCATGAAAAGGATAAATTATAAATTTGAAATTCCAAATGTGGTAACCAATTTGGTTTTAATAGGTTAGCCCCCGAATCTATGATATCTGGTTTTTTTTTTAAAGTTTGATTTTTAAAATTAAATTTTTTCGCAAACTGGTAGCTAAGTTAGGATCAACCGACCCATTGATCCTAACTTTATTTTTTCCCGATTTATATCGGGTGGCGACTCTAAATCATTTTCAAAAATGAAAATTTCTTTTAACCGCTAGTAGCGGATTCATGTTAAATGGGTTCGGGTTTAATGTGAATCGGGTTAGGAGAAATGAACCAGATAGTGAGAAAATCCAGGCTCGACAATCACTTAGAAAAAGTTTCATTAAAATTTAAAATTTTATTTCAACAAAATGCTTCCAAAGAATTTTAAATAATGATCACCATAGATTTTAGTGTTGGTAATATGTAAGGACTTTTAAAAAATTAACTAAGAAATTCTTTACTCTCCTTTCAAACTACCATCAAAACCTTAATGGTGATAATACTTTGCTATGAGGAATTTTCTTAAAAACTTGTTATAAGATCCTCACTAACATATTAATAAGTACAAAGATCAAAACAAGCTTTTCAAAACAAGTTAAAATCATTTCACCAAGTAGAGTCTACTTACGGAATAAAATTGGTAGATAATTAGGAAAGACTAAAACTTTTGAATCTAAATTATCTTTTGGGAGTTAAGGAAAAATAATTATATCACACACTTAATGATTAAAAAATCTTTAGTTTTATTTCCAGCAAAACTTGAAATAAAATTGTCAAACTTCACTTTTTCAACTATTAAGACAAAATGTTTTATGAAAAATCATTGATTAAGACAACATCATTATAATCATGTGTACAATATGAGTTGCATAAGTCTTAAAAAGATTTTTCAACTATATAAATATCTATATGATTGCTATGGTATTTTTGGTTAATAAAAAGTTTGGAAAAATTATGTTTTAAGGGTTGGGATTTTCGTGTCAGTTCTATATCGTGTCTTTTTGGAACCCAATGACCTTTTATGATAAAAATAACCTTAGGAATAGATAGGTCTTTTTAAGTAGGCAGAAAACGATATATAATATGCGAAATTTCGAATTAAACTGAGCAAGTTATAACCATTTTAAGTTGAAATTTCACTCCATACAAATTTTGATGAACTTAGTAAAATAGAATTTATAAGTTTAAGTAGAACTTTCAATAAATACTCATTTCGGGTATTTCTCTTGTTTAGGCGAAGTGGAGCCCGAGTTTCCATATCTCGATGATTGCTACGATTAGAAGATTTCCACTACAATGACTGAGTGAGTTTAATTTCCTACATTCTTGTACTTATATTTTTCTTGTAGATTAGCAGCACTAGAACTAGGAAAAGATAAAAACATGAAAATGCATATGCTTTATATATATGATTAAATTATGTTAAGCATATCGAAGCAGGAATTGTCAAATAATAAATGTTTGATTTAGTATAGAGATGATATGTCTACAAATTCTATGATCACTTTTAAAACATCTAATATTATGCCATGATGACTTAAATAAAATGATTCATACATAACACATAGTGAGTCACATTGCATTCATTATTATACTCTTGGTGGGACAAGAACACAGTAGTGAGGTCCGTAGAGCCCATAACTCTATTCTATGGCAAATTTCACCCAATTAAAATGGTAGGTAGATACTCGAATTAACTACATTGTTGCTGCTAGTAGTGGCTTGCATGAAACTATAAAAACCTTATTTGCGAATTATGGTCTATATGGCTCCGAACACCTAACCCCGGATGGGGGTAAATCCATTCAACATATGATTCCTGAAAAATTATATGTATTGTTTGCTCACATGTTTGTTGCATATCATATGCTTGTTTAAATAACTTGCTTGATTATTGATTGCTAGAGTACTTTATTTGTGGAAATAATTCTCACTAAGCAAGTAAGCTTACCTCCTCATAAATATTTGTTGCAGTTCCCCTACCTTTAGTTGATGCCTAGGGGATATTTTTCTCAGGTACTACCCTTTTGGATTCAAGAGTTTTTGGATGAAGTCAAAAGCTAGATGTAGGCCTAGACTTCTAAGTAAATCTCAGATGTAACTATTTTAAATAGATTATGATAGACTATATCTTTTAATAGGGGGAATGCTTCTTTTGATATATGTAAGACTCTTATATTTTATATTTAAGGTGTTTATGTTATGATTTCCATTCTTAGTTGCTAATATGAATATCTTCTTAAACAACTTGTTTCAAAGTTGGTCCTCTATGATTGTGAAGGTAGGCCTTACACTCGATATTGAAGCTTTTGGGATGACTAAGGTCGTCATATTTTAAGCTTTAATATTAAGTGTGGTAGACTATTGCGTTTAGGGTATCCTTTGGGGTAAAATGGCTCTCTCCAAAATTTACTTGTGAATATAGGATCTTTATTCGAGACTATGGTCTCGGAAATCCGTGTAATTTAATGACCATGTTCATAAATAGAGATACCACTTTTGTTGTTGTAAAATTTTCATCTAGAGTTCCTAAGTGTCACTATTTTGAAAGTTGATCAACTACAACCTGTTTCACTAAATCCCCTTGAGATTTAGGAAGTGGTGTTATAAAATCCATACTAAGATCTTCCCATATTCTCTCGGGAAGAAGCAATCGCTCCAATAAGCCAGCTGGAGATTTCATTAAATATTTTACTTGTTGACAAGTTGTGCAGTTGCATACGAATGCTTCCATGTCAAATCTCATTCCATCCTAGAAAAAAGATTCAGCAATGCGTTTATAAGTCTTCAATACACCAAAATGACTAGCTAGTGGGGAATTATGATACTCTGTAATAATACTAGGGATCATCTTTGATATGGGAACCAAAATCAATCTTGATCCATAGTATAGTAAGCCATTCTTCCAATTCAAAGAGTACTTGACATTGTTCCCTAGCTCTAAGTCAAAAATCAACTTTTGAAAAGCCTGTTCAGTATGATATGCTTGTTTCAATTCACTCACAATATTAAAAGACTATGTTGAAATAGGAAAACATTCACCTTGATTATTTCCTTGCCATAATAAAGCATCCGCAACTTGATTATCACTACTTGGTTTATATGTAATTAAATAATCATATCCAATGAGTTTAGATAAAAATTTTGTTGCTTGGGTATCTATATAATCTGATGCAATATCTCTTTTGAAATGATTCCTTAAGAGGTACTATACTTCTTTACTGTTTCCACTATTGCATAAAGTTCCTTTACATAAGCAGATGCTTTTTGTAAATGTAAGGGTAGCTTTTTGCTAAAGAGTGCCACTAGCCTATTATCTTGTAACAACACAGCTCTAATTGCTTGACTTGAAGCATCTGTCTCTACAATAAAAGGTTGAGTAAAGTCCAGTAATCTAAGTATAGGAGCTGTACATAATGCTTCCTTCAAATTTGGGAAAGCCTCAATAGCTTCTTAACTCCACTCAGAGTTATCTTTCTATAATGTATTTAAAGGACTAGCAATGCTTGCATAGCCTTTAATAAAACTTCGTACCTAACTAGGCCTAAAAGGTTTTGGTGTCCTTGACAATAGTAGGTTATGGCCACTGTTTCACTACCTCAATCTTGGATGGATCTGATTGAACTCCATATAAACCCACAATATGGCTGAAATATTCAATCTTCTATTAGCCAAACAAACACTTTGACTTTTTAAGATAAAACTGACTATCTATTAATACTTGCAAGAGATAGACGCCAAGTGTTCCTTATGTTGCTCCACATTCTTACTATAAACCAATATATCGTCAAATAATGCAATGAAGAATTTACTCAAGAATGGTTTAAAAATACCGTTTATTGTAGCTTGGAAAGTAGCTGGGGCATTGCTTAACCTGAATGTCATCACTATAAATTCGTAGTGGCCTTTGTGTGTCTTAAACATTATCTTCACAACATCATTTCCAAGCATTATGATCTAGTGATAACAAGCTCTCAAATCCTGTTTACTAAACAAGCATGCACCATGTTACTTATCCAATAATTCATCTACAGTTAGTATTAGAAATTGATCCTGAATAGTGTCATTATTTAGAGCCCTATAATCAATGCAAAATTGCCATGATCCATCCTTCTTTTTTAACTAATAGCACGGGGGATGCAAATGGGCTAGTACTATCACATATAATCCCTCACTCCATCATATCTTTTACTTGTTTTTCAATCTCATTTTTCTGGAAATGAGGATAACTATAGGGTTCTACATTGATAGGAATTGTACCTGGTTGCAAATGAATCCTATGTTTCACCTAGCAACATGGGGCAATGATGTAGGCATCTCAAATACTTTAGAGAATTTTCCTAATATGTCTTCATAAAGACAGAAAATATTTATTATTAGGACAAATATAAAATTAAACAAATTTAATATTGTAGATATAAAATACCCAATAAGTCGGCATAAATCCAGTCAAATAGGAGATAATTGTAAAATAAAATTGTATCTGATACCAAATAAGATATAACAAGACATAAAAAATTTTTAAATTTTTTTTCTTGTCAAAACCTTGTAATTTTTTTTTGGGTGGTTCATAAAAGCTATTATAATGCGGTCACGTAAAGCTATTACAATACTAACGTGGAAAATTGAACTCGGTATCTCAAGAATGAGGACATAAACTGGATGCCATTAGGCTACAAAACGATTAGCACATTGTGATCTAATTAAAAATAGAAAATTATACATGGATAAAATAAATATGAAATGACGAATTTTCAATTCAACTAAGAACCTAAATAATTTGCATAGCTAATAATGATAAAAGATCATGTAAAACAGCCATTGAACAGAGATGAAAAATTTTGTAACTCATGATAGTCCATTCTAATTGGAATATGATACAGGAATCATGAAAATTATTAACCGCGCAGGCAACAACGTCAAAATTAGTGGACGATGTATGTAATCATATTACAGGTAAAAAAAAAAAAAAAGTAAATAACTAATTAAATAAATCGGTTATATTAATTTGTTTCGAAAAATTTAGTTTTTTCATTACATGATAATTCTCATTTAGCAAAGAAATGTTGGCTTTTGAATGTAGAAATGAGGTGAAATATCATGAGACACACTGCTTGCGTGCTAAAAATTTGGCGAGAATTAGAAAAAAATTAAAAAAAATTGAAATCAAGTGATAATGTTGTATTTTTCAATACATATAAGACACCAAAGTGACTTGAGTTTTAATATATCTGTATATAGACATGTTGTTTTAACTACATTAAAATCATTTAAGATTTATTTAAATTTGTTTAAATATGCGATACTTTTTTTTTTTTTTTTTTGAGTTTAAATATGCTGTACTTGATGGTATTTATTTTTAAAATGCATAGTAGATAGGTTGCACACTAATAGATGGTTTGCACATTATTTATAATATTAAAATGAGAAGACCACATTTGGTGTCTCACCTGTTTGCCTTTATATTTCCATAAAACTATCCATCATATTTAATATGATGAATTCCATCCACATATTAGCGCTATAAAGATATGATGGTAAAATCCTATTTAAACTACCACTAATTCACTTCTTTTTATGCAGTTTATAATTTTTAAGTTTAATTTCCCATCTCCTTTCATTTTATGGATAATGTCATGAATGTGTAAGGACCCGCTTTCATCCCTATATTGAAATAGGAGATAACGGTTCCCCAACCACATATAACCCCTAAGATTATATGTAAGGTTGCTTGAAGGAATTGTTTGAATAATTGTTTATCTAATTCCATAAATATATTATACAATGGGAGACATAAATACTATATATATATATATATAATATATTATTTTTACTCAAGTAAAGCAACACTACCACACATTTTGGTAAAGGAAACAACTAAACTTCTAATTAGCTAAATACACACATGCATATATATACATATTACATCCAAAGGCTTCTTACAAGCCTTAACCCAAAATCCTCAAAACACGACCTAACTAATACTATAATTACACTATCAACCAAAATGAATCTCATCTAATCTATTACATTCATAAGGTCCATTGAGTCCATGCTCATCTCTAATCCTCCAACCCATCAAGAAAATCTTCAAAGTCGGTTCCGTACCCCATACTCGTATAGAACTCATCGGGATCATCACCTGAAATAGATAAAATATGAGCCAAAGGCCCAGTACACAAGTAACGAATACAACATGCGAAGTGGATCACACATTCATAGGCTAAATGAACTATGCAACAATCACTTGTTCGTTAATAAGTATTTAGTTAGTAAGACAACATGGGAGTATTCAAACTCCGAGCAACAAGGATCTAGTATTACGTCCGCCTCCCTGAGTGGTCCCTACTGTTCATACAGACTAGGCAGCCCCACATTCCGGCGTAGCCCGTAATATTAGGGGATCCTGAGTAACGCATCACGACGCTCAGGGGGTTGATATGAGCAGCTTGGATACTCATATCTCCTAAACAATTCTATCCATTAACGAGAAAGTACCCTGCCCCCAATCTGAGCAGGGTGCCGCTCTCCGAACCAGATTCAACGACAAACAACAATCAACACTCCTATATCAATGATATTTTCTTATTTTAGAGTAGTTTGATCTTGATGCCTATCTTAGCAAAGAGACAAACAAGTTACTGCATACCTGATATAGCTCGAGAATTAACGGGGTTGACTGGGCGAGGATCTATCAATGTTTAAATTAATATTAAATTCACACTTAGCTTAAATACCAGTTAACTAATATAAAAGATAAATATATCAAAGAAATCCAAATAAATTAATAAAGGTCATAAGAAAACATTTAAACATCTTAATATACCCTAGATCGCTTAACCAATACTTAATTGCTTAAATAACAAACTTCGGAAAATTTTAGAAAAATTTTTTAAAATTCAAAAGCACAGGGGGCAGGCCGGCAGTCAAAGCCGGCAGCTTTGAGCCGGTGCTCGATGCTCAGAAAATCAACACTGCCAGCGCTGGCAGTGTTCAAGGGTACGCCGTCAGCCTTTGAATCCTACGCCGGCGGCCTTTAGCGGGCGTTGAGTCCAAAACCAAAATTTTCAAAAACGTCCAGAGAGGTCTAAGCCGTCCGCTTACCTAGATACGCGGGTAGCTTTGACACATACGCCGACGGCCTTGATTTCCGCTGCCAGCGTACAATATGACAGAATGAACGCCGGCTGACTTTTCCAGCGAAAACCGGCGGCTTTCATCCAGCCTTAAGAATTCTGAATCCAATGCTGCCTCTAAGCCGGCGGCGTTGAATTCCCAGATGCCGGCGTACGTTTAAAAACAGCCCTATACGAAAATTGTTTTGGATTTCCCCTGTTTTACTACACTTGTTCATTTTTCAAAAATTTTCCAAACTTAATCCAAACTTTCTAAAGCTTGTTATATGATTCAAATGCTATCCTAACAGCATGAATTCTACTTCTAATCATCAAAACACTAATCACACTTCAATTTCACACATCTACTACTCATTCTTCAATCTTCCAAGATACTCACCCCCACACATCCACACTCCTGTAAGATATATGCTACCACTCTACTAGCCATTTAATCCCATCCACACTATCATCCATGCACCAATTCAATCTCATACCAATCATCATCTCAGATCATATATAATATATATTCTAACATTTATAAATAATTCAACATAGAACATAAAAATAAAAGATAGAGTTTGTATTAAACTTACATGATTAAATCTTGTCTTGGGATAATATTCAAATCCTTAAGCTTGTAATAAACCTTGGCCTAGGGTTCAAGATTTTTGGGTTAAGAAAAGGAAGAAAGAAAGAAGAAAGAAAAGAAGTAAAATTCGTATGGAAATTTGAGGCTGCCAAATGGGAGGGTTAACTTGTCCAAATTAAAGTCAAATTCATCCAAATCTTACCATTAGGGGTATATTTGTCCTAGGTTTAATTTAGGCAAATTTCAAATGTATTTGGGTTGAATTTAAGCTCATAAGTGGATTTAAAGTTAGCTAAAATTTCTGTCTTATGTCTAAACAATTCAAAGGTGAATTTACTAAATTCTAAACATAACACATGCATATTAATTTGAAAAGACACACACATTAATTACACTATACACTCATTTAGAGATATCAAACAATTATAAATTTTATAAGACTATACACATATAAACTAACACATTCACTAATTACATTAGCTAAACACTCATATATATATATATATATATATATCATTACCAATAACATATTAGCATACAATCTAAGGAATTCATGGCTATTTCAGAATGCTATCTAAACTTTTGTAAAATATGTAATTAAGTACTTAAATTTTGAAATTAATCAATTTAATACTCAAAAGACTTTTAAATTAATCATTTTAGTATTTAAAAGAACTTACAGAAATACTACTGGCATGTATGAAAATTTTTCTAAAGACTAAATTGATTAATTTTAAAGTTCAAATACCTACTTGTATATTTTATCAAAATTCAGGTATCATTCGTGGTATTATCTTTTTATTTTATATTCACCCAAAATTTTCTTTAAACTATTACCAATAATTAAAGTAAGGATATTGCATGGAGAAATAGATCAATATAATATGAAAATGAATGGTTATCTATCAATAGCTAATTATTAAATAATTATTTTTATTATAGATACCGCCAGTAAATATCTAATCTTAATAACGTATCGCTAGACTCTAAGGATGTTCATTAGAAAAAATCTAATATCTTCATCATATTTAAGAAGGGTAATTCTCGATCAACAACATCGTTTTAGATATGGAAAACCTCTCCACCATGCCTTTATCTATTTTTAAAAAGAACTGGCTTGTTCGTTAATACTACAACTGTCTTTTTTTTTTGTCTGTTCTGTTATACTTTTTCGTGTATAAAAAAAAAAAAAAAACAAATAGCGCTTCCTGGACTATGTATCTCCTGTCAGTATATGCCTACATGATGACATCACAGAATCCCAGTGAATGAACAGTTAGCTCCGACTTTAAAAGAAAGAGAAAGATTCTTTACACGAAAGTGAGCTTCTGGAAGTTAGGGTTTTTGATTTTGGGAAGGAAACTTTTATCACAATTCACAATACATATCTATTCATTGGTATAAATACATAGTGATAATTTGTAGATTATATATTAATTAGAAAAGAAAACATATAAATCATGAATTTATAATAAATTTAAATAAAGATAATTCAATCATAGTTTACCTAATATTATAATATCATTGTTGAATGATAATCTTTAAACTTTAAAAACCATCAAAATTAAAATTTTAAAGATGTGAATTTTTTTTTTTATTGTACACCATGCTCAATGTAACTTTACATTTATCAACTATAGTACTAAATTTCATAATTGTCATTCCTTAATTGACCAGATGATCAATAAAGGGTTATCCATGGATGGAGTCGTCAAGGAAAAGGGAAAGGCTGTTTTGGAGTCATCAATGGGAGAGAAGAACAAGATAAAGCTACATGATTCTTCAAGGACTGACCCTCACCCTCGGTGAGCAACCTCTCTTACTCTCTCTCTCTCTCTCACACACACACTCAATTCCTTAATCTCTTCCTTTGATTAATGTTTAAACTCTTGGAAAGATGCTTTATAAGGTAAATTGGGTGTCATTCTAGTCCGCTCGCCAATTTACCAACTCAATGTAGACATGCTATTGGCTCATGCCTTACCTAAACTTATCCACTCCTGCACATTCGCATCCATGGACACTTCCAACGTGCCGCCACCTTCATTCCCGATATGCTAATAATGCTAAAAAGTAAAACCTCTTTCTCTCTCCAGTTATAATATCTTCCCTTTTCTTCACAAAACCCATTCACATTCGCATTTGTGGATACCCATCCAAAAGCTTGTCCAAGCATCTCCATATTTGCTGCAAAAGTTGCTGCAACTAGTATCCAATATTGGGTATTAAATTTATTTTCGAAATTTAATATTTTTTTTATTTAGTTGTAATAAATTGAATTCCTTGTATTTTTATCTTTCTTCTTTTTTTTTTTTAGCTAAAGCACTAGTCAGGTTTTGTGTTTTATACATACATACATACATACATACATACATATATATATATTAAGTTCTTATTTGATAATTGAAGAAAAGTTTGATGGAATGGCTCCAAAGTTTTTAATTTTTAAAAGTTTAAAAAATTAAAAAATTGGAATAAATATGAGAAATGATTGAGAGGTTAAATATAAAAAGTATATGTACTTTTTCATGTAATAATTATTCCTTTTTTGGTCGCGATCCTATAATAATTATTTGTTAAGTTTCTTTAAGTCTAACTGGTTACCGTACCACCAATATACTCGGCCAAGGGTGCTTTTCCCTCGCGTTGTTGTAAATACAAAATAATATTATATATTAAAAAGACTCATGTCTAACAAAATAATATATTTCTTAAAAGTATTTGTAATGAACAAGATTTGAAAAACATAGAAAACAATGAGGTGATTCCAGTGTACTCTTCAAATTGTTTTGTCCATGAAACTTGATATGTCAAGTGTCTGACTAATATGGTCTCTTCTTTTTATTCGGTGCTCAAATTATTTCATGTTCCATTAATTCCCCTGACAAGGAAGAAACTTACTAAGAGTGATCTTGGGACCAACTGTCGGCTAAGGGTACCCAAAGAATATGTCAAAGCACATATTATGCCTTCAATGGACAGTGGACGCAAAGAAGCAATGTACAGTGAAAATGGGATGAAGGTGCTTGTGGTAGATATGGACGACAAGACTGAGCATGAACTGGTGTTTGCGTATTTATCTGCAGATTCCTTCCCTTCACAAACTTAGGTATCCATCCTTCTCTTAATATGTAACTTCCTGTAGAGGATTATTTGCAGATTCCTTCTCTTCACAAACTTAGGTATCCATCCTTCTCTTAATATGTAACTTCCCATAGAGGTTAGATTCCTTCTCTTCACAAACTTAGGTATCCATCCTTCTCTTAATATGTAACTTCCCATAGAGGATTATCTGCAGATTCCTTCTCTTCATAAACTTAGGTATCCATCCTTCTCTTAATATGTAACTTCCCATAGAGGTTAAATACGCAAACACCAGTTCATGCTCAATCTTGCCGTCTATATCTACCACAGGCATCTTCATCCCCTTTTTGCTACATATTGCTTCTTTGTGTCCACTGTCCATCGAAGGCATAATATGTGCTTTGACGTATTCTTTGGGTACCCCTAGCCGGCAGTTGGTCCTAAGATCACTCTTAGTAAGTTTCTTCCTTGTCGAGGGATTTAATGGAACATGGAATAATCTGAGCACCAAATAAAAAGAAGAGACCATATTAGTTAGACACTTGACATATCAAGTTTCATGGACTAAAAAAGTTGAAGAGTATACTGGAGTCACCTCGTTGTTTCCTATGTTTTTCAAATCTTGTTCATTACAAATACTTTTAACAAATATATTATTATGTTAGATATGAGTCTTCTTAATATATAATATTAATTTGTATTTACAACAACGCAAGGTAAAGGCACCTTGGGCCAAGTATATTGGCGGCATGGTAGCCAATTGGACTTAAAGAAACTTAATGAATAATTATTATAGGATCGCGACCAAAAAAAGAATAATTATTACATGAAAAAGTATATATACTTTTTATATTTAACCTCCCAATCATTTCTCATTTTTATTCCAATTCTTTAATTTTTTTTAACTTTTAAATTTTAAAAACTTTGGAGCCATTCCATCAAACTTTTCTTCAATAATCATATAAGAACTTAATATATATGTGTGTGTGTGTGTGTGTGTGTGTGTGTGTGTGTGTAAAACACCAAACTTGACTAGTGCTTCAGTAAAAAAAAAAAAAACAAAAAGAAGAGGGATAAAAAAATACAAGCAATTCAATTTATTACAACTAAATAAAAAAATATTGAATTTTCAAAAAATGAATTTAATACCAAATATTGTGCAACAACTTCTATAGCAAAGATGGATATGCTTGAACAAGCTTTTGGATGGGTGTCCATGAATGTGAATGGGTTTTGTGAAGAAAAGGGAAGATATTATAACTGGAGAGAGAAAAAGGTTTTACTTTTTAGCATTATTCGTGTGTAGGGAATGAAGGTGGCGGTGCATTAGAAGTGTCCATGGATGTGAATATACAAGAGTGGATAAGTTTAGGTGAGGCATGAGCCAACAGCATGTCTACATTGAGTTGGTAAATTAGCGAGCGGACTAGAATGACACCCAATTAACCCTATAAAGCATCTTCCAAGAGTTTAAACATTAATCAAAGGAAGAGATTAAGGAATTGAGAGAGAGAGAGAGAGAGAGAGAGAGAGAGAGAGAGAGAGAGAGAGAGAGAGAGAGAGAGAGAGAGAGAGAGAGAGGTTGCTCACGGAGGGCGAGGGTCAGTCCTTGAAGAATCATGCAGCTTTATCTTGTTCTTCTCTCCCTTTGACGACTCCAAAACAGTCCCTCCACGGATACCCCTTTATTGATCACCTGGTCAATTAAGGAATGACAATTATGAAATTCATTACTATAGTTGATAAATGTAGGGTTACATTGAGGATTAAAAAATAAATCAATAAAACTCTAACTCTAACATATATTATAGTTAAATACTGCCACTATGCGTTCTATGATGAGGAATCTTTCTAGGATTAGTGTGCTAAAAATTGATTTTCTTAAGGAAAGCTGTTCCATGGGTTCAATTTGCTAACGATAAATAAATAAATAATTAACCTATGCAAGCTTGTTCACATTTTTTTATTCACATTATATATGATTGGTAATGATTAAAAGGTCAAGAGTACCTAGAAAGAATCTTAAGAGCCGGAAGCATCACCGATTTGATATTTATTACCACCAACAGCAGAATTACCATTCGAATTGTTGGTGTCTTCCAACAGTGACCTCTGCTATTTCGGTCCGACATACCTTTTTGGAAAGGTAGTGTCTCGTGTTCTTTTGTTTGTGAACTTGATAACGCTTTCCATTTTTGATAGAACAAGAGGGATGGTTTCTTTGTTTTCTAGTTCTATATGGAGCATGTTTTAGAATGTGCCCTGACCTCTTTTTATAGTGTATTTTTTTTCCTTTTCTCGAAAGGGTAATCGTCGATCTCTAAATTTTGGTCATATATGTCATTAACACTATCTACCTAGACAGATAGAGGAACCAATCCATTCACGAACTTTTATTTAGCATTTTCTAAAGAAAAAGCCAAAAATCATAGATGTCTATCCTAGCATACAAGATGCAAGTTACTACCTACCTTTCATATGAAATCCAAATAAAGACTCAGACGTTATCTCAGAAGATAATCTAAAAGATTCAGAATCTAAACTCAAACATCTGTTTAAGAGATTTAAAATCGATAAGAAACAAAACTAATTATCTATTTACTTCAAGTTCATTTTAGAATCTATTTGATTAGATACTAATTAGAAACCCCATTATGGCTACGAATCTCGCTCCACCAAAATATGGATAGTTCTTCTTTGTTTGTCAAAGTATTTCTTTTCACTTTATTATGGTCTCTTATTATAAAAACATCATCAAAACATTCATATACCAAAACATCCATATCAAATCAAACTTACATTTTTTGTTTTTTTTGACCAAAATTAAACTTACATTTGAAATAACATATTCACCATGTTATTTATGGCTTATTCCAACTCGCTAACTTAAGCTAATTATTAACTCTTAACTCATTCTAACTAAATCTTAGCCAAATTTATTAGAGTTAATTATTTAATACAATTACTAAGCTAAGATAATTAAACTTAATCAATCTAATCCATTTTAGCTTACGAAAATCTACTTAATCAAGTTAGACTAAGATTATTAACTAATTCATTTTATAACTAAGATTCAGTCTATATTAATTTAATCTTAGCCAAATTGATTGAACTTAATCAATCTAACTTATTTTAGTTCATTCAAATTTATTAAGCGAAGTTGAACTTAGATTATTAATTAAGTTCATTTTATATCTAATTCTATATATAATCAAATCATTTATTAAATCTATAAATCCACTTAACTCATGCTTAATTATATTATATAATTAACACTTCACATTAACTATCATTTATCTAATTCATTTTATTTTTCTTTTCTTATTTCTTTTTATTTTTCTTTTTTATGAACAGCTCTAGGGGACAGATCACGCTTGTGATGGGGGCGGTGGTCATCATCACTAGCATTATCACACCATTATAAGGTATGTGATCTCCATCATTTGTCTCATAACAACCATTTTGAGAGCCATGATGCTCAATACTATCCTTGTCACGTTCATGATCAAGAAGAAAAATGTGATAAGAGGAGATCATGCTCCTTGTCACAGCCATGATCAGGCCATCATGTTTTAAAATGATTTATGTCGAGGAAATCATGGGCCATGTAACGGTCGTGATGAATAGAGGAATTCACATGTGCTTTTCCTTTATTCGTTCTTTAAATTTTATCATCTAATTTCTAATTTACATCATATGCAATTTGTTGCTCATGCTAAATTTTAACTTACAAACACTTCCATATACTTATTTACATCATATTACAGCAAATCATTCCATTAAACATTTAATCAACACAAATATGCACATATATAGGTTTTCATCATACATGCTCATACATCCATAGCTTACATGTTTTATCACAATCCCATCATATTTTTAGCTCAAAACCATAATTCTCATGTATAAACAATAATCAAAATAAAGAATAACATCAACTTACTTGTTTAAACATAAAACCCACTTAATCCTCTTTGTGAACCCTCTTTTTCTTGCTGATGAAGTTACATAAAACTCATAACCCATCTTCTATCATCATTTATAATCTTTATTTCTCTTATAGCCTCTTTGGACTTGAGATTTTGAAGATAAGATTTGAGAAAGGAAAAGAAAATTGAAGAGAAGAAGAAGAAGGAGAAAACTGAAGAAGACAAGGGAAAAGGAGGAGATTAGGGCAGGCCAAAAGTTAAAAAGGAGAAAGATATATAAAGATAAAATTTTGAGATATTTACTAATAAGAGTCTAGGACCTAAACCTTTCATATGATTATATTAAGTATAAAAACTAATTTGAACATAAATTGAGAACATATATATTAGGAATTTATAATTTCATATAAAAACACAGTTCAAAAATTTGATGCATCGAAATCAGATATTTAATTTGGGTTTAGGTCTAAAACTAATATTTTTAAGTAAGTAATTGATTTCAAAAAATTATAAAAACTTTATAAAATGCAAGATAAATAAAATCTAAGGTTTTAGGAGTTTTCAAAACATTTAAAATATTTGTTTTGAGATTTAGAAATTTGAATTTGGGATAAAGGGGGTTTAAATAAAAGAATTGGGTTTAAAATTAGATAGTTTGATTTGTTAAGAAAAGTTATTAAAGAAAATAGATGATTTTGTAAAATATTTCAAATCCCAATTTCAATTCAAATCTATTTACTAATTTAATTACATCATATTATCTATTTATTTTCTATTGTTTACTTATTTGATCCATTTAAACTATCTACTTTATGTTTCTAACTTAGATTAAGATTTAAGGTATTTCACTTATCAACTTGTAACAATGCTATATGATTATTATCCAATATTGTAATTATAATAAGTACCTTTAATAATTTAATAATTATAGTAATAATTTATACATAATCATAATATCAATATAACATATAACACAACAAGACCCTAGAGCTAAGTACCAAAGAAAGCTTACAATTATTGGCATGAATTACGTATTTGACAAATCATTTGGTATGTTAAATACTGTATCAGATAATTATAATAGAGCACAAGCAAACACGTAAATGGAAAAAAATAATATGATATTAGTTAAATAATATAGGCCAAAATCATATTAGAAGATTAATTAGAATTTTAATGAAATCCATCGTGAACTCAAAAATTCGCATTATAACCAAAATCCTAAAATCGTATCAGCTCATACTAAACTCTCATAAACTTTAGATGTAATCAAATAAATTTTATAACTCTATAATATCATATAAATTAAATTAAGCTTAGATTGCTAAAAACTCAAAACCTTAAATAGGATCAAATAAAGCTTCAATAACCCTAAGATATCAGATGAATTAAATAAAGCTTGGAACCCTAAAAGTAAATTGTACAGAATAAACATATCACCAACAAAACAATCTAATAGCTCATTCAATCCAAAAACCTTACGCTAAATAATTTATCTATTTGAGCTTTAACACATAAATCGATAATAAAACAACAAGAAATAATTTCCTATAATTGTAAACTCTCAAAATTTTATGGTGAACTTATAAGTAAAACCTTAGACTTGATAACGGAATCGGAATCCTAAAGTCTAATCAAGTTAACCATAAACCTTATAAAAACCAGACTCGATTGAATGACTTCTGAAAATCATAAATTAATAAATTAATTATAAAAATATTATGAACTCAAATTATGAAACGTATATATATTAGAAATGAAATGATCTAACTTTAATCTTCATTTAATTTTCATGTATATGTTTTATTTGTTTTAATTATTGAACTTTATTAGCATGTCAATTGATGAGGGTCATGTGTTGTAATATTAATATTGGAGTAGATGATTTGGTATTAGGCTAAATGTGTTTAAGTTAGTATATCTTGAATGAGATATATGTGTATGAACAATATAATTAGTGCATGTGTTGAATATGTGTTATTTTGTATGTGGGTATGTGTAATGAAATTAATGTTATTGTTTTATATATATTAATGTGTGTGTAGTGTAATTAATGTTTGTGTTTATTATGAATTAATAAGTATGTGTTGTGTCTATAATTATCAAAACAACTTTTAAATTGCCTAAGAAATTGTTGACATAATTTTTCAAAGGTTAAGCCTATTTTTCAAGCTCAAATTCAACCCGAATGAACTCCAAATTAAGCCAAATTAAACCTAAGTCAAATATACCTCTAAAGTCAAACTTATGATAATTATAAGCCTCAAATTTGATTAATTAGAGTCTCTTTTCAGTAGCCCATATTTTCATACGAATTTTCCCTCTTTTCTTTTCTTTGTCCTTTTCTTTTTCTTCAAACCATAAGCCCTAAACCAAAAACCAAAATCAAGCTCTTGGATTCAACAATCTCACCAAGCCAAAGCCTCTTCATGTAAGTTAATGCAAGTATAATCTCTTTGTTTTATTTCCTTTCTTGTATTTTAGATGTAAATCTATGGTAGGATGAGTTAATATCATTTGAGTTGATTGGTTTTATGCATTAATATATGTTAGGTTATGTTTTGTTATTGTGTAAACTTGGTTAAGTGTTAAGGAAGTTGTGAGAAGTGTTGGTGAGTAGTGAAGTTAAGTTGAGTAATTAAAGTTGAAGTGAAGTGTAGGAGAGGATTTGATGTGAATAAAGTAGTTTGATGTGTTGTTATGAAGTTTAAAATTGCTAGGATTGGTTAATGTGGATAGAAGATAGTGTATGAAGTTAAACATGTGTTTGAAGAAGGATTAAAAGTATTATATGTTACATTTTTTTGAGGTGTAAAACAGGAGAAGTAAAGCATTTTCAAATAGGTCTGTTTTTGAGTGTACACCGGCATTTGGTACTTCAATGTCGCTAGCGTAGAGGCAGTGTTGAATGTGATCAGAACCAATTTTTCTAGAGCCGCTTAAAACATTATCGTCTTTTGTAAGGAAATTTGCAAGTTTTTATTTTTCAAAGCATACGCTGACCATTAGGGTTCCAACGCCACTAGCATAGAGGCAGTGTTGAATGTGAACAAAATCAAAATTTTCAACGCTAGGCTTAACGCCACCAGCATATATTTTCAGCGCTGCCGGCGTTCACCTCAATTTTGTCTGTGCAAATAGGCCACGTATCCCCTGATTTTTACAAATTTAATCTTCGTTAATTGTCATTCTTTACTTCATATATGATCTCCTATTGAACCTATAAGTTATATAAACATGTTTTAAGTATGAATTAATTGATAAAACTATATTTTAAGTTTAATGAATCTTCTTGTATAGCTAACTTAGGATTGTGTTATATATATATATATATATATATTCTATATTCAATTATTTATTTGTTTTTTATATTTCTTATTTCAGTTAAAGGTTCCTTAGTTATTTCCCCTCCGAGTGAATGTAGTAATACACTATTGGGTATAGGTATGTAGTGACTTGCTTGAATATTTGTTAGGATAGACATATTTTGATTTGACTTAAATTCAAGACGGCTTAAGTTTTACATGAATTGATTATGTTTTTTCGCCTTTAAATCCAGTCCGAGGAGTGGCAAACATGTCATGATGCAATGATATGTTAGAATAGGCACTTAGGCCACTTGTCATGATGCAATGACTTCATACCATGATGCAATGGTGACTTCTTTTTAAATGGCTCAATGGGTAATCGATAGGGAATGTAGTAACGGTGTAACATTTACTCATCTTCAAGGGAAGTAATATAGTTTAATTCAATGTTTATGGGAACATGTGAATTATTTTATATTATGGATTAAGTTAAGTAAAGTTGAGTAACGGCTATGAACTCTAAACGAGATTACTTTTTCTTCGTAAAGCTATCTAGGAGATATAGGTATTCAAGCTACCTATATCAACACCCTAAGTGTCAAGAGTGTTACTGAGGACCCCAGATTTCCCTAGATTGTCTCAGAGTCTAAGTACTCCAATGTTGATTTGTTTAATAAATATAAAAGAAAGATAAAATGAGATATTGAGTTATTGCATTAATTTAAGTTTGCTTGCCATTTCGCCTTTGGTTTTGTTGCTGTGTACTGAGCCTTTGGCTCACTGTTGTTACTTTTCAAGTGATGATGATGACTGTTATGATGATTTAGGATATGGGACTGACTGGGAGAAATTCTTGGACGAATGGGACGAGTAGGATTTCGAGAGACAAGCGGTTAAGGAAGAAGTTTAGAGGAACGATGTTTTAGAAACTTAAATGTATTTTGTATAGAAGGCTTGTTAGTGAAGCCTTGTCTTGTATAAAGAGATCTTAATATTTATTTTCTTATTAAGATTAAACAAGGTGAAATCTTTTTTGTTGTGTCATAAGAATGACACAAGCTTTTGTAACCTTTTGTCTTAATGTAAATATGTATAGATTGCTCTTGTAAGCAATCTTTGTATGTAAAAGTTTTTTTTTTTTTTTTTTTTATAGAGAAGAAGATATAGTAGTATTAAATAAACAATCAATATAAACAAGTAGTTTTAGGACAACCTTACATACAATATGAAAATATTATATGTGGTTGGGGACTTGACTCGTTTAATTTTAGGATTAAATAGGTCGGGTCTTTACAATAAACCTTAAAAAGATCATATAGTTCGAAAATTCGATCGTTTCAGACTTTTACGAGATCAATTTCCATATCCAAACACGAACACATAAATGAAGACAATAAAATTTAATTAATATTTAGTAATAAAATAATGCAAATTTATTTTCTATAATATGGTATCTAAATTTTCAAATCAAATTTCGTCAACCAAACAGTTTCCGCAACCAATCGCTACTATGCAAACCAAGATAACAAAACTGGATAACAATTAATGATAAAGTAATAATCTTTCAAAAATAATTTAATGATTTATCGTTTCATAAAAATATCAGATAAAAATTTTTTGGGTCATAAAAACGTTAGATAGATCTCATATATGCGTATTTTATCACTACTGATAACTTATCTAATATTTTACTGTTACTATTCATTACTATTTGCTTTATTTTCTGCCATTACTTGCTGCCATATTTTTTTCCTTATAATGTATACCTATTTCTCACATACCATACCCTATTTACTACTTTTACAAGTTAACTCATTACAAGTCAAATTTTTCACTTTTCACTTTTTTTTTTCCCTAACCACTATCAATGCTTGCTGTACTTTGTTACAGCAACTTTTTTTTTTATTTTTCAAATTATTTATTCCAATTAAATTCCTAAAATTATCTCTATAAATACCTACCTTCATTCACACTTTTTACATTTTACATTTTCTCACAAATTTCTCTCTTTTCTCTCAATCTTTTCCTCTTCATTTTCCTTGCTGCCCCCTCTCTCTTCTTTTTCCTTTTTAATTTATTTTCCATACAAAAATCACCAATTTACATGTATGAATACCCACTACCTTTACATCTTTTTATATTTTACAACTTTCATCAAATTTATTTCATTTCCTCTCTCTTTTTCCTCTTCTTTGTGCTTGATTTTCCTCTCCCATTGCCGCAATTTTTATTTTTCAACTTAAACACATTCATTTAATCCATCTTTTTTAGATAAACACACACCCCCGCCCCCCCCCCCCCAATACATCCTTAGTTGATATTATGTGTTTCAAGCATTATTCAAAGAATAAAATCTTCCCATGATACATTAAGGTAGGGATGACAATGCTAAAATGAAATCAATAACTTGTTATGATGATCATGTTAATTTTGAGTTCATGTTGCTATATTATAATCATCTAATATAACTATCTATATGTATAAATATAGTTATGTACATATTTATAATATATTTGAGCATATAAGCTCATTAATCTGACATTTATGTCCATGCACTTATTTTATCTCTTACAATTTATTTATTTACTTGCTTTTTGAGACTTGTCCTTAATTAAGTCAAAACAAAAATGGGAATTGTCATTAATCTAAGTCCTGGGAATGCCTTATCTTAAAAAAAAAAAAAAATCTAATTCTTCCATTTTATTTATTTTGCTCTTAATTATTTTGCTATCTAAGGAGATTTGTCCATTTCTAAGTCTTGGGAAGACTTGAATAAAAATCTATGACTTCCACAAATTTCTTCTTTTTCTTTTCCTTAAGGTTTTTTTTTAATGCTTTTCTTTTCTTTTTATGGAGCTTGTCAATTTCTAATTTCCGGGAAACCTTGATACAAGTTAAGACTTCCAAAATTTTTGTTCTTATATATGTGTGTGTATATATATATGCTTATTTAATTCTTTATGTCTTTTATTTTCTATAGGAGTTATTATTATTATTATTATTATTTATTATTATTATTATAACTACAAGTTCAAATTCATACATGGCCACAATGTTATTATCTTGATGAAAATTTCAAGGAGATAAAAAAAAAGTTATTTTCTTTTATAAAAATAGGACTAAACTCTCTAGAAAAATGAATTTTAATACTTAAGAGAAATTTTCACCAACACATAGGACAATGGTTCAACTATATTAGTTCCTTATTAAAGTAAATTTTTATGAATTGTAATGTTGATAATTCTTTGATATGAAAATTTTTCTTAAGAACTTATTTATAGGATTTATACTAACACATTGAAAAATACTAAGAACGAAATAATTTTTCTAAATCAAATTTTAAAAGTAACTCGCTAGTTAAAAATCCACTTAGGAAATAAAAATTGGTAGACAACTTAAAGAGCCGAATTTTAAGAAGTAATTTTTTTTAAGAATTTAAAAAATATAAAAATAATAGATAAAATGGGTAGGCACTCCTTTGTAACAAACTCAAGATTTTAATTTTCTTACCCACAACTTAAAAAGAGATTTTTTAAACTTCATCTTTCAAACTCCTAAAATAATTTATTTTATGAAAAATCATTATTAGGACAACATCACTAGAATCATGCATATAATATGAGCATATATCTATATTAAATGATTTTCCCAATATATAAATATCTATGTGCTTGCTATAGAATTTTTGGATGATATAGAACTTAGAAAAATTACAATGTAAGGGCTAGAATTTTTGGATCAATTCTGTACCGACCCATTTTGAAGCCTAAATGGCCATGTTAAAAACAACGTTAGAAATAGATAGATCTTTTTGAGTAGGTAGAAAACGACATCTAATATGTGAAATTTCAAATTAAAATGAGAGTTTTGGCTATTTCAAGTTGGAATTTCACATAATCTGAATTTTAACAAGAATAATGAAATAGAGTTAGAAATTTAAGTAGAATCAATATGAAATACTCAGTTTAGGTTTTTTTTTTTTTTTTTTTTTTTTTTTTTATTTAGGTAACAAAGAATTTGACGTATCTTTCTCCAAGGACCACTCCGACTAAGGGTTGCCCTAAGGACGAGTGAGTTTATTTCTTACATTCTTGTACTTATATTTTTGCTTGTAGATTAGTGGCATCAGAATTAGGAAAAAAAAATGTGAAAGCGCACGTGCCTCATGTATATGGTTGAAATTGTGTTAAGTATATTGAGGCGGGAATTGTCTATAATAAATATTTGATTTAGTATAGAAATAATATGTCTACAAATTCTATTATCACCTATTAAAATATATAAGATTTTTCCATGAGTACTTAATTAAATTGATTCATGCATATCACATAGTGAGTCACATTGCATTCACTACTATACACTTAGTGGGACAAATGCATAGTAATGAGGTCCTTAGAACCCGAAACTCCACTTAATGGTAAATGGTCGCTCGGATAAAATGATGGGTAGACACCGGAATTAACTACATTTTTAGTGGCTAGTAGTGACTTGCATAAAACTACAAAAACCTTATTTGCGAAGAGCAGTCTATATGGCCCAGAACAACTAACCCGGATGGAAGGGTAAATCCATTCAACATATGATTCTTGAAAAATCATATGTATTACTTGCTTACATGTTTGATGCATCTCATATGCTTATCTAACAACATGATTGATTTACTTGTATGAGTACATTAGGACGAGAATATTCTCATGCTAGTTGTGCTTACTCTCCAATAGTTTGTTTTTATGATCCAATTAAAATGTGTATAAAAATGTAAGTTTGGAAACTACCAACATGTATACTGGGTCTGATCAAGTAATATATAAAAGTGAGTCGAGTATCGTTCCTACGAAGACCAATTTAATTACTAGATCGATATTAGTTTTTACTAATATTTAGGCAATTAAATTATATCAATTTAAACTATTTAACTAATTCTATCTAATATATAACAATGAATGCAATGAAATTGTGAGAAGGTTATATAAGATAAATGTGGGAAGGAGCAGAATCCACCCTAATCTTTGCTAATCATACTGAATTTATATTATATGAATAATTAGAATTGTGGATATTTGTATGAAATTGTCAAGACCTAAAATTATCAATTTTTAGTAAACCACAAAATAATCTACTAGCTTCCGCTATATAAATTATCAATGGAATCTAATTTACAATTATAAATCTCCCGATTCTATAATTATCTAATATCCTAAATTAACTTCTCCTAATTCCTTAATGAGAAATTAACATAAAATATTGCATGAATTACATGGGATAATTTCTAAATCAGATTAAACTCTGCCGCTTCCGCAATTGTTGTTTAGCCTTAATTCATGAATTCTTATGAACCTTAATTCTTCTTCCAAATTATCATAATTCTTATCAATTCAATTTCAAACAGAAATAAAATAGATAATCAGGATTTAATACAAATATTCCTTAATTCTAACAATCCTATATTATAAAATCAAAAATCATTTTAACAAGATTAGGGTTTCATCACTTCCCACAAAGAAAAGTTTAGTTACTCATGAATGATGATTCAAAAATCAAATAAGAATATGCGGTTGATATCATTATGAACAAAGAAATCAGATAAATGAATTGCATAAGAAAAGAGAGGTTAGATATCACCAATTCAAATATCACAATCTTCAATTACAAATTCTTGAAAGCTCAAATCTCTCACAAATCTCTATGAAATGCTAAATCTATTTGTATAGTAAAGTATTTCTCTAACTTTCTTCGCTTATTGAACTAGAGGAGGGAAATCCCCTTTATATAGGAAAAATTTTGTGAGAAGCATTAATGAAAAATTGCAGTTTCAACTTGTATGCCGGTAGTTATAGTCTTATGCTGGCGGCTTAGAGGCGGCGTAAAGTCTTTCTCCCCATTGTGCAGGCAGTGCACTGGCAGCTTTCATTTTCAGTTAAAAGTATAGGCCGCTTCTACGCCGGCAGCTTAGATATAGATCTAGCCGGCGTATATTCTCAAAATACGAAAGGTTGGCCATTCTATAGGGAAAGCCGTCCTAAAGCCGACGGCTTTGATGCTGGCTTAGACAATCCATCAAAGTTTGTCCTTTCATTTGTCTCCGAGCATGTGATATCTACTTGTGCCTCCTGATCTTCGATCTACACTGCCTCAACACCGGCAGCTTACAGTCCGGCGTACGTTGTAACTCCTTTTGCAATCGCAACCCTTGAGCTCTATGCTGTCAGCCTTCAATCTATACTGGCCTATTCACCTTCTACGCTAGCGGCTTTGATTCCCAGAAAGCCAGCATTTAATGAAATTTATAGAAGCTGGCTTCTTCTTCTTCTACACTGGCAGTGTTGAGCCAGTTTGTTTATCTTCTCTTGGTCTACACCGCCTCACGGTTAACGGTGTAGAGGCAGCCTTAAGGGTTTTCATTCTGTTAATGATGAAAGCTGGCCATACGCCGACGGCTTAGACATCAAAAAAGCCGGCGTACCCTCTGAAATTTTCCTTTTTCCATTTCAAAGTTTCTTGTTTTGGTTCCTTTATCCAAATTAGACCTGAAACATGAATTTTGACCAAAACAAGTACCCATTCTAGCTATTTAAACATCAAAAAGTTATATGTAATATGATCTTATCAATTCCCTCCACACTTGAACTTTTGCTTGTCTTCAAGCAAAATAATTAAGAACAAAATTCTTAGAATCTCTCATAGATAGTACAATTTTTCTAATTTAATCACAATTTCTTTAACTTGCTTTTCTTGTATCTACTGCTCTAACCACACTAGTTTCTTGTAATTAGAGTCCGATAATCAAAATTGAGGAGTTAATCCAAACAAAACAAGTTTTGAATGCAATAACAAATCAAAGACTTCTTTTTGAATGTGGTATCTACTTTTTCCTTAGGTTTTCTCCTTCTTTATTACAAGTCTTCTTTTTGAATCTCTACATTCATTTTTTTTTCTTTTCTTTTTCAAGCATTTATTTTCTTTTTAGGAGGTTTTTGCCTCCATCTTTTTGCTTTTCAAAGTTCAATACTTTGAACTTTTGCCTTTCTTACCTTCTCGTTATAGTGAGTTCATTGAGTTGGCACATCCCAGGCTCATCACCTAAGTGACCAGGTTTCTAAATACCCCTAAGAACTCTTCCTCACTTTAACATTCAAGTTCAGATACTCATAACTCAAATTTTTCAGTCAGAGGAGTAGTGGCTATGCTTGTTTCTTTCTTTTTAAATGCAATAACAAATCAAAGACTTATTTTTATAAAGGATCACTAAGTTTAAAAGTTTCTTCTACCTCTTTCACTAAATATTATAATTCAAAGAGTATATGCAAACTAAAATTTCCTAGAATTAAACCTGTTTATTTTTCACAAAAAGATTTGACAAGCTCTTAAATTTCCAATTTCAAAGTTAAAAATAAAGTGAACTTGTTCCTTAAGGATTTTTCCACTCAATTTCAACTTAGTAAACCAATCACAATAGCAGGTGAGTAAGATACTTTAACAAGCTAATTTCATTGTTTAATCAAATGCTTTCAATCATTACTTTGTACTGTCTCCAATTTTCAAGAGATTTTTGCAAAATTTTGGCAGAATTTCCCCATAATTTACTTTCAAACCAAAAAGACAATGTGGGTCTTTACTCAGATAAATCCTGTCAAACAACAATTAATCCAAACAATTCAAACAGCTGATCATATTCATAACTCCATTCAATTCAGTTTATCCTTTCCCCCACACTTCAACTAAACAGTATCCTTACTGTTTCAGAGATATAAAACAAAAGAGAAAAGAAATAGAAACCTTTGTATTTTCCTTTTGAATCAAAGTCAGCAAAATTCAGAGCAGAGAGATTGTTTGTTCAGCCTTGTAATCTCTACAAAAGAAAAACAAAAAGAAAAAATAAAAGCAAAAAAAAAAATAATAACTATCTAAGAAGAGCAGATCAAAGTGAGTCTACCTACAGGGATTTGGGTGCTCATAATATATACAGGCCAATATGAAAAATAAAGATAAATAAAGAACAAATGAGAGTTAGCAGGATCTTTAGCTTTCTGGCCCTGGACTAGCTCTGCTGGTGTGCTCAGGACTAAGTCTTTGAGTATCTCCTGGGCTGGCTGTGTGAGTGTGCTCTGAACTAAGTCTAGCAGTGTGCTCTGAGCTATGCCTAGACTTAGTAGAAGTCTCATAATTCATCCCAGCCCCTTTTTCTGGATTCAAGTAGTAGATTGCAGTCTTCATTGCCTCAAAAATCATCTTCCTGAACTTTTTATTTTTCTTGTTCTCCTTGATTTGTCTGTCTTTGAGCTCCTGGTTTTCTCTCCTCAAACCCTGGATATCCAACCTAAGCTAGTCCATGTCATATGCTGAAGCAGTACCTACAGGAGGAGGAGCAAAGGAGGATGGGATGTCTGTAGGAACATCTTCAGGAAAGATATCCTGAAATATTAACTCCTCTAAAGCTGGTGGCTGAACTCCTCTGGGGTTTTTAAGCAATCCCTAGCCTCTAAAAGGTGCTGATGAGATCTTCTGGATTTCAAATATCTCATCTCCCTGAGGAGCTTCAAAAATTCTTACGCCCTTCAGCAATCTAGTGATATAACCATCTCAGAACAGGAGTCTAGTCCTAGTATCATCAACCTGCCTATAGATAAAGTTGGCTATCTCCACCCCCAAATCAATTCTATAGCCTCTAATAAGGCTATAGAGATAGAACATGTCAAATGTAGTCACCTTGTTGTGACTTTTTTCTTCCAGCTCAGTGTATGTGCAAGAGTGTGGTGGAGCAACTTATGCTCAACAGCAGCAAATGCAGTGGCCAATGACTTTGAGGGAACAAATGGCTCATTTGCTCGCACAGGCCAGTTGTTAGGCAGATTAAAATTCTCCTCCTCATCATCATATAATCCCAGGATTTTGCCTATTTTCTTCAGCTTCACCTCCCTAATCTCACCCAATACCTAAAACTGAAATGTAGATTCAGCTCTGTTTGGTATACTTTTCAGTGTAGATAAGAACTCAATAGTCAAGTTCTTATATGCTGACTCCCTGAAATCAAACAATCTAATCCAAGCTGGATCTTGGATTATATTTCTAACCCTATCAGTCAACCCATATTCATCCAGCAAAATCCAATCTAGGTATTGGGTGTTTAGGAAATCCATCTTCAATAACCTCTTCTTTCTATCCTTTGTATACTGCTGACTGGACAGCAGATTTCTGGTCTGTGAACCAAAAGTAAAGGCATCTGTAGTCTTTTTCTTTTTCTGCTTAGGAGCCATTTCTGCAATAATATTGAGCTCAATTAGAAAAGAAAATCAGAATTGTATGCAAAATAAAGCCTAAGCCTAGTGAATCATGTCATTTCATTAAGGAACAAAGCTTTGCACAATTCCAATAATCCTAATGAAATTCTTGTTGAATACATTCATAATTTATGCCTAATTCATTTCATCACATGAGTCTAAATAGATCTGAGATCCTAGGCATATCAATTAACGAAGCTACTGACATGGAATTGGATTGAAAATTCACACCTGCAAAATAAGGTCAAAGCTGGCAACTTACATTAGCTAGCTTAGACTTGAATGTTAGAAATTCAAATTTCACATTCATTGTGATTTTCAAAAGTTTTTTCATCAAAAGTCATTTAAACACTTCTAAACCCAATTTATCTTCAATATTTGCACAAATTCGAATTCCCATGTTCAAATAACATCAATTGGAGCTGCAGTACAGTATAGAAATTCATTTCATGCATCCAATTTCAGCCAATTTAGAAAAACCCTGAATTTCGAATTCCTCATAACATTATCAGTTCGAGAACCCTAATTGACTTAATGATCATAATTCATGAATCAACTAAGCAGCAACTATAATTAAACATGCATTGATCTAAAATCCAACTCCAAAACTCTATCTCAAACATTCCATCGATCAATTCTATCTAAATCTGAACACAATGTCCCATCCACCAATTTCAACAATCCAATGAGCTAATCGCCAGATTCAAAACAGATATGAATACAATGGAAGTAAAGAATAAATTAATAGCAGTAGTTAAGAGCACTTACTTGTGCAAGATGATTCCAATTAAGTGGGTGAATGAAGGGGGTAGTGGGGGTGCGTAAGTGTGAGTGAGAGAGAGTAAAATGAGAGAAATGAGGAAGAGAGAGAGAGAGATACTTGCTAAATTTTGATTCTGTAGAACAAACGCCTGCATTTTAATCGAGTATGCTGGCGGCTTTCATGCTGGTGTATCAAAATTTAATTCATGCCGAGAGCAAATAGCCGGCGGCTTTCTCATGTACATTGCCGATGTACATGTCTACGCCGGCTTCAAAGCTGGCGGCTTTAAAACCCAAGTGCTAGCTTTGATCGGGCTTTAAAACCCTTGAAACTTTGGTTTTATGCTGCCTTCAACACTGGCGGCGTAGCTGTTAAGAAGCCGGTGTTCTGGTTTGTTGCACATGCTGGCTTTAAGCCGGCAGCTTTGAATTTTCAAGTATCGACCCCTCTCTTTTTTTTTTTTTTTTTACATAAATGAAAAGCTCTAAAATTTAGTACTCTAAATAATTAGAATACCTACCTTGTAATTCCTTGGAGCTTGTCCAATTTTGACAAAATTGTTCCTCATTCTCTTTTTCTTCAAAAAAAAAAATGCATCTCCCTTGTCAGTTAAAAGCTCAATTTTCTCCTTTTTGAATGATCTATACATACTAAAAAAAAGAAAGAAGCAAAAACAAAACAAAAATACTTCTTTTAAAGTAGACATGGGTTGCCTCCCAAGAAGCGCTTAGTTTAGAGTCGCTTAGCCCGACTTTCCCAAATTTTGGTCATGGTTCTTTAAGATTTATGATTGTGGTAGCACTATCATGGTTTTCCCCTTCATAATAATGTTTGAGCAAATGCCCATTCACCTTGAAAGTCCGATTATCATCAGTTTTCAATTCTACTGCACCATAGGGAAAAAATTTTGTAATTTCAAACGGCCCTGACCATCTTGATCTCAACTTTCCTGAAAACAACTTCAAACGAAAATTATAGAGTAAAACTTTTTGTCCAGGCAAAAACTCTCGCTTGATAATGTTTCTATCATGCCATTTCTTTGCCCGTTCCTTGTAGATACGAGCATTCTCATAAGCTTCATCCCTCCACTTAGCCAATTGATTTAATTGAAGCAATCTCTTTTCCCTTACAGATTTTTCATCAAAATTTAAGAATTTTATGGTCCAATATGCCTTGTGCTCAAGTTCTACAGGAATATGATATGATTTACCAAAAACAATCATAAATGGGGACATTCCAATAGGGGTTTTAAAAGCAGTTCTATAAGCCCATAATGCATTATTTAATTTTGAAGACCAATCTTTTCTAAATGCATTAACAGTTTTTTCCAAAATTCTTTTGATCTTCCTATTGGATACGTCAATTTGTCCACTGGTTTGTGGATGATAGGGGGTAGCAATTTTGTGTGTAACTCCATATTTTGACAAAAGTTTTTCAAATTGCTTGTTACAAAAATGTGATCCCCCATCACTAATGATAACTCTAGGCACCCCAAATCTGGTAAAAGTATTCTTTTTCAAAAATCTTAAAACTACTCGAGCATCATTTGTTTGTAAAGCAACAGCTTTAACCTATTTTGAAACATAATCTACTGCCACAAGTATATATTTATTTAAAAAAGATGAAGGAAAAGGACCCATGAAGTCAATTCCCCAAAAGTCAAAAAGTTCAATTACCAAAATGTTGTTTTGTGGTAATTCATGTTTCTTTGAAATGTTACCAGTCCTTTGACACTGAGCACATGACACTATGTATTTCTTGCAATCACGAAACAAATTAGGCCAATAAAATCCAGATGGTAAGACCTTAGCTATAGTTCTTTGAAGACCAAAATGACCTCTTGCTTCTTTTGAATGACAATGTTCAATAATACTAAGCTGTTCAGATTCAGGCACACAGCGTCCAATTACTTGATCAACACATTTCTTAAACAAATATGGTTCATCCCAAAAGTAACTTTTCACATCATGCAAAAACTTCTTCTTTTGTTGATAAGACAAACCATATAGAATGATTTTGCTAACCAAGTAATTGACATAATTAGCATACCAAGGCAAACTTAGGATCTCTACTGCATGTAATTGTTCATCAAGAAACTTTTCATTGATAGGAATATCTAAACTATCATATTCTAGTCTAGATAAATGATCAGTAATCACATTCTCAGTTCCCTTCTTATCTTTGATCTCAAGATCAAATTCTTGCAGTAGTAATATCCATCTAATTAGCCTAGGTTTTGCATCAGCTTTAGCAAACAAATATTTCAAAGCAACATGATTAGTATATACTATGACTTTAGATCCTATCAGGTAAGGTCTAAACTTGTCACAAGCAAATATAACAGCAAGAAGCTCCTTATCAGTTGTGGCATAGTTTCTTTGAGCCTCGTTCAAAGTCTGACTAGCATAGTACATGACATGAAACAACTTACCTCTTCTCTGACCTAATACTGCTCCCACAGTAAAGTTGCTGGCATCACACATGAGTTTAAAAGGCAGCTCCCAATCCAGTGCAATAATTATTGGTGTAGATGTGAGCTTTTCCTTCAACAAGTTAAATGCCTGCAAACATTTGTCATCAAAATCAAAGACAGAATCTTTTTCAAGAAGATTACACAAAGGTCTAGAAATTTTATAGAAGTCTTTTATGAATCTTCTGTAGAAGCCAGTATGTCTTAAGAAACTTCTAACTCCTTTAACATTTGTGGGTGGTGGCAACTTCTCTATTATTTCAACTTTAGCTTTATCAACTTCAATTCCTTTTTTTAAAATCTTGTGACTTAAAACAATTCCTTCTCTTACCATGAAATGACATTTTTCTCAATTTAAAATCAAATTTGTTTCTTTGCATCTTTTAAGAACATTGGCTAAGTTGATTAAACATGCTTCAAAAGACTTTCCAAATATAGAAAAATCATCCATGAATATTTCAATAAAATTTTCAAGCATGTCAGAAAAAATAGCCATCATACACCTCTGAAACGTAGTAGGTGCATTGCAAAGACCAAAGGGCATCCTCCTAAAGGAAAAAGTACCATAAGGACAAGTAAAAGTGGTTTTCTCTTGGTCATTAGGTGATATGGAAATTTGATTATAACCAAAGTAACCATCTAGAAAATAATAATATTCATGCCCTGTAAGTTTTTCCAACATCTGATCAATGCAGGGAAGGGGAAAATGATCTTTTCCGGCGGCATCATTTAACTTTCTATAATCAATACAAACTCTCCATCCAGTCACAGTACGAGTAGGAATCAATTCATTTTCTTCATTTTTCACTACAGTCATACCACCTTTCTTTAGAACAACTTGAACTAGACTAACCCATTTACTATTAGAGATAGGATAGATAATACTTGCACCAAGTAGTTTCAAAACTTCCTTTTTTACTACCTCTTTAAGTGTTGGGTTAAGTCTCCTTTGTGGTTGAACTGTAGGTTCATACTCAGCTTCCATGAAAATCTTGTGAGTGCAAATCATAAGGTTAATTCCCTTGATATCAGCAATTGTCCAACCAATTGCTTCTTTATGCTCCCTTAGAACTCCAGGCAGCTACTGCTCTTGTTCACCTGTTAAATAAGATGAAACAATTATTGGCATGGTATTTCTAGTTCCTAAAAAAGCATATTTCAAATGAGTAGGAAGGGGTTTAAGCTCAAGATTTGGTGGTTGTATCAATGATGGTATTGGCTTGCTTTCACTAGTACCCAGCTCCTCATAATATCTGGTTTTAATTTAAGGCACTTGCTCAACTTCTTCCTCTTGCTCATTGTCACTCCAGTCATCTAGATCTCTTAGAACAAATTCCATAGTTTCTACACTTGCTTTCTCTTCAACAGACTCAGAAATAAACTCATCAATAATATCAATAGTATAATAGGAACCTTTATCAAATTTTTTCATTGCATCATAAAAATTAAAGGTTACCTGATCCTTTTCTACCCTTAAAGTAAGTTTACCTTGTTCCACATCAACTAATGCTTTACCGGTTGTAAGAAATGGTCTGCCAAGAATCATTGGAACTTCATGATCCTCATCCATTTCCAAGACTATAAAGTCTATTGGAAATATGAACTTGTCAACTTTTACCAAAACATTTTCAATAATACCACGTGGGTATTTGATACTTCTATCAGCAAGTTGCAAGGTAACATGAGTTTCCTTGCATTCTTCAAGTCCTAATTTCCTGAAAATAGATAAGGGCATAAGATTAATACTTGCACCAGAATCTATAAGAACTTTATCAAAGTAAAAGTCTCCTATAGTACAAGGAACAGTAAAACTCCCTTCTCTTTGTTTTGTTGGCAAACAAGGTGTATTCTTTTACAAAATCATTGAACATTCTCTTGTTAGCATTACTGGTTCATTCCCATCAATCTTCTTCTTTTTAGTAAGCAATTCTTTGATGAATTTTGCATAGGAAGGCATCTCTTGAATCACTTCTAAGAATGGAATATGGATTTGCAACTTCTTGAAAACATCAACGAACTTTGAAAATTGCTCATCCAATTTCTGTTGCTTCAATCTTCTTGGAAAATGAATAGGTGGAACATAAGGTCTTACCTCAGATGATTTTTGCATTGGTTCATCCATCTTTTGTTTTCCTTTATCTTTCCTTGGAATCACTTCAGTTTCCTCAATTGTTGCCTCAACAGGTTCAACTTCCTTTCCACTTCTCAAAACTATAGCATTCACGGTTTTAGGATTTTCCTCAGTGTTGCTTGGTAAAGAACCAGATGGTCTATTATCAATTTGCTGAGCAAATTGATGAAATTTCCCTTGAAGATCTTGAATAATCGCATGGTGATTATTGAGTGTGGTCTGTGTAGTCTGTATAAAAGTCTTCAATAACTCTCCAGTTGAAAGTTGATTTTGCTGAGATGGAGGCCGCGTATTTCTTATGGGACCTTGTTTTTGAAATCCAGGTGATCAGTAAACATTTGATTCATTTCTATAAGATAGATTTGGATGATTATGCCACTCTAGATTATAAGTGTTTGAATGTGGTCCATAATTAACCCTTCCAAAGTTTCCAACATAATTGAGCTGCTCTCCACTTGATGATGGTGTAGTACCATGAGGACAATCATAAACTGAATGTGGTCTTGAACACAACTCACAAGTAGCAACCTGATTAGTATTTAAAGAACTAGATGATACAAGTTTACTTACTTGTGTAGTTAAAGCTGAAACTTGAGCAGTGAGCTGTTGCATGGATTCACCATCTTGAATAGATCCCATCTTTGATCTTGTTCTTTCACAGCTTCAGTTATGAGCACTAGAAGCTAACTCCTCAATTAATGCACTAGCTTCATCATATGTCTTTCCCATGAGTGATCCTCCTAATGTAGCATCCACTAACAACCTCAAAGTCTCATCTAGACTGAGGTAGAAATTTTCAATTAAGAGATTATCAGGAAGTCCATGGTGTGGGCATTTTCTAACTGCTTCTTTAAATCTTTCCCAAGCTTCATATAAAGATTCTCCAGGAAATTTTGTGAAGTTGGTGATCTCGTTTCTTAATCTAGCAGTTCTAGCAGGAGGGAAAAATCTCTTCAAGAATTTAGTTGTCAAATCAGCCCATGAAGTAATGGACTCAGGTGGTTGAGAATTAAACCAAGCCAATGCTTTAACCCTAAGAGAGAAAAGGAAAAGCTGCATTCTAATGGCCTCATCTGTTACTCCATTGAGTTTGACAGTGTTGCAATATTGGAGGAATTTGGCAATGTGTTCATCTGGTGTCTCATTAACATATCCTCCAAATTGATGTGATTCAACCATCTAAATCAATGCTGGTTTAAGCTTAAAGTTGTTGGCTTGAACTGCAGGTCTCCTCACAGTAGGACCCTGAACAGTGGGTACTATATAATCCCGAAGTGCTCTAACAGGTGTAACTTGAATCTGATTTGGATTGTTGTTTGGATCATTGTTGCCCGCATTGTTTGCTTCGTTTTCAGCCATTTCTTCGGATTATGGCAATTCTTGCCTTCTGTTTTCTCTTCTTTGCTGATGCAGGGTTCTTTCAATCTCGGGATCAATTGGTAGAAGTTACTTACTTCTATTCCTGTGCATGTAACCTACAAAAAGAAAAGAAAATAATCAATCCTTAGAAAAACACCTAAATTACTAACCAAAGTAAATGTGATCTAATATTAATTTGAGTCCCCGGCAACTGTGCCAAAAACTTGATCCAATTAAAATGTGTATATAAAAATGTAAGTTCGGAAACTACCAGCAAGTGTACTGGGTCTGATCAAGTAATATATAAAAGTGAGTCAAGTATCGTTCCGACGAGGACCAATTTAATTACTAGATCGATATTAGCTTTTACTAATATTTAGGCAATTAAATTATATCAATTTAAACTATTTAACTAATTCTATCTAACATCTAATAATGAATGCAATGAGATTGTGAGAAAGTTATATAAGATAAATGTGGAAAGGAGCATAATCCACCCTAATATTTGCTAATCATACTGAATTTATATTATATGAATAATTAGAATTGTGGATATTTGTATGAAATTATGAAGACCTAAAACTATCAAGTTTTAGCAAACCAAAAAATAATCTATTGGCTTCCGCTATATAAATTATCAATGGAATCTAATTTATAATTATAAATCTCCCGATTCTATAATTGTCTAATATCCTAAATTAACTTCTCCTAATTCCTTAATGAGAAATTAACATAAAATATTGCATGAATTACATGAGATAATTTCTAAATCAAATTAAACTCCGCCACTTCCGCAATTGTTGTTTAGTCTTAATTCATGAATTCCTATGAACCTTAATTCTTCTTCCAAATTATCATAATTCTTATCAATTCAATTTCAAACAGAAATAAAATAGATAATCAGGATTTAATACAAATATTCCATAATTCTAACAATCCTATATTATAAAATCAAAAATCATTTTAATGAGATTAGGGTTTCATCACTTCCCATAAAGAAAAGTTTAGCTACTCATGAATGATGATTCAATAATCAAATAAGAATATGCAATTGATATCATTATGAACAAAGAAATCAGATAAATGAATTGCATAAGAAAAGAGAGATTAGATATCACCAATTCAAATATCACAATCTTCAATTACAAATTCTTGAAAGCTTAAATCTCTCACAAATCTCTATGAAATGCTAAATCTATTTGTATACTAAAGTGTTTCTCTAACTTTCTTCGCTTATTGAACTAGAGGAGGGAAATCCCCTTTATATAGGAAAAATTTTGTGAGAAGCATTAATGAAAAATTGCAGTTTCAACTTATATGCCGGTAGTTACAGTCTTACGCCGGCGGCTTAAGGGCGGCGTAAAGTCTTTCTCCCCATTGCGCAGGCAGTGCACTGGCAGCCTTCATTTTCAGTTACAATTGTAGGCCGCTTCTACGCTAGCGGCTTAGATATAGATCTAGCCAGCGTATATTCTCAAAATACAAAAGGTTAGCCATTCTATAAGAAAAGCCATCCCAAAGCCGATGGCTTTGATGCCGGCTTAGACAATCCATCAAAGTTTGTCCTTTCATTTGTCTTCGAGCATGTGATATCTACTTGTGCCTCCTGATCTTCGATCTACACTGCCTCAACACTGACAGCTTACAGTCCGGCATACGTTGTAACTCCTTCTGTACTGGAAACCCTTGAGCTTTGAGCTGCAAGCCTTCAATCTACACTGGCCTGTTCACCTTCTACATCGGTAGCTTTCAGAAGGTGTATGTTCAATTGAATTAAGGCTTGTAAGGCCGGCAGTGTATGCAACGGCTTTGAGTAGTGCAAACATTTTGATCTTGTAAGCCGTCTCAACGCTGGCGGCTTTGATTCCCAGAAAGCCGCCATTGAATGAAATCTGCAGAAGTTAGCTTCTTCTTCTTCTACACTGGCAGTGTTGAGCCAGTTTGTTTATCTTCTCTTGGTCTACACCGCCTCAAGATCGGCAGTGTAGAGGCAGCCTTAATGGTTTTCATTCTATTGATGATGAAGGCTGGCCATACGCCAGCGACTTAGACATCAAAAAAGCCGGCGTACCCCCTGAAATTTTTCTCTTTCCATTTCAAAGTTTCTTGTTTTGATTCCTTTGTCCAAATTAGACCTAAAACATGAATTTTGACCAAAATAAGTACCCATTCTAGCTATTTAAACATCAAAAAGTTGTATGTAATATGATATTATCATTTTATAGGAAAATCATTATGCCGAGATGGGGATAGGAACCGAGTACGAAGCGTGTCAAAGATCAAGCCATGATAATTAGATGGTTAAAATGTCCATGGACTAAACTTAGTTGAGAGAAAAGACCTAAAAATTGATTTATTTCTTCTATAATCCCCTTTGATAGTAGATGATAGATAACCTAAGTTACTTTACCTTGTTTCATCTTTGGCAGGGTATCTGATTCTTTGCGGTCCTTGTGATTTGTGGAAATTTCAGTGTCCAAAACTATTTTTCTAAATATATATATGTATAAAATATGGAGAGATTAAGAAATTAGAGTCTTGCAATCTCTAACTTCCAAGGTGGTCTTTATGTTATGGGTGCACGTGTGATATGAAAACTTTAGAGTCAACCTAATAGCCCCTATTTAGGGTCATGACAATTTATTTATTCTTCTTCCACCTTGATTGTAGAATACGAAATCTCTAACAAGAAACTTAGGGTTTTCTCTAAAACTCCTTCAAGATTGACTCCCTTTGAAACCAATAAAAAAGACTTTAGGAAGAGATCATTCCTTTACATTACTAAAGAATTAAAAATAACCAACTTACCTAGTTCTTGAATATTGATCTCCCTTGAAGCAAAGATTACTGTTTAGAGAGGTATTCTATAGCTTAGATAAGGCTTTAGAGAAGGAGGAATAAGGCTAGGGTTATATAAAAAAACATGGAAACCTTATAAATTCCATGTAGGAAGGCTGGCACAAAGGCTGGCGATATAAGAACATAGGCTGGCGGCCTATAATTTACATTGGTGGCTTAAAACTCAAAAAATGAAACTGAAGCGATGTAGGTTGGCACCAAAGCCGGTAGCATACAGGTCTAAGGCTGGCAGCTTAAATTCCTAGGCTAACAACTTATCACTCCCCAAAGGGTACCCTAAACGAACAGTTCACCACACTCAATATTAAAGCTTAAGTATGACAACCTTAGTCATTCCCAAAAGCTTCGATATTAAGTGTAAGGCATGCTTTTACAAATTTAGAGGACCATACATGGAATTATGAAGCTTAAGAAGATACAATAACAAATTAAGAAAAGAGGATTCATAATATTCATCTCATTTATAACAATAGTATTACATGTATTAGGGGCATTCCCCAGCCACAAATAACTATAATTTATTACAATGAAATTTCTAAGGAGTCTACATCTTATCCAACACTAAATTTATCTAAAAATTCCTTAACCAAAAGAAAAATACCTGGCTGCAGGGTCCACGTAGCCTCAACCATAAATAAGTAAATTGCAAAAGATATCTATAGGGTATAAGCTAATAGGCTTAGTGAGAATTATTTCCATAAGTAAACTTCTTGTGTAGAAAAATTCAAACAAGTTATTTAAACAATCAAGTGAAATGCAATCATATACGTGGGCAAACAAGGCATATAGTTTTTCGGGAACTATAAGATGAATAGATTTACGCCTTCCATTCGGGGTTTGGTGATGAGTAACCTCAAAACGAGTAGTTTTAATTAGATTATGCTTTGAATCGATATCGCTAAGCATATTAAGTCTACTCAGGTTGAGCCATGCCTCCAGACTTTTCGCCAAGCATTGGTTTGATTCTATGTCGCCAAGCAATCGCTTTTAATCATAACCGCCAAGTGTTGCTTTCGACCGTGCTACTATCCTTTTCAACCAAGGATAATAACCCCATGCAATGTGACTCACTTCATGATATGCAAGAATCAATTTACTAAAGATATCATACCATCATTATTATCAAATTTAAGGTGATCATAGAATTTCATACATATCAAGTGCTATACTAAATCAAACAATTACTCACAATCAATTCTAGCCTCGGTATTCTTAGAATCCTTTCAACAATTTTCACATACATATCAATTTTTCTTTTCTTAATTCTAATGTGACTAAACTACAAGCACAATCAAGTAAAGCTTTTTAAGGAAATAAACTCACGATGCCATGTCGACACTTCTTCTAAAAGGATGAGTCGTTCAAACAATCCACTTAGTCGAAATAATCCTCGTGGTACGAGTATTCTTCCTCGGAATCACCTAGTCAAGGAAAATACCCAAAATGAGTATTTCTTGATAACTTTCTTGAGACGTGTCTAAACTATGCCATAAGAACGTCAAAGTTCACATAAATGATGATTCCAATTTAAAATGGCCATAACTTGGTCATCTTAACTGGGAATTACACATATAATATACCGATTTCTATCTATTTGAAAAGATCTATCCATTTCCAAACTATTTTCATCAAACTAGATCATTTAGGCTCCGAAAAAGTGGCGAACAGATTCACCACGAATTTTCCTATCCCAAAAACATTTGTTTCAAATATTAAACCATCCAAAAATTGCTTTGATAAATACTTAGTTATTGATGTGCTGTCTTTAGTATTGAATTTTAAAGCATATTTCTAGCAAGCGTACTAGGTCTTCTATTGTAATATAGCATGAATAAAGCGTCGATCCCACGAGGATTTACTAACTACTAGACAATTATCAACTAATATTAATATCTAGGCAATTGATCTTTTTAAGTTAAACTATCTTATCTAACTAATTATCTATATGAATGCAATGAGCTTTTTAAAGAGAGGGATATGGTGAAAAGTGTGGGAAGTAGCAGAATCCACTTTAAACTATTGCCAATCAACTTGAACTCATGTTATAATGATAATTAGATTCATGAACATTCATAAGAAATTATCAAGATTTAAAAACAAAGGTTGAAAACCTTTTAAACCACAAAACAATTCAATAACTTACGTTAAATAAATCATTAGTGGAATCAAAATTACAATTATAAATCTCCCGATTCTATAATTGACTAATACTTTATATTAAAATCTCCTAATTCCTTAGTGAGAAATCAACATAAAACATTGTATTAATATTCATGGACAATTTCTAAAATAGATTAAACTACGCCGCTTCCGCAATTGCAATTTAATCTTAATTTATGAATTCATATGAACCCTAATTTCCCTTCCGAGTTATTAGAATTCTTATACACCAAAAACATGATGAATAATCAGAATTCAATATGAATTTTTCAAGATTCTAAATATCTCATAACATGGATTCAAAAATCATCTTAGCATGTTTAAAGCTTCATCAACTTCCCACAAAAAGGGTTTAGCTACTCATGGATGATGATTCAACAATCAAATAAGAAATTGCAAATGATTTCATTATGATCAGAATATTCACGTAAATGAATTGCATAAAAAGAATAAGAGTAGAAATCACCAATTCAAAATACTAAAGCTTCACTTGCAAATCTTGTATAACTTCAAATATCTCTTCAAAAATCTCTTATGAAATGCCTAATTTTAAGTATTCTAGAGCTACTTGGATTGTGGAATGGAAGATTGGATTACTGGATGCTTGGATGATTCTGAAAGTGAGGGGAAGACCCCCTATTTATAGGAAAATTTTCGTGCAAAACATTGAATGATCTTTGCTGTTTCTCAATGTACGCCGGCCGTTATGGATCCTACGCCGGCGGCTTACAGGCGGCATATCTTCAAATTGTCCTTTGCACAGGCAGTGCACTAGCAGCCTTCAATATAAGTTACAATGTAAGCCGTTTATACGCCGGCGGCTTAGATATAGATCTAGCCGGCGTATGTAGTCAGAAATGAAGCGTTGGGCTGATTTATAATGAACGCCGTCCCAAAGCCGGCGGCTTTCATGCCGGCGTAGACATTCCAACAGATCTGTCTCTTCAATTTCCTTCAAGTGTTGGATATCTTCGTATCGCTTTAAATCTATGATGTACGCTGCCTCAAGGCCGGTGGCTTAAGTGCCGGCTTTTAATGTAACTTCTTCAAAGCTGGTGATGTTTCATTTCTGGGCTGCCGGCCTTCATGTACGCTAGCTGCTTCATCTTCTACGCCGGCAGCTTTGAGGCGGCTTTGAATGTTGTTTAACTTGTGCTGGGCAAAGCTGGCTGTGCTGCAACGGCCTTGGATTTTACGCCGTCCAAAAGCCGGCGGCTTTCAATGATGAATTGCCAGCCTTGACTTCAATTTTTCCTCTTTTCAATTCAAATTTTCTTGTTTTGATTTCTTTATCCAAATTAGTCCTGAAACATAAAATTTAATCAAAACGAATATCTATTCTAGCTCTTTTGATTATCAATTTTTGTATAAAATATGATCTTATCAGTTATCTATATAGTTGAGAAAATCCTTTTTCATAGATATATAACTCATATTTCATCCATGCTCAAGTGTTTGTTGTCCAACCAAATTTCTTGACTAAAACAATGTTAATTAAGAATGTAGAAAACCATAGTTTACAAGAAATTCATTTTGTAACTCCTTTAAAATGAGTATTTTGATTCCTTTTTTTTTTTTAAGAATTACTTCTTGTTTATCTTACTTTTCCTAAATGACTTTTTGATAAAAATAATTTTCTTCCTTTCTAAATTCCCAATATTAGTGTTACTTTTCCTATTTGTTTTCTTTGACTTCTTTTAGGAGCAACAAAGTAATATATAAATGATTTAAAAGTCTTTCAAAACAAAAGTATCTTTTAAAATTATAGTGAGTTCTTCCTAAAACTTGGAAAAGAATAACTTTATTTTTAAACCATAGATTCCACATTTCATATAAAACCATTCTTAAGTGATAAAATCTCCTTTTTGTTAAAATATTAATGGGGCTTTAAAGATTTGGACAACAATCTTTATGGGCATGATTATGAGAAATAATAACAAGCAAAAATAACATAATAAATAAAGTCAAGTATTGGGAGTCTTAGCTTTTTCAAGGCTCCTAGGACTAAGAAGTAGAGTAGTCCCAAAAAGAAAGAAACAAAATAAAAGAAAGAAAATTGTTTTGGTTAAATGAGGACAAGTCTAAGACTAGAAACTAGTCTTAAAACAATACGAAATAAACAAATTGCAAAAAGAAATAAATAAATTACTTTGCATGAAAATAAATAAATTGCAAGTGAGCTTATATGCTCTAAAGAATATATATATATATATATAGATACATAATAATACTTAAATATAATAACAATAATAATATGAACAACATAAATAAATAAATAGATATTCATGAACAAGAATAATACATGAACATAGTGTAGCTTTCATAACTTTTAGTTTTTGGAAACTCACACCATGGTCATGTAAAGTTACATGACATGAGAAGAAGAATTTGGTAAAGGAAATTTTTACCTAAAGAGTATTTTGAGATAATATGTGTTAATGAGTTTTGTGTGTGTAGAAGGAAGTTTGAGAATATTTTGAGAGAGTTTTGAGAGAATATTTGAAGAGAGTGTTGAGAGGAAAATTTGACAGAGATTTGATAGTGAATTTATGGGTAGTAATTGTGTGAAAGAAGTGAAAGAGGAGGGGGGTATTTATAGGAAATGAGGACTGAATTTTTGTGTGATTTAAATAAAGGAAACATAAAACAAAAAGACGGAGAGAGGGACAAGGGGGTTTCGGCCACTTCATGGAAGAGGGAGAGGAGAGTTTTATTTTGTATTTTTGTTGATTAAATGTAATAATAATAAGGTAGATGTAAAATAAAGTTATGGGAAAGGTAAAATGTAAAGATAATATGATATAGGGTGTAAGAATAGGTGTTAGAAAAAGTAAAGATAAAAGAATAGTGTCGAATAGTAATGAATAGTGTAATATAAAGTAGATATGACTAATAAAGTATCGGTAATAAGAAAATACACGTATAATTATGATATATAGTATTTTTACTTATCGAAAAATTATAAAATTGATATTTTTGAAAACCTTATATTTTTACAAGTCTATCGATATATTCGAAATATTTTTACTATTCCAAGGTTCAAGACACGTTTTTCAAGAACTATATCCGTTTAGGTTCAAAACGATTTGCGATTTTATTAATCTGATCTTTTTAAGCTTTCTTATGTAATTACGAACTATTCTACATACTAATCTCTTACTTACTTTCTTGGGGTTGAGAATACAGGATTGTCGGACTTTAAACTATTATGTCTACCTAGGGATTTGTTGACTTTAGGGTTTTCGGTTGACATTCCGGTTAGGGTTTATGCTAAACCGATCACAAAACTTTGGGGTTTTACAAACCAAGGGGCAGCTTTGAGTTGTCTTCTTATGTCTTTCTTAAATGACTCCCATTTGATCAAATATATCTGTCATATGTCAATAAATTATTATCCATATTAGGTTGGACCATAAAACCCTCTTATTAATCTATAGATGACACTTTTGCCCTCTATTATATAGATATATATATATATATATATTGCATTACAATATTTCAAACCTCAAAAATTTTGGTGTAAAAAAGGATAAATCTATGATAGAGGATCGAAAAGAAGCTATTTATGCTATTTTTGGAGAATTATATGTATAGTAACAAAAAAATTAAGAGAAAATTGCAAATTATGTCTAAACTTTTACCTAGTGCAAATTCATGTATGAACTTTTAATTTGAGTTTGTTGGCCCCTTAAACTTTTAAAAATTGATACAGTTAAGTACACTTAACATTTTCTATTAAAATAAAGCAGAGAGAGTTGCAAAATATATGCATTGCTTAAACTTTCATACATGTGCATATTTATCCTTCGAAATTCGTGAAAAACTTTTATAGTCCTTAATTGTGCTAATTTTTGTAAATTTAATTAAATAGCATAAATTTCATTATACGATTTAATTATATATATATATATATATATGTTGTTTTAATTAAATTATGAAGTTTTTTTGAGTGTTTGGTTGATGAGAATATATTATATTTGCTTGAAATATAGAAACTATGGTAAATAGTTAGTTAATGAAATATAGAGTATTGGTATAATTTAGTAATAGTAGTATATAACATATATATGTTCTACTTGTTTGAAATATAAAAACTTTGTGAATATATCTTAGTTGATAGATTATACATGTTAGAATATAATGTGTTAGTGAGTTTTGATATTAGTGTTAATTATTGTTTTAATCCATGTTAAACTTGAGTTTTAAAGCAAAATGAAAAACCAAACACAAACCCAACATAGCAGAAATTTTAAGCCTTAAACCAAGGCTAACTCAATAACCCAAGCCCATGCATTTTTCTCTCCTTTAGCAGTCACCATTAAAGTCAAAGTGTAAAAGGATAATATCAACTTACTTTTGTCAAAAATCAGAAATCCAAAACAGACCAAAAACCAACGCCATCAACAATAACAACAACAACAACTACTCTTTCATTTTCTTCTTCCAATTGTCTCAAATAATCATCCCAAAGCTTGCATCAAGCTTGAATGCTCAAGTTTAAGGTCAAAAAAGGTCAGTTGCATGCTTTTATGGTTGATGTTTCTTTTATTTTTATCCTAAGAATGATTTATTACTTTAGTAGTTTTATAGTAGTTTCAATGTGGTTTTTATGATTCATGTTAATTAATGGAGTTATGTGAGCTTTTGAAGTGTGTTATATGAATATATGGAAGATTTAAAGTGTTTGGAAATAGATAAGTTGCGATAAAGGAGTTGTGGTGAGTGTTGGAGTTGTTTTGAGTATGCCTAAGTTGCAGAACGTTGGGAAGAAGGAATTGATTCATGTTAATTGATGTTTGTTATATGTTTGGGTTGGTGAAGGAGATGTTTTGATGAAGTGGTATGTGTTTAGAAGTGTTGTTTGAACTTAAAATGCATTTGCATGTTGTTTATGTAATGTTTTGAGTGAAATAAGATATAGTTAAGAAGTTGAATTTTGAAGAAAAAATGAAGGAAAAATGTGAAAATCGGAGACAGGATACTGATCACGAGCGTAATGCACCCCGTGATGGTCTCGGCTTCTCTAAAAATTTGACAGACAACTCATCATGGGCATGATCAAGGGTGTGATGGCCTCTGACCATGCCATTTCCCTTGATAACCGGCATGATAGAGGGCGTCATAGCCTCTAACCATGCATTTTTTCTCTAATCACGGGCGTGATAAGCCTTTTGGAAGTGCAACGATGTTTTTGTAATTTAATCATAAATAATTCATACAAACTTGGATTGAGGTGATTCAAATTGCTTTAGGAAGCTTAGAAAGAGATCTACAACTTTCATGTTTTGAGTTTTTGCAAGTTCTAAAAGTATCAAGGCCGAAATTTTTATTCTTTCCAGCTACTACGTTGTTTAAACAAAGTTAAAAACTTGTTTTACTAATTAAGTGTATGTAGTTAAGTATGAAATGAATCTTTTTGAGCTAAAATGAAATAGATAAATGATAGTTAATGTGTTATTAGTTGAATGAATTACAGTGGTTAAGTTTAAATAATTGAATGTTATGTATATATATTTTTTGTGTGTGAATATGAATTATGTGTTGATTTAAACTTTATTTGAGTTTGACGAGGGTTTGAATTAATGTATAATTGTGAATTAACAATGTTTCATATGAAATGGTTTCTTTGATAGATTCTCGTACTCGACTGAGTTCGAATACTAATCTTTTGCTTGATAAACCTAGTTACCAAGGTACATAGTAATGTGATTATTAGATTATATATATATATATATATATTTCTAGCCTAATTCTAATCAAAGAGGAAGTAAAAATTGTTTGAATTGGTTATACTTTTTGCTGTTGAATTTGGTCAAAGGAGCGATAACCTTGTTAACGACGTTAGCATGGTAGTTTAGGTGCTTAAGCCACTAGTCATGATGCAATGACCTTTCTTAGTGGCTTGGCAGGTAATTGATAGGAAGTATCGTCTCGTTATAACATTTGCTTGCTCTTAAAAGGATATAATATGATTTATTCCACATTTATGGAGATGATTGAAGTAGATGCTATTATTAATTAAGTTAAGTAAAGTTGATAATGGCTGTAAACCCCAAATGAAATTACTTTTTTTTTTTATAAGGATATAACAGAGATATAAGTATTCGGGTTGTTTATATCAACCCCCCGAGCAGTTGTAATTACTTAAGACCCCTAAATTCCTCATGATTGATTTTAGAGTTTGAATATTCCAGTGTTGTATTGTTGACTTAATTAAAGAGAAATAATGTATGATTTACCTTGCATTAGTTCAGGAGTATATGCCACATTATATTTATTTCTATTACTATGTATTGGGCCTCTAGCTCACTTTCTCTCTTCTAGGCATCGAAGATGATGAATTTTATGATTCCTTAGGCTATGGGAAGGACTTTGAGGACTTTTTGGATGAGTGTGATGACTAGGACTCCTGGACCGACCTTATTGTTTTCCTGGTAAAAGAGACCAAGTCAAAGTTTGTTTTGTTTAAAACTGTAATAGTATAGATATGGCTTGTTCATAAGCCTAAGTTGTAATATAAAGTAATTACTTTTCCTTATACAATATGTAATATAGGGTTTATAAGCTTTAGGATACCAAGTTACTAGTATCCATATGTTGTTATATTAAAGTATATGCTCCTTGTTAAGTAGTTTTTGTCAAAGTTATGTATTTGAACAGGTTAAACAGACAATTCACATAAACACTCTTTTTCCGAACAACCTTACATGTAATATATCCATATATTATACGTGGTTGGGAACTTGACATGTCATATTTTAATATGGTACATGTCGGGTCCTTACAGAGTCGTATCAGAGTGGAGTTTATGTAATTGTTTGTTAAAGTGGAAGACCAAATGGAGACTTAACCTTAGATGGGGTGAGCTGAGTAGAGGAAACTAGGATTTTGTTTGAATGATTTGTGTTATTTTTTTATTTTCATTAATGTTGTAATGAATCTAATTGAATTTAACTGGAATAGTGTTTAACCTAACCTCTATGTTATGAATATATGTTGTGTATATATATTGTGAAGAAAGACAGGTCAAAGAAATAGACTCAACAACAAAAAGAAAGAAAATATACTACCTGCGCTTCTTCAATCTACAGCTCTGACTTCTACATCATCGATTGTTTTGGCTTCTACTACTACTACTGTTCCTCCTACTTCGACATCAACAACTCAGATTCCACCACCACCTCAATTGCCACCGTTTACTCAAATGCTACAAATGCCTATGGGAGATCTCAACACTATGTGTACTATGTTTAAGAACATGTTTACCATAATGCAACAGTATCAACAAGTGATGTATCATCAGCAGCAATAGTTCATGCTACAATAACATCCACAGATAGTAGGTCAAGGGGTGAATATGCAAGGAAATGAGAGTAGATTAGTACTAAATTTCAGGGGAATATTTCAGATCCAACAACAACAGAAACCTAGATAGAAGAATTAGAGAAAGCATTTGTTGTTTGTGGAGTGACTAAAGATAGAAAAGTGGATTTAGCTGCTTATATGCTGAAAACAGATGCCTACAACTGGCGGAGACTTGCAAGTGCAAATTTGGTATGACTTATTGCTTGGAATAGATTCAAGAAAGCTTTCTTCCTACAATATTTTCCATCTACAGTTAGAGAACAGATGATTTCCAATTGGTTGAGCTTAAGATAAGGGAGTAAAATGGTCGAAGAATATCATGCAGAGTTCTGTAGACTAATGAGATTTTCGGGTGAATGTTATATTGATGAGTAGACAAAGATTGAAAAACTCTAGAATGGGTTAAATTTAGAGATCAGAGGTGAAGTGAAGATGTTTCAACTACCAACCTTAGTTGATATAGTCACCAAGGCAAGATTGGTAGAATAAATTTTAGATGAGAATAAAATACAAAGAGACCGACAAGCCACATTTCTAGGGAAGAGGCCTGCTTCATCTGTACCCTATAGGACATATGACAGTGCGGGTAAAGGAAAGAAACCATTTTTGGGCAAAGGAACAAATCCAGGATTATTGATCAAGCCTTTACTTCTTTGACTACTCTTAAGAGGAAATGTCCTAGGTGTTTTGGACCTCACGATTTAAATTATTGCAAATGGAACTCCCAAGCGTGCTTCGCATGTGGAGAATTGGGACATAGATCTTTTAAATGCAAGAATCCGACAATTAAACCAATTTTCTACGTGTATTACAAAATAGAGAGGGCATTCCATTGCAGACTGTAAGGAAAAGCCTAAGAATAATAATTTCAATCAAGGAAAGGATAAGACTGTAGCAAGGGTATTTGCGCTTCAACAGTTCGAGGAGATTCCTCTTGTTGATACTTTGGTAGATACCCTATTGATTGCAAAACATAATGCTTATGCTTTGATAGATACAGGAGCCACACATGCATGCTTATCTGAAAAATTTGTGAATGATTGTGGTTTGAAATGTGAAGTGTTATCTGATAGAATCATGAATATTAGCACTCCTTTAGCTATTAAATCCAAGGAGCCTTATGTGTGTAGGAATGTGGATGTGTTGATTGATCATGTGAACATGCCCATTGATATGATAATTTTGCCTACGAGTGATTTTGATGTAGTTTTGGGAATGAATTGGTTGAATATGTTGATGCGTTCCATCTGAGTGTAACAATTAATTCCACTAATTCTTTCCTAATATCAGATTAACAATAGGCAAGTGTACCTATCAATTGTAGTATAGGAATGAATTATGGGTCGTATTCCTTGGGATCCTGACAATTACTATTACTCGCCCTATCAATCATTATCTAGCAATCAATTTAATGTATGTTTAATTATTAATTAATTAGATAATTCTAATTTTAACTATATTAACTACCAATTTTTTATCACAATGACATATAAAACATAATTTTAACAATTTATTAACACAATATACAGAAAGATTACTCCATCATATTAACAGGATTTAACTAAATTCATCCGTAAATTACTTATCTGTAGAATTCTTAATTCATGACCATTATTCTCATAATAGATCAATCCTAATCCTAATTGTATCTACTAGAATCTCTTCTAAGTTAATAGCCAATTCAGAATTGCATTAAAGCTCTTATTATCCTCAAATTCTTTGAAAACATGCAGCAAACTTCTTATTAACATCTCTATCAACAAGAGTAGTTTGTTCTAGTGCCTTAGATCTACTCAAGGGAATTGTTTCTCAACCTTTTCCAATGAGATCTGATGTAGGAATATGTCGTGCACTACAAATTCCTAACTTATTTGAAGACCCAACACTAAAAATTCGTAATTAAACAGATTATAACAGATATATATATGCTTCCTGTTAATACAACTTCGTAATAACTTAATCACTACTCATTCATACTGACATATAAACACAAACGTATAAACAAACATAATCGATTCAATGAACAAGAAAAGAGAAGAAGTAAAACCCCTTTTTAATGACTATGAAGTGGTTGTACAAAACGAATTCTGGATCCAATGACTTTCTCAAGTTCTTCTTGGAATCCGACTCTCTCTCTCCTCTAAGTTCTCTTTCTAAAATATATCATGTGATGTCCCTTTTAGAACGAATCACCCTCTTTATATTCTATGGGGTCGTGTTTAAAAACACGACCTTTTACTAAAACAAACTAACAGTCATACTGTTTCAAGAAGACAATAATGACCCATTTCTAAAAGTCACGACCGTACAATATCATTTTCTTTGTAAATATGCATTTTGTACGGTCGTACAAGAGGGAGTGCTAAGTACTGGAAGTCAATCTTCAAGCTTGTACGGGCGTGCAACATAGATCTCCTTCAATTACTTCTTCATCACCACATGTACGGCCGTACATGTGAATTTGCTCCGAAATTTCTTGGTGCACGGGCGTACAAGACCCCGTACCAGCCACTGGCTTGCATTTTCTTCACTTTGAGAGTTGTACGGCCGTACATCAAGTCTCCTTCTATGCATCCTTGCTGCTTTGTTTGAATATTGATTGGATTCTCCACATTTTCCTTCCTTATATTACAATTATGTTCAAAATTGACCTGAAATATATATGTATACCAATTAAGCACCTTATCTATTAAGAATCCATCAATTATATTATAAAATAGACCCAATTTGTCAATTAAAATGATGATAATTTATGCCTATCAAATATCCCCACACTTAAGCCTTGCTTGCCCTCAAGCAAGAAGCTGATAAAAACAATTGAAAATTATATAGCACTCATGGTGTTACTATTCCAATGCTGGGGATTTAAGGATTTTATTCTATCTGTTCTTAAGTAATTTATTCCTTAGGCTAGAGTTTCAAAGCTAATCATAATAAGTCAGTCTTTACTCTCATTATTTAAGTTAGATTTTTAACATAAAAATAAACACATGACCACAATTACTAACTTGAATATTTCATCTCTTATTTCATTAAGTCCAAAGTGGATACTACCACCAACCATTGAATTTAATTCCTTAGTGACAGCATAGACATCAACCAATCCCTTGAATTTCTCTCCTTTATATATATTTTTCTCTCCTTTAATTTATGACTTTTTTTTTTTTTTTTTAATATCCTATAACCCATGTAGCAGACTTTCAGTCGATAATCCCGAGCTCGTCACTCAGGTTAACAGATGTTATTCCCTTAAAAAGGGCATCCCTCGGACTTACTTATCCGAGTTATAAGATTTATTAAACGATGAAGTGACATCCTTGGTCAATCAATCCAGGCCGGACGACCTTAGGTGACTAGGTTTTAAAGGGACCCCATCGAACCTCAATCACTTCTATCTTTCTTTTTTTTTTTTTTTTTATGAAAGGAGAGAAAAATTAACAAAATTGGAGAAATCATCAAGTGAAAAGTATCATTTGAACTGTACACTAATGGTAATTCATGAAAGTAATTTTCTACATGCTACTTAGTGGTAGTAATAATTATTGATAATATACTTGTAGTCATATGTTATTTAGATGTAAAATTCTGAATTAAAGCATGAGTAAGACTGCCCCATAATGATTTCACATTGCTACTATAGCCTTAGAAACAATTGCATCTTTAACTTCTAAAATCTTCATTATTCCAGCACTATTAAAATGAAATCATCAACACCACAACAAAACAGCTTTCATTACTTAAGTGTGAGAAAAGCATTCATTATCATCATTCAAGACAAACACTTCATTTAGCATGCTTGCATGCTCCCTTCCCACACTTATTAAAGACATTGTCCTCAATGTCTCAACTAGGTTAAAAGGAAAGATAAACAAAGTAAAAATAAGAAGTGAACTCCCCTGAGTTTTGTAGGCCGATTTTGTTTCCGAAAGTGTCTTTACATTCATGGAATTCCAGCATGTACATCATCCAAAACCATGATCAAAATGAAAGACTGTGCCATCAATACGACACTAAGCAAAACAAACAAAAGCATTAAACAAATGAATGCATAAAATTAAAAGGAAAATCTAGGAATAAAATAAGTCTTTAGGTCCTGAAAAATAAAATAAAAATCAGAAATGTATTTGGACATCTTCTTCTCTTCATCATCCGACTCCTCTTCATCATCCGTTTCACCTTCTTCTTCTTCACCTCCTTCCTCCATCTCCTCATCACCAGAGGATTCAGCCTCAGAGCTTTCATAAGTCTCTCCTACTTTCAGAGCCTCTAAGTCCAAATCTGCTAGAGGATCCACTTGCTCAGGGATTGAAGGAAGATCTTCTTGGGGTACCGGTGGTGCACTAGTGCTTGGAGGTCCTCACTCGGTTGCTCAGGTCTGGAGGCCCCGCTAAAACAAGAGGAGATGGCTAATCCTGCATGCTCAGCCAATTTTGTTAGCAGATTTATGATAATATTTTGGTTCTTTTTAATCTCTGCTACATCGGCCTTGATAACCGCCACATCCGCCTCCAAATGTGCTAAATTACCGACTGAGAAACTCGAGTGGGATGCTAGCTGTGGCTGAGCTGGGTGCCTCAGCATCAAAACAAGGATCATCAACCTTAGCGGTTCCCCATTGCTGAAATGGAGCATGTGTGATCCCTTTTGATTGTGCCACTCCGTCTTTTGGTTTTTGTGAAGAACTTTTGGGCCAAAGCTTCAAATTCTTCAAAATACGGGTGATCATTTGCCCCACATATATGCCATTCATCTTGGACCCGGCTTGGCGTTGGATGCATAGGCAACTAATACGCCAACATTGACCTTGTAGGACCGAATAGCACTTGTCAAAGGTAAAATATCTTCCTTTGTAACCGTACCCGCAGTGTCCATTTTGGAGTTTAGTGTCTTCGCCAAAATGTAATGGAACACCCGGTGGCTTGTCCAGATCATAGTGGATGCCTTGGTTCGGCTTGGTCTGAATACTTTTTCTCTTGAGATTGACCGCCAAACTTCTCAATTGTAACTCCCGAAGGCATCAATATAGGCAACTTATTAAACCGGGTCATTCATCTCTTCCTTTGTGTAAAGACCCGTAGCTTTTATGAATTTCCTCATTGAAATTGAGTGATATGCTCCAAATGCATAAAAATTTACTCTAAATTTCAACATTCGACCTATATTCCGCTTTTCTATAGAAAAGGATGCAAGAAAAGCTAATGTTGTAACCTTGTAGGCCGTTTCTTGAAGACTAAAAAGTCTAACCAAGCGGGTCTTGCAGCATCGTCTCATTGCCGGCACCAACCCATATTCTTTCAGTACATCCCAGTCTAAAATCCCATTGGGTTTAATCACCTTCTTCTGATGAAATTGTTGATAAGCCGGCTGGTGTTCCACTTTTAATCCTGGAGGGACTGGAACAGAAGCACTAGATGGGCCGGCATTCTTTGCATATTTCATCCTAGGCCGCTTGGGTTGTTGAGTACTCTTTTGAGATGGTCTCGGGTTGCTTTTCTTTGGAGCCATACCTGGAAAGAAATAGATTGAAATTCTTCAATTAGTTCATTTTAGAAATATTCTAATAACCCCTTAAACAAATTTTTATACTATAACAACTCTAGAAACTAACTGAAGATATGACTTAATATGCACCACTACATAATTCATCTTACCATTAGAGTGGTTATCCTTACATAAACATAAAGTAGCCTAAGTGTAGGATATCTATCAATTATTCCATCCTTCTTAACATGTAGTTATGAACAGGCCATGAAACAATGAATTCTTATTGAAAAAATTCAAATTGACAAGATGAGTCAAGCATAATATAACTATGTAACTCAATTGACTGGAAATTGGCTTGTTCTAAGCATTGGCATTTCATCAAACATTTTATGAGCATGTTTAATTCGATGAATGATATGATGAACTAACATTGTAACCACTCCCTAATAATCCAACACAATAGAGTCATTCAACCTTATTCATGGGTTAGGACTTTCACATTTCGAATCAATGTAACTCCCTAATATTAGATATGAATGTCACAATGTTAGGGTTTACATGAATCATGTCGTTGAAAGTAGGGTTGATAAATTCAATACCAAAAAGCAATGTACAACTCAATTGCATTAACATATAATGATCACAAAAGAAAATTATATCCTAACAATGATATGTATGAAACGGCTTAACCCTAATTTTAAGTAGCATGTAAAGAATGAGGCAAGTACTAAAAAAAATCAGTGGAGGAAGAATTCATACCTCTTCTTGGATCGAATGTAGTGGTGGTAAGGTAAAGATTTTGATAAAAATTCCTTATATCCCTTAGTATTCGAGTTATAGTGAGAGAGTCGGGGAGAGACGAAGCAATGAAATGAGTTTTAAAATGAAATCAAACAGGGGATATTTATATATATGTCTATACAAACCTGGAAGTACGGCCGTACAAATTGAACAAACATAGCTTACTAAAGTGTTGCACGGCCGTGCAAGAGGGCGCTGGCTTCTGGTCTGGTGAAATGTCCCTTGTTTGATTGTGTACGCCCGTACACAAGGCCGTAGTGCTTGGAAATGAAAACAAATCCTTCGCATTTCATTATGTACTCCCGTACATAACCCCGTAGTAGACTCTGGAAATAGCTTATTCTTTTTATTGTATGATGTACGCCCGTGCATAAGGGCGTGCTGACCTCGGGTATCAATTTCAAATAAGCTTGTGCAAAAACGCCCGTACATATGGGCGTACTGGCCTCTGTTACTCTTCAACCTTCCCTAACTAATATTGTACGCCCGTACATAGCAGCGTGATTTCCCTTCTTCAAATTTTTTTTTTTTTTTTTATATATATATATATATATATTTTCCACATGCATACTCATATACTCATAAACATACATACATATATATATATAAGTCACACACATAAATACATAGAAAAGTTTATCAAACAAACATATAAAAATATTATAGAACTTAGTATAATATTTATATAACAATAACAATACATGCTAGTTTATTGTCCCTAGCTTGACAATTGTCAATTCTTTCACAAACACTTTTCTATTTGGAGAAGCCTTAACTCCTCCCTGCCTTCATCCATTTCAACTTTTTCATGATAAATTTTTAATCTTTGACCGTTGACCTTAAAGGTTCCTTTCTCTGGGTGTGTAACTTCTACTGTTCCATATGGAAAATCCTTGTCACCGTGAAAGGGCCAGACCATCTAGATCTAAGCTTACCTGGAAATAATCTTAATCTAGAATTGTACAATAGCACCAAGTCCCCTTCCTTAAACTGTTTAGGGTACTTAATATGAGAATCATGTAATTTCTTCATTCTTTCCTTATTTAATCTATTGTTTTCATAGGCTAACAATCTCCACTCCTCTAGTTCATTTAGTTGGAATTTTATTCTTACCAGCAGCCTCTAGGTCCATATTCGCAGTTCTAATTGCCCAATAGGCTTTATGTTCAATTTCTACAGGTAAGTGACATGCTTTACCATATACTAACCTATAGGGAGTGGTTCCTAAGGTGTCTTATAGGCTGTTCGATATGCCCACAAAGCATCATCTAACTTCTCAGCCCAATCCTTGCGATTATGAACCACTGTCTTCTCTAATATTCTTTTCAATTCCCTATTGGAAACTTCAACCTGGCCACTAGATTGAGGATGATAAGGGGTGGCTAACCTGTGATGAACTCCATATCTTTTCAACACTTTCTCAATCTGACTATTGCAAAAATGAGTTCCTCTGTCACTAATTAATGCTTTAGGTGCTCCAAACCTTGAAAATAGTTTCTTTAAAAATTTTAGCACTACCCGAGCATCATTAGTAGGTAAAGCTTGAGCCTCAACCCATTTAGAAACATAATCTACTGAAACAAGGATATACCTGTTACCATAGGAATTAGGAAATGGTCCCATGAAGTCGATCCCCCAAACATCAAAGACTTCACACTCTAAGATATAATTTTGGGGCATCTCATCTCTTCTTGAAATATTCCCAGTCCTTTGACACCTATCACATGAAAACACAAAAGAATTAGCATCTCTAAAAATATGAGGCCAATAAAACCCTGCTTCTAAGACTTTATGTGCTGTCCTATTAGCACTATAATGGCCTCCAGTGGGACCACTGTGACAATGGTATAGAATTTGTTGCCCTTCTTCATGTGACACACAACGCCTAATAATTTGATCTGCACATATCTTAAAGAGATAGGGATCTTCCCAAAAATAATATTTTAACTCAGAAAAGAACTTTTTCTTTTGGTATGATCCAAATCTTGTGGAAGAACTTTTCCAACCAAATAGTTCGCTATATCAGCAAACCATGGAATTTCTTGATCTTGTACAGTAAAAAGATTTTCTTCTGGAAATTTATCATTAATCTCTTCCTCCTTCAAATCTTCCAAATATGGGTTATCTAACCTAGAAAGATGATCCGCTGCTAAATTTTCTGCTCCTTTTTTATCACGGATTTCTAAATCAAACTCTTGTAACAACAATACCCATCTTATTAGTCTTGGTTTAGCATCCGGTTTGGATAGAAGGTATTTCAAAGCTGAGTGGTCAGTATATACCACTACTTTTGATAAGATAAGATATGATCTAAATTTGTCAAAGGCAAATACTATAGCAAGCAATTCTTTTTCTGTTGTGGTATAGTTCTCTTGTGTAGAGTAAGAGTTTTACTTGCATAGTATATTGGCTGGAAGTGCTTCTCCTTTCTTTGACCTAAAACAGCCCCTATTGCGGAATCACTTGCATCACACATAAGTTCAAATGGTAAATTCCAATCTGGAGCTACCATTATAGGGGCACTAGTCAACTTCTCCTTCAGAAAATTAAAAGCTTCCATACATTTCTCATCAAAATTAAATGTAATATCTTTCTCTAACAACTTTGTCATTGGTCTTGCAATGTTCGAAAAATCTTTAATAAACCTTCTATAAAAACCTGCATGACCAAGAAAGCTTCTTATTGCCTTGACAGAAGTTGGTGGTGGCAATTTGGAAATTGCCTCCACTTTTGCTACATCCACTTCTATCCCTTTCTTTGACACTTTGTGACCCAACACTATTCCTTGTTGTACCATGAAATGGCACTTTTCCCAATTTAACACAAGGTTGGTTTCCTCACATCTCATCAAAACCCTCTTCAAATTCAGCAAACATTTTTCGAATGAATCTCCAAATACCGAAAAGTCATCCATAAATACCTCCATCACATCCTCCACTAAATCCCCAAATATTGCTAACATACACCTTTGAAAGGTCGCAGGTGCATTACATAACCCGAATGGCATTCTACGATAAGCAAATGTACCATAGGGGCAAGTAAATGTGGTCTTTTCCTGATCTTCCGGTGCAATAGGAATCTGAAAATATCCTGACATTCCATCCAAAAAACAATAAAAATCATGACCTGCAAGTCTTTCTAACATTTGGTCAATAAAGGGTAATGGAAAATGGTCCTTCCGAGTAGCATCATTGAGCTTCCTATAATCAATACATACCCTCCATCCAGTCACGGTACGCATTGGAATAAGCTCATTTTTCTCATTGGGCACAACGTCATGCCTCCTTTCTTTGGGACCACTTGAACCGGACTTACCCATGGGCTATCCGAAATTGGGTATATAAGTCCCGAATCCAATAATTTGACCACTTCTTTCTTAACTACTTCTTTCATATTTGGGTTTAGCCTTCTTTGAGGTTGCACCACTGACTTAAATCCTTCTTCCATTGAGATCTTATGAGTGCAAAAGGAGGGACTGATTCCTTTTATATCAGAAATCTTCCATGCTATTGCCTTCTTGTGCTCTTTGAGCACAGAAATTAGTTTCTCCTTTTGGCATGAATCAAGTTCCGAAGATATAATCACCGGTAACTTAGAGTCATTTGCAAAAAGGCATACTCCAAATATGAAGGTAGTTGCTTTAACTCCAATTCAGGGGGGTCTTCTACTGAAGGTTTTAACCTATCTATATGGTCTCGGTATATTTCCTCAACTCCAAATTCCTTCTTTTGTTCATCACAGCGTTCCAATTGAGCAATAATCTCTTCTACTCCATCAATTGCATTAATTTCACTTCCTCTTGACAAACACAACTCCAAGGAATCTGTACTCAAAGAATCTTGCAGAAAATCAGAAACGGTTAGTTCAAAAGAATCAATTGCAAAGCAAGTATCATCACCATTCATAGATTTTCTGAAAACATCTGGCATTCGGATGACCATCTCTTCGCTTCCAACCCGAAGAACTAATTTCCCATCTTTGACGTCGATAACAGCACCAGCTGTTGCTAAGAATGGCCTCCCCAATATAAGTGGGACTTCTATATCTTCATCCATCCAGAACTACAAAATCTGCAGGAAAAATAAAATCGTGAATTTTAACCAAAACATCTTCCACTACTCCCTTAGGAAATCTCATAGATCTATCAGCAAGTTGTATACTCATTCTAGTACTCTTGGGTTCCTAGATTTAATCTTTTAAACATGCTATAGGGCATGAGATTTATACTAGCCCCAAGATCTGCTAATGCTCTTTCAACCGGTAAATTTCCTATCAAACAAGGAATAGTAAAACTACCCGGATCCTTTAGTTTCCTAGGCAATTTGTTTAAAATAACAGCAGAACACTCTCCACCTAAGGTGACAGTAGATAGTTCTTCCAACTTCCTTTTGTTAGATAGGAGTTCTTTGAGGAATTTAGCATACTTAGGCATTTGTCCTAAAGCTTCTACTAGTGGAAGGTTAATGTGCAACTGTTTAAAAAGTTCCAAGAACTTTTTGTATTGTTCATCATCCTTATCCTTCCTAAATCTAGATGGGTAAGGTAATTTTGGCTGAAATTCCTTTGGTTTTTCAGTAGGTAAACTCCTCTCTATTAATTCTTCTTTTCATTCACTTGTTCCCCACTTTCTAAACCAACTTCCTTTTCACTCTCTTGATTCCTTGCTGAACCCTGTAATTCCTTACCACTTCTAAGTGTCACAACCTTAACTTGCTCCTTAGGATTTTGCTCAGTGTTACCCGGCAATGATCCTGGAGTTCTGTCCGACATTAATTTAGCCAGTTGACCAATCTGTTGTTCTAAGTTATGAATAGAGGCCTCATGATTCCGATGGCGTGCATCAGAAACTTGAATAAACTGTGTCAAAGCATCATCAACATTAGTCTTCTTTTCAGGTGGTGGTAACGCAAGACGTTGCTGTGGTGCTTGTAATTGCTGTGGTTGTGGCTTCTGAAATCCAGATGAAAAGTTTGACCTTTGTGCATTCTGATCTCTCCATGAGAAGTTAGGATGATTCCTCCAACCGGGATTATAAGTATTACTATAAGGATTATAATTCCCGCTTCTCTATTTGTTCTATTAATAAAGTTCAGATCTTCAATACTTGAACCTTCTTCAGAAGCATGAAAATCTTCCATTGAACTCACAAAAGAATCACTTTGGGGTAAAGCTTCCATGCTTGCTTTCATTTTACTCATCTGAGATGTAAGTGATGCCACTTGTGCCTTTAGTTGAGAAACTGACTCGGACTCATACATTGCAGCGACGGGTCGAAGATTGTTCCGTTCACTATGCCAACTGAATGTATTCCTTGCCAATTCTTCGATTAAATCATAAGCCTCAGGAGCACTTTTCTTCATCAAACTCCCACCAGCTACTGAATCGATCATTGTTTTCTTTTGGTCTCCTAATGATGTATAAAATATCCTGACCAGATCGTGCAATGAAATTCCATGGTGAGGGCACCGACGAAGAAATTCTTTAAACCTTTCCCACGACTCATAAAGTGATTCTCCTTCATACTGACGGAAGGAAAATATCTCATTTCTTAATTGAATCGTCTTATTAGGTGGGAAAAATTTCTCTAAAAACCTCTGAGCCACTTGATTCCAACTCGTTAATGAATGAGGAGGCAATGACTCCAACCAACTTCTCGCCTTGTCCCTTAGTGAAAAGGGAAACAATAATAGGCGTATTGATTCATTTGGTGTTCCATTGGCCTTTATAGTAGCACATATTTGCAAGAAATTCTTCAAATGAGCATGCGGGTCTTCTGAAGCTCCTCCCCCAAATTGATTACTTGTACCATCTGAATCAAAGCAGGCTTCAACTCAAAATTATTTGCATGAATTGGAGGATACTGAATGGATGGAGCAACTCCATCGATTGTGGGCATAAACATATCCCACATGGGTCTATGAACTTCATTTCCAGCATCTCTAATGGGATCATTTATATTTCCACCGGCTTGATTTACATTACCCCCAGGATTCTCAACTTCACCAACCCCTCGTGGGTTTAGATTCTCATTATCTCTATTCATATTTAATGATAGTGGTCTTGCTCTTTGCACTATAGTTGGAGAGTTTTGGATAATCTCTCTGGTTCTTCTTAATCCTTGACGAAATGTTCGCTCAGGTTCTGGGTCAAAATCAAAAAGCTTGATTTTTCTGCTGCGGGTCATACACCTGTAATCAAAGATCAATAAAGTTGAAATGAATAATAATATAACAGAATTAAAAGAAACTAGATTAATAACGATTGGGTTTTCCTAATATTGTCAATTTTAAATTCCCCGGCAACGGCGCCAAAAACTTGATGCGTTCATCTGAGTAACAATTAATTCCACTAATTCTTTCCTAATATCAGATTAACAATAGGCAAGTGTACCTATCAATTGTAGTATAGGAATGAATTATGGGTCGTATTCCTTGGGATCCTGACAATTACTATTACTCGCCCTATCAATCATTATCTAGCAATCAATTTAATGTATGTTTAATTATTAATTAATTAGATAATTCTAATTTTAACTATATTAACTACCAATTTTTATCACAATGACATATAAAACATAATTTTAACAATTATTAACACAATATACAGAAAGATTACTCCATCATATTAACAGGATTTAACTAAATTCATCCGTAAATTACTTATCTGTAGAATTCTTAATTCATGACCATTATTCTCATAATAGATCAATCCTAATCCTAATTGTATCTACTAGAATCTCTTCTAAGTTAATAGCCAATTCAGAATTGCATTAAAGCTCTTATTATCCTCAAATTCTTTGAAAACATGCAGCAAACTTCTTATTAACATCTCTATCAACAAGAGTAGTTTGTTCTAGTGCCTTAGATCTACTCAAGGGAATTGTTTCTCAACCTTTTCCAATGAGATCTGATGTAGGAATATGTCGTGCACTACAAATTCCTAACTTATTTGAAGACCCAACACTAAAAATTCGTAATTAAACAGATTATAACAGATATATATATGCTTCCTGTTAATACAACTTCGTAATAACTTAATCACTACTCATTCATACTGACATATAAACACAAACGTATAACAAACATAATAGATTCAATGAACAAGAAAGAGAAGAAGTAAAACCCCTTTTTAATGACTATGAAGTGGTTGTACAAAACGAATTCTGGATCCAATGACTTTCTCAAGTTCTTCTTGGAATCCGACTCTCTCTCCTCTAAGTTCTCTTTCTAAAAATATATCATGTGTCCCTTTTAGAACGAATCACCCTCTTTATATTCTATAGGGGTCGTGTTTAAAAACACGACCTTTTACTAAAACAAACTAACAGTCATACTGTTTCAAGAAGATAATGACCCATTTCTAAAAGTCACGACCGTACAATACTATTTTCTTTGTAAATATGCATTTTGTACGGTCGTACAAGAGGGAGTGCTAAGTACTGGAAGTCAATCTTCAAGCTTGTACGGGCGTGCAACATAGATCTCCTTCAATTACTTCTTCATCACCACATGTACGGCCGTAATGTCGAATTTGCTCCGAAATTTCTTGGTGCACGGGCGTACCAAGACCCGTACAGCAACTGGCTTGCATTTTCTTCAATTTGAGAGTTGTTACGGCCGTACATCAGTCCTTCTATGCTCCTTGCTGCTTTGTTTGAATATTGATTGGATTCTCCACATTTTCCTTCCTTATATTACAATTATGTTCAAAATTGACCTGAAATATATATGTACACCAATTAAGCACCTTATCTATTAAGAATCCATCGATTATATTATAAAATAGACCCAAATTTGTCAATTAAAATGATGATAATTTATACCTATCATATGTATTGAGTTGTTATAAATTATACTAAGGCAGATTTAAGTTTTAAAATTGAAAATGTGATGTTTACTTATACTTTGGAAAGACAAAAAACTAAAAGCATGTTTACTATGGAATTATAGGAGAAAGGAGTAATGACAACAGTTGAAACTAAAGAATTAGATATCAGTTTGGTAACAGTGGTAAACGAGTTTATAGAAGTGCTTCCAAAAGATTTACCGAGTTTACCACTAGATTGAGAAATAAAATTTGAGATTCGGGAACAACTCCTATATCTAAGCATCCATATCGAATGGCCCCAGCGGAATTAAAAGAGTTGAAGAGTCAGTTGCAAGAATTACAAGAACTTGGTTTTATTTGCCTAAGTATTTCACCATGGGGTGCTCCATTCTGTTTGTTGAAAAGAAAGACAGGAGCTTAAGGATGTGCATAGACTACGAGGAACTAAATCAAGTGACGATTAAGAATAAATATCCTTTGCCAAGAATTGATGACTTATTTGATTAGTTGAGAGAAGTAGCAGTGTTCTCAAAAATTGATTTACGATCGGGGCATCATCAGCTTAAAATCAAGCCATAAGACATTCTGAAAAACAGCTTTTTGTACATGATATGGGCATTTTGAGTTATTGGTTATGCCATTTAGATTGACAAATGCCCCAGTAGCTTTCATGGATCTAATGAACCGAGTTTTTAAAGATTATTTGGACAAGTTTGTAATTGTGTTCATTGATGACATCATGGTGTATTCGAGAAGCGAAGAGGAGCATGAAAAGCATTTAAGACTAGTAATTCGAAGATTGAAGGAAAAGAAGTTATATGCCAAGTTCAATAAATGTAACTTATGGTTAAAGGAAGTAGCATTCTTAAGGCATATCATTGCAAAGTATGGGATATATGTTGACCCGGAGAAGATTAAAGCAGTGCTAGATTGGTCAAGACCCACTAATGTTACTGAAGTGAGGAGTTTTTTGGGTTTAGCAGGTCATTATCGAAGATTTGTTCAAGGATTCTCAAAAATTGCAACTTCATTAACAAGACTAACCCGAAAACATATGAGATTTTTGTGGGATGATAAATGTGAAAGGAGCTTTCAAGAATTGAAGAGAAGATTAGTATCTACACCTGCTTTAGCTTTACTGGTTAGTGGGAAAGAATTCATAATCTACAGTGATGCTTCTATATAGGGATATGGATGTGTTCTGATGCAAGATAATAGGACAATAGCTTACGCATCTAGACAGTTGAAGCCACATGAAAAGAATCATCCCATGCATGATCTAGAGCTCACAGCAGTAGTTTTAGCTTTAAAACTATGGAGACATTATTTATTTGGGGAAAATGCAAAATATTCACAAATCATAAAAGCTTAAAGTATATTTTTACTCAGAAAGAATTGAATACGCACCAAAGAAGATGGCTTGAACTAATCAAAGATTATGATGTAGAGATTTTATATCATCCAAGAAAAGCCAATATGGTTGCTAATGCTTTGAGCAGAAAGAAACAGATAAGTGTAGCAACCATGATTACAAGCCAAAAGGAAACATTAGAAGATCTTCGAAGATTAAATATTGAAGTTACTTTAGATAAAGTAGAGATTATGTTTGCCAATTTAACTCTCTGATCTACTCTTATGGATTTGATTAAACAAAATCAACAAGAAGATCCAAAAAGTGTGAAATTAAGAAGTGTTATATAGGAAGGAAGGAGAAGGAACTAAGATTTGATGAAGACGATGTTATCAAGTTCAGAAATAGGATATATATACTAGAAATGGAAGAATTAAGAAGAGAAATTCTAAAGGAAGCTCATGCATCAGTTTATTCAAAACATCCATGAACTACAAAGATGTACAAGGATTTGAAAAAGAATTATTGGTGGAATAACATGAAGAAAGACATTGTGGAGTATGTGTCTAAGTGTGTGACTTGCCAACAAGTAAAAATCGAACATCAAAGACCTAGCAGTGAGTTGCAACCATTGTCGATTCTAGAGTGGAAATGGGATGATATTACAATGGATTTTGTGAGTGCATTACCCAAGACCATGGCTAAAAATGAAGTAATATGGGTTATTGTAAATAGACTAACTAAATCAACGCATTTTATACCATTGAAAGTTTGATGCTCACTGGAGAGAATGGCATAAATCTATATTCGGGAAATAGTAAGGCTCCATGATATATTGGTATCGATCACATCGGATAGGGATACTCGATTTGTAGGCCACTTTTGGAAGATCTTACATGAAGTACTTAGCACAAGAATTCAGTTCAGCATGGCTTTCCATCCTTAAATTGACGGGCAATCTGAGAGGATAATACAAATATTAGAGGATATGCTTAGGGCTTGTGCTCTGGATTTTGGAAGGAATTGGGATGATTATTTGTCTTTGGTCGAATTTGCTTATAAATAATAGTTATCAGTTGACAATACAAATGGCTCCATATGAGGCAGTATATGGAAGAAAATGTCGATCCCCTCTCCATTGGGATGAAATGGGTGAGAGAGCTTTAACTGGTGTAGAATTGATGCAGGCGATAGACAAGATCCAACTTATTAAACAGAGATTGAAAGTAACACAGGATCAATACAAAAGCTATGCTAATATGAGAAGAAGGCCTTTGGAATTTGAAGTTGGTGATCATGTTTCTCTTAGTCTCCCCAACTAAAGGAATAATCAGATTCAGTGTTAGACGAAAATTAAACCCGAGATACATAGGTCCATTTGTAATTCTGGAAAGAATTGGACCCTTGGCATATCGTTAGTATTGCCACTAAATTTGTCAGATGTGCACAATGTATTCCACATATCACAGTTGAGAAAGTGTATATTGGATGCAGATGTTGTTATTGATACCAATCAACTAGAAATTTGACCTAATTTAACTACAGTGGAAAAGCCTATAAAGATTTTGGGTAGGATAGATAAAATCTTAAAAAATAAGACAATCCCTATGGTGAAAATTCAATGGAGCAACCAATTAGAGCGTGAAGACATTTGGGAAGTTTAGAATATCATGAAACAAAAGTATCCAAAGTTATTTAAGCAATGAATGAGGTAAGACAAGTTTCGAAGACGAAACTTCTTGAAGGAGGGAAGAGTGAAATAGCCTAAATTTCCTTACATGGTATTGATGAGAATATATTATATTTGCTTAAAATATAGAAATTATGATAAATAGTTAGTTAATGAAATATAGAGTATTGGTATAATTTAATAATAGTAGTGTATAGCATATATATGTTCTACTTGTTTAAAATATAAAAACTTTGTGGATATATCTTAGTTGATAGATTATACATGTTAGAATATAACGTGTTAGTGAGTTTTGATATTAGTGTTGATTATTGTTTTAATGCATGTTAAACCGGAGTTTTAAAGCAAAACCAAAAACCAAACTGAAACTCAACATAGTAGAAATTTTAAGACTTAAACCAAGCCCAACTCATCAATTGAAAGCCTAAGCCCATGCATTTTTCTCTCCTTTTGCAGTTGCCATTAAAGTCAAAGTGCAAAAGGATAACATCAACTTACTTTTGTCAAAAATCATAAATCCAAAACAGACCACAAACCAACGCCATCAACAACAACAACAACTCTTTCATTTTCTTCTTCCAGTTGTCTCAAATAATCCTCCCAAAGCTTGCATCAAGCTTGAATTCTCAAGTCTAAGGTCATAAAAGGTCAGTTGCATACTTTTATGATTGTTGTTTCTTTTATTTTTATCGTAAGAATGATTTATTGCTTTAGTAGTTTTGTAGTAGTTTCAATGTGGTTTTTATTATTCATGTTAACTAATGGAGTTGTGTGAGCCTTTGAAGTGTGTTATATGAGTATATGGAAGAGATGAAGCGTTTGGAGTAGTTAGCCATTAATGTTTTGTCTTTCTCTCTTTCTCTCCCTTTTTTTTTTCTAATAACTTTTATTTTTCTTTTTACCTTTCTATTTGCATGCCATATAATCATAGTGGTTTATATCTCTTGATGTTGAGGAATAGTGACAATTCCAAAGCATTATACATCACGATGGTTGGTCTGGATTACATAGAAGAAAAACAAAATCGGTTCCAATTTTTTTTTTTTTTAGATTGAAAAGCGTTTTCACGGTTCTTAACACTTATTTTTCATAATCTATATCTTCAATATTAAAAAAATGTAAAAAGTTAATCTTTTAAATAATTTTTTATTCCTAAGATCCCATTTGTATCATCAAAATAAGCATTTTAATTCAACTCTGAAAATCTTATCAAAAGGTTCTTAAGAATTTATCTATATTAATAAAGCCCCATAATATAAATTTTAAATAAAATAAAATAGAAAAAAGAAATATAGCTTTTGAGCTAGGGTTGCTTAAGGTTGTGACAAATATGGACGATAGGAAGAAGGTTGTCACGTACAGTGGTTTGGGATCAGCGTAAGTGTTTATCTGAGCAAATCAATGATTCGGGCTTGGATAGTGGAATGCTATGGGCTGGATAGAGCCGCATCATCTACGACTCTGAAGGCCATATTGTGAATTGTGATTATCAACGGATGAAGAACAAGATAAAGATGAGTATAAAAAGATGTGTTTTATTAGCTGAAGCTTATCCATAATTAGAGGGATCTTTGAATTTCAAATCAAAAGCTTATCTAATCAAGTTGAAGATTTGGACGAAGATAAACATCAATAATATCTAAAGATCATAAGCGAAATAAGATATATGTTTAAGAAGTTCAAAGTTTAAATTCTTAGATAAGATTTTCAAATCCCATAAATATACGGATATTAATTTTATCCATGCAATAAACAAGTCATTAGAAGATTTTTTGCACATTTGAAGATATCTATCAAGAAGAATCATTCAAGAATAATATATCTATATATATATATATATATATATTCTCCATATTTCAAGTTTAAAAAATATGAGAAAACAACAAGAGCACATCTGAAGTTTCCTTTCGTACTTGAAAAAGCCCTCTAAGAAAACTTATAGACACTACAATCATCATTGTTTATATACTTTTTCTTTCTAGATTTCAAGCTTAAGTTGAACTTATATTTTCTCTTTACAAATCTACCATTCTACTTTTTAAATGAGGATTAGCATAAAGTTAGATTACAAAAAGCTTTCTAGTTTGTGCATAGCCAAGTGGTAGCCTAGAAAGACAGAGTAAGAACTATTGGTATTAGTAATTCTTATTTGCTAGTGAATTAATATAGAACGATTGGTATGCAAGACTAGATCCTCAGTAATAGAGCTGGAAGAGAGAACTGACTAAGAACATCTATGAATCATAGTCTTCTTTACTTTTTTTCGCATTTTAATTTATTTTTTAACTTTTTCATAAATATTCTTTTCTTGAAAATCTTACTTATACAATTATTTTCTTTTTATAATAAATACAAAGCACATGATTTCACTTTTACACCAATAATTACATATTTTACTTTTTATACCAAGTGAATATTATAATATCCATTACAATCCTATTACATTGCTTTTGAATTAGAATTTCATTCATCCTTTATTCCATACGGCAAAGTGAACGAGCCAACATGTCTTATTGCATACTAAATCACACTATATTAATAGCTTGGAGCATGTCAATTCGTTACTAAACGAGATGCGCATCTTTCTAAGTATGTAAAAACAAAACTAATTACCTTCATCTGATCTAACTTAGTATCATTAGACTATGATATTCCTCCTTATTATAAAAGGTGTTTAAGGTTTTATTTAGATTACTGCCTCATAAATCAGAAGATACAAACGAAATGGTTATTTAGCATTTGACATGATCCACACACCAAAAACTAATCAAAACATTATTAAATTGATGCAATATGTATGCAATTGATAAAGAAGAGGGACTGCATCATGGTTTTTTTTTTTGCCTGAAAGTCACAGTAACACCCTTGGTCTGATTATTTCGTATTTATGAAGGCGATACGAGTGGCAAGTGGAAAATTTGAGAAAGAATTAAAAGGATTTTGGATTTACTCTGTTCCCCACACCTCCGTTTGGTTTAAAAAAAAAAAAAAAAAAAAAGATTTTGTTGGAATTTTTATTAAAGAGGTTAAGGAGATTTCCTGATAAAATTTAACTAAATCCGGTTTGAGACACAATTTATATCTTCATTTCGAAAGGATATTATATTCCCATAGCGATCCGCCGATGGAGGAGATATGGTTTTAACTCTACACATATTCTTTGGCTTAAAATGGAAGCTGCTTCAAACGTGTTTTTGGAAGTCACTTGTTTAAGGGAAGCAACAGTTATGTCCCATATCCCAAAAATGTATCATGCATTCGTTTGAGGAAATGGCTGAGCGAAAATTAATATTTATAAATATATATGTATTGATATGCTATATATAATCGCATCTAGCTAAAGCAACACTTGCTGTAAACTCCTGAATTTTTCATAACTCTTAGAAAATATTTCTAAAAGCTAAAAACTGAAATCAATACCCTAAAATAGACCTAAGTTAAAGCCAAATTCTAGAAACTCAAAAAGAAGAACAATTATGAATTTCATAACCTTAAGAAAAAGAAAACCTTAAAAAATAAAATAGAAAATTCAATAATTGATCGATTCAAAATCTATACGCCTAACAATTCCCCTATCTAATCTCTAACACGTAAATTGAGATAGTATGCCTAAGTAATATTCAATGAAAAAATTATAAAACATGGAAACTTTCGATGGATTTTAGAATCAACAATTTAAGATTAATACTAAAAGTAAACTCGAGTCAAAACATAACCCTAGACTCGATTAAATAATCTCGAGAATTTGCAAAATATTAAATAAACCACAAAAAATAAAGTAAAACATAAATTTTGATCTGAAAATATAAGTATAACATAAACTTTTGGATTTTAAAATTTTACGAGTATATCTTAAAACCGAAATTGAGACCGAAACCCTAAAAGTCAACTAGGTCGACTACAATCCCTAGTGAGACTAGATTCGGCAACCCCGCGCTTGAAACTCTAAAATAGTAAAAATGAGATAACCTTAGATTACAAACCAAAATAATGTCTTATAACCTAAAAAGATTAAATTTGATAAAACTTCATTTGATTCGAATCCAAACGGGATTAGTTTTTGAAAACAGGGTCCTAGGAACACAAAAAAATAAAGATATCTCGAAAATCAATTTAGACCCATAATAAGATAAGGATTTACAAAATATCAGTTATAGAATTTTTTTGGCCTTTAAAAATATCATATATAGCCATTTTACACATATTTTCATTATTATCAGTATTTTATTTGTCTAGTTTACTATTTACTATTATTCATTACTATTAATCTATCTCTACTTTTTCTTTCTATCTACTTCTTACAACCTACACACATATTGTTTACATTTACATTATCAATACTACTTTTTACTAAATTTCCTTTATACTTTACTTACTTTTATTTACACTAAAATTATTTTTTAATCTCTCCCTCTGTCTCTTCTCCCTCATCCCGGCCATACACTCTCTCTCATGCCTCTCATTTTATTTTCTTTTTCATTTAATTTAACTCACACAAATTTCCTCTCCAAAACTCTATAAACACTTCATCCTTCTCATTTTACATACTTTTCTTCTACCATAATAAAACTCTACCAAAATCATTTATCAATTTCTCTCTCTAAATTTCTCTTCCAACTTTCTTTCCTCTTTCCACTTATACACAATCTTTCATCTTTAGACAAATTACTAAAAAAATCTCCTAGACATAACATAACTCTTGCAAAATCAAAACTCAAAACACTCTCTCCCTCTTCTCTCTATGATTCATGCCACACATACACATAAACACACCTACATTTGTCTTGTCAAGATTTTTCTTTCATCCATCTTCTGCTCTAGGTAAAACTCTAAACCTCTTTCATAAATTCATGTTAACATAACATGATAAATATGTGTTTTCGGTTTCCTAATACCCCATGAGCATATGCTAGGGAATAAAAATGTAGAAACAATATATTGCTCATATCTTATTTAACTCTACAACTTCATTTATGTCATGTCATGTTATATTGTTATTTCTAACCTTAACTTTATATATATTACTAAGTACATGTATACATATACATATATATATATATATATATTTTAGAGCCTAGAAGCTCACTAATCTAACATTTTATTTATGCTTTTATTTCCTTGCTTATTTATTTATTTCATGCCAATATATAAGACTAGTCAATTTCTAGTCTTAGACTTGTACTCCATCAAGTCAAAACAAAGAGGACTTGTTCATAATCTAAATCTCGGGGAGCCTTAAAAATAAATCTAAGACTCTCGAAATTATTTCCTTGCTTTTCTTATTTTATATAGGAGAATTATCAATAATCTAAGTCTCAAAAAGCCTTGATGAAGCCTAAAACTCCTGTAATATACAAATAAATATTTTATATTGAAGGGAAAAGATGTCATTTGATATAAAATAAGAGGGTTTTATGGTCAACCTTAATATTTAAATTAATTACTTTTGTCAGTTATCAAATACGTGAGGGGAGGGGGGAATCAAATGGGCACAAGGCTAAGCTGGCTAAACACTATCGGCCTAACTTTCTACATCGTCGGCGTAGCCTTGTACATTGCCTGTGTACATTTGGTATAAAGGCGAAGAAAAAAAAAACTTGAGAGTTCAAGGCCATCAACATTAACACTCCCACCACTAGCCTTCGACCTTACACCACTAGCATAGGATTAACAATTATCGACGTACATTACAAAAGATGAAAAGTCTTCGTGAAATCTCTTTATAATCCATCCTTTGTTCTTTTTCCAAAAAATCTTCTAAACCTAGAAAATCCTCTCCATTCTTGTTCCTAGCATCCAAGGATATTCAGAAGATCCAATCAAGGTAATCGCATATCTACCTTTCCTTTAAGATTTCGAATATCTATCTTTTCTTTAGGGTTTTTTATTGGTTTTGAAGGAGTAATTTAAGAAAAACTCTATTTTGATGTGGAGATCTGGATTTTGGTATTCAAGAAGGATTAAAGATCACATTTTTAGGTAAGTTTATAGATTCTTAATCCTTATGATAGTATAAAGATGAATTTTGTTGATTTTTTTGGTCTGATTTCATTAAATGGAATTTTGAGATTTATAAAATCTATTAAGGGAATATGTCCTTGGAGAAATTTGTATTTTTGATTAAATCTTTTCCTTTGGAGATTTTGTTGGATTGAAAGAATGAGGAAGGTGTGGATTTGTGTTTCCTTTTGAAATTAAGGTCTTAAATGATATATAAAATTAGGTTTATTCAACGGTGTATTTTATTGAAATTGTTTCTGTTCATATTATCAAGTTTTGGTGAATTAGAGTTGTGTTATAAAGAAGATATGATAAATTAGAGTCTTGTTCTTTGGAAATTGATTCAAGTATGACCTTACCTTGTTTGCTATATGTGCTTGTAGGTTTAGATTTGTTTGTTGTAGGTGATGTAGGATCAGAATTCTAAATTGACTTAATTCAATACGACAATAAGAAATTATGTGTGCTACTTTGTGTTTGGCTTTGGTTAGTAAATGCCATGCAGAGTATGATACTAACGAGGCACCCTGATGATCTATGTATGAGGTTGTCCCGAGTAAACTTGTGCATAGAAATGATTCCGATAAATTAGGTTTTGACAGAGGCCGTGGTGTGTGGATGATTATCCAACACCAATATATGTATAATTACCCATTTCTATATGCTTGTTTTTATGGAGTCATGAGTTACTCCAGCTTTAGGATTGGAGTGCATATAGTTCTAAATTGTGCTGTTTGTTGGCTAATTTAAAAGATAATAATTTGTATCTGTTGCATTAGGAAGAGTTCCATGCGATTATATATGTTATGTGTGCATATGCATTTATATGTGGTTTGGTGTACTAGGCCTTTTGCTCATTCCTTTAAATTTTTAGGAACAGAAGAAGATCAGATGTTTTATAATCTTTCCAGATATGATATCTATGTTAATCAAGGGAAGGACGTTAGTGGACTAGATTACCCTACTGATGTCTAGGATACATGGATTGAATTTAGAATAAGATGAAGGCTTAATCATTTATATGTTTTTATAAGTTTAAAGATGTTTTAAAAGTTTTCTTTTATGTTATAGATTGGATTATTGTGGGCTATGGTTAATGCTAATGAGGTTATTTGAAGATTTAGTTTTGATAGTATCCTTAAACAGATACTCTTTATGTGAGTTTTGAAGATTCATATTATCATTTATTTATGGTTTAGAATTTCTTAGCCTTGGCGTGTTTTTAGAAAGAGAAGGACACGTGGCGGATTCTAATACCTTTAAGTTAGGGCATTACAACTCCTAAGTTATTTTCTTGCTTTTCTTATTTTCTTTTAAGGAACTTGTCCATCTTTAAGTCTCGGAAAGCCTTAAAATAAATCAAAGACTTCCATAAATTTCTTTGATTTTTCTTTTCTTATTTCATAGAACTTGTTCATTTCTAAGTTCTAGGAAGTCTTGATAACAAGCTAAGACTTCCATATTTTGTTCTTATACTTGCATATTTGATGTTCTATTCTTTTATTTCTCTATATGAATTTATAAATCATCCCATAATATAACTACTAAGTTCATATTCATGCATGATCATATAATGATGTTGTTGTCTAAATAAAATTTTCAAAATGATAATATATATTATTTTCTTTTATATAAAAATGGGTTAAACTCTCAAGAGAAATAATTTCAACACTTAGAAAGAATTTTTATTAAGATTTAGGATAATTGTTCAACTACACTCTTTCCAAAATATTAAAGTAAATTTATAATGTTGATAATCCTTGTTGTGAAAGTTTTTCTTAAAAATTTATTTATGAAGCATATGCCAATATTTTGATGAATACTATGAATAAAACGATTTTTCTAAAAACAAACTTAAAAATCAACCCACTAATTAAAATCCACTTAGAAACAAAATCGGTATACAATTTAAGGAATCAAGTTTTAAGAAGTAAATTTATTTTTATGAGGTTAAAGAAATATAAATATAATAAATATAATAATTAGACACCCACTTGTAAAACCACGTCTTATAAAATAAATTGTTGAATAAAGGGAATATCTCACTAAGCATGTTGTAAGCTTACACCTCCATAGATTTTTGTTGAATCAGGTACGCTTGAGAATCCATTCTTGGAGCAAGCCATTAAGGAAAGCATTAGTGGACTTTTAAGCTCTAATGGAAGAAGTAGGAGTATTGGATGAATTTATTTTTCTTGAATTTTTTTTAAGAGTAATATATGTTATGTTAATATTTTGGAGATTACTAGAAAATGTATTTATGTAGACTATAAGTCATTAGTGTGGGCATGACCCTAAGAATTGTAATTAACCATATTTATGTTTAATGATAAGTATTTCACTTGTCTTGTTACTTAATTTTTATCAAACTAAATTGCACTACTTCAATGTATTCCCTTAGTTGTGATGTATTCCTTATGCTTGATAGGGAAATCTTTGCGTAACTAAGGTAATTATTCCTAGTCTTTAATATTGTATACAACTGGCTGTCATATTTAGAGTACACCTCGGGGCTTGACACTTGCAATTATGAGGTACTGCAAACTTGTGCACTAAAGGAAACATAAATTAGTTTCTAGAGCTGGCGCTATGCTTTTAAGAGATAATACATATGAAAATTTCTTAGTTTGGGAGTGCATCCAGCAGCTACGTAGCTATTTCATGGCATGTAAGTGCTAGGCAGTGCCCTAACCAATCGATGCCTAAATCCCTTTGACTTCTTCCAAAGACTTTGGATATGGGGCAACATGTAGAGGGCCAGTTTGATTATATAAAAATATCTAGATTTGACTCTTGAACTAAGTGACAGAACCTAAAAGTCAAGTCTATATCTTGGGATGACTTATAAGAGATTTAGCATGATGAGTTTAGATCAAGTATCTTTGGACCAGCCTATCCACTTTCAATATTTCTCAGAAAAGCTCATGCAGTTAAAAAGAGATTCTCCATAGTCCTAAATTCAAAATGAGCTCATGAAAAAATCCATTATCAGAAGGACTCATCTTAGCCATTAACACTCTACACGATCCAATGGACATTATCAACAACCAAACTCTATAAATACCCCAAGGGTTATTCTCATTACGTGGATTTTACAAAGATTCAGAGAAACGCAATTATGCTATCGAATTGTAATCCTAGAGAGCAAACATGGTTTAGGACAAAGAACACGTTGCCTCTCTTTAAGAACTGTGGGGTTGATATTACATAGCTCATCCACCTGTAATGCGTGTATTTGAGCTATCTGAAATTACTTGCTTTTCTTCCCTACCATCTCTTTCTAAGCCATCCTTACATGTCATTGACTCCTCTAAAGCCACATGTAGCATGAGCCAAATTTGCACACATGTGATCATTGCAATCTAATATGTCCATCTACATGTATTAGTTTGTAATGGTCAAACTGAAAAAATATTGGTCATTATTTTCTAAGCCACTGCTTAGTGGCACAAAAGATAAAATCAATGACGTGAATATCGCAATATTCAAACTTCTTACAAGATATATATAAAAAGTTCTAAAAAACCACAAAAGTTCAATATCAAAACTATTTACCAATAAATTTTTATGCAAAATTATAAGGTTACATAAAAAAATATTGAAAATTTATTTAATATTGAGGACTTCATGTTTATTGTAGAAAATACTATAAGCTTTTCATGTTATTTGTTTGATAATCTCAGTTAGGCCTAACAGTGTGGATTAGTAGTGTGGTAAAGTATAGAGAAGTTGAACTTTCAAGAGCAAATGTCCCTGAGACCCACTTCATCACCTTTTTGTAATGCCCATATCTTCACGAACTCAGTTATCTATCATTTTCTCATATGTAACCATCCAAATCCAAAAAGAACAAGTACTTTAACACCAAATTATGCCATGTTTCTATGTCCATATCTACCATAATCATGCTTGTCCTGTCTTTACTCTCTATTGCTTTCGTATTTTCACTGTCCATGAAAGGAAAAATTGTGCTATTGCATCCTTTTTAGATATCAGTTCAAATAGTGACTCCATGCTCTAGAGCTGATTAGATATGGACTTAATCTACGGTAAGCCGGCAAAACTAACACAGGTTAATAGGCATTTAAACTGACCGGTGCTGCTACTCTGATGGTTAAGTTACCAAGATATACAAGATTATGAGATGTAATTGTAATATATTATGGGCTTAAGTGTGTCATTAGATGTTTGCAGATGATGTCTCGTGTAGTATTTAGAGGAGAGTAGTTTAAGATGGCTTGAATAAGTAAGGTTGCTTCATGGTGAATGTGGGGAATCATGGCAGTTGTTGGAAGAGTTGACACTGAGCCATTAGGACACGTTTTGAGATTCTCGAGATTGGAGGTGATGAAGGTATATCCTTAGCTAAATCGAGTGAGTGGGATGGTGAATAGGCTAATTATGTCCGAGCAGACTTGAGGACTCGAGAGGTTTGCTTAGTTTTGTGGTCGCATTTAAGATCTAGGATGGAGGTTAGCCAAGGATCGTTGATTTGACCAATATCTTAAGCAAGTCAAGCTAGACTTGAGGGGTCGTTGGTAAATTTTCCCATCAATAGTTGTCTTCTCCTACTTTTTTTTTAATGAGGAGTTAGGAAAAAGAGTTAGTCTTGAGGAGGGTTTCTTAAACTAAGTGTGGAGTTTTGTTTGGGTTGACCATTCTAAGGGTTTACAAGATGCTGCTAATAGACTTGAGGAGAGGAATGTTGTAATATTACGTTTAGTACGTAGAAATCATTCGGAATGAAATTGAATAGAATCAATAAGGAAATAACAAATCCATTTCTTTATTTGGATACAAACACGAGATTGAATGGAAAAAAATTAGTTTATATTGTAATTTACTAAAAATACTCTCCATAAAAAAATAAGATAATAAATTCATATGGGATAAAAAAGTAATTTAATCAAAATAAAATGTGAAAAAGAATCACGATTTTTCCTTTGAAAAGGTAAAATCGAATTCCATCTTATAGGTGGAATTGCAATTCTTACTTTTTATAACGCTTCCAAACTAAAATAAAAGACTGCAAGCTAGAATTACGATTTTATTCCTATCCATTTTTACGTACTTAACAAGCATAAATTCTCCTAAGCAACTTAGAGGAGATGCTGAGATAAGGATGATTCCCATTTCTCCGCAAAAACTATTAATCAATCAAAATTAATTAAAAATATAAAAATCTTAGATGTGATGCAAATTTATGTGCAAATATAAGAATATGATTCTAACATAACTGATTTCATCTTAATGATATGGCAACTTAAATATACAAAACATGTAAATGTAATTTTAATTCTCTATAGTATTTTTTTTATCCTCTGTTCATAACTTTATCTGGGTTTACCTCGTCTACTAAACAAGTTTCATCGTTGGACCACAGCTATATATAATTTTCCTCGTACATTTTACCTGAAATTGTTTTGCACTTTTCTTACACAACCCATAAGTTGTTTTCCGACAGTTGCTACTCCTCCAGCAGAACAGTTGAGAAGAAGGAGGAGGACAAAAGAAGCAAAAGCATAATGCAGAGGCTGCTTCACTTTCCTATGCACAAAAACATTAGCTTCCACCGCAACTTTACCTCCTCCTTCACTTCTCCAACTTTCCCACCTTTACATTCACCAACTCCCCTGAGATCCTTCTTTGATCCATATTCTCTTTCTGTTTCTCCTTCTTCAAATTTGCTGCACTCTCACTCCTCCGCATCAATACCAAAGCCACCCCCTTCCCTGTTGTTTTCGTATTCGCTTCTTCTTTCTTGCCACTACTTATGCACTCGCACTCCTTCCTCTCAACGACATCATCGTGATAGTGATAATGGTGGGGATGATGACGAAGATGAACTTGCACTTTCCCGTACTTTCACTGGTTCAGTTTTCTCTTACCGCTTTTATGTCTGCAAAGTGTTCGACGTTTTGTCTCAATTATTACGCCGTTCACATTGAATTGGTTCTTAGGTACCTGTTTCTGTATCTAACATGTGTTTCTACTAAATGATTATTTGTCGGAGCTAGCTACATAGGCAAGCTGAACTTTGAAAGCAGTGTACGAGTCTTGTGAAAGAAGTTGTCAAACATGAATATTTCTTTTTGTTTCCTTTCTTTTCTATGCATCAACGCCTATTTGCACGTCTATAATCCAAATATAAGATGAAAAAAATCACAATTGTAGTATATATTTGTTAACTGCAATATCTAATCAATCTTATATATCTATATAAGTAGTTCAAAGCACGGAAATAAAAATTGATTATGATATGACACAATGACATGACTTGAAATTTTATCATGCACTCTGTTGCTTTATACTTTATGCTCTTTGATATAGTTGGATGGGGATAATAATGCTTGTTTGTACGAACATGAATTACATAACAATGAAATTGGGAAATTTTTCTTGTGAAATGAACTCAGATGAGGTTGATTGGGAGGTAGACCCCACGGATGAATGGGAAGAAGAAGATGAGACTGAGCCTGAGGTCTGATGCTTTACCCAAGTGATTTCCTTTTGCGTATTTTGTTGTCTACTTGTTTTATTAGCTTGACTGCTAGCGTAGGAGTATTCCTGCTAAAATGATATGAGCTTTTGTACACTATGGCTTGTCGGCTTATTGCTTCTTTCATAGAACCCATAAGTTGCTTTGAATTTCATTCAATTTGATGGATTGTCTTAATATCTAGATTGGAGATGGAGGGGATGGTGGTGGAGTTGTCCTGCAAAATGTGCCTTGGGGTGAGAAGGTTCTCTCGATTGCTCAAGATGTTTTGTCTCAGTTTGGTAATGACATGGAGCTCTTTGCTTTCAAGACAACCCCTCATGGATACATTTATGTTAGACTTGACAAACTGTCGAACAAGTAAGTCCTTATGCTAATTTAAGTTCAAATGTTTTTCAGTTCTTTTTCCAAATATAGGCTTCATTCACTCCTTGAATTTAATGATTTGTGCGGCTGGCCATTTGTCAAAGTGTCTATGTGCACTGTGTACATTCTTTTTAAAGTCTTCCATTGCCTTGGTTGGAAGTTGGAATTGGTCTATGTAATTCGTTTGAGTCATTTGATTTACTTCAAGTCATCGTATGTTACACACTTGAGTTCTTAGGGTAAAATGTTAATGAATTTTTTGTTCTTTGGCTTGTTAACAATAGATATGGATGCCCTGCAGTGGAAGAGGTTGAAAGCTATAGTCACGCACTTGAGTTCTTAGGATAAATGTTACTGATTTTTTTGTTCTTTGGCTTTTTAACAATAGATATGGATGCCCCACAATGGAAGAGATTGAAAGCTACAGTCAAGAATACAAGAAAAGGCTAGATGAAGCTGGAGCTTCTGGGTCAATTCCTGATAATTTGGCTCTTGAGGTACTTGTGCTCACTATATTGAGTCACCAATATATTTGTCTTTCGAGTAATAAAATGACTTATAACTTTTGCTGTACAAAGATATCATCTCCCGGCGCAGAAAGGTTGTTGAGGGTGCCCGATGACTTATCTCGATTCCAGGACATGCCCATGCGAGTAAGCTACGTGGAGAATCAAGAAACTAATTGTGCAGAGAAGAATGGAGTTTTCTTCTTGGACTCCATTGAAACAGACACAGAAAGCTGTATATGGAAATTGGCTGATGTGCGGGAAAACAGGGATCCTCAGAGTAAAGGCAGACCTTTAAGCCGTAAGCAGAGAGATTGGAGATTAAAGGTGCCATATGAAATGTGTAGAAGGGTAACACTATACCTTGACTTTTTGTAATTGATGGTCTCTGTATCTTACTAATCTGTGTGAATTTACTACTTTTTAATGGGATATGGCGAAGGAGATTAGGTGCAAAAATATTTCCTCATATTCTTTTTCCCCTTTTAAATACTGAGCTCACAAAAAGGATGTACAAGAAAAATCGCGACATTGTGGCCTACTATGATATTTTATGCAAACACTCGTATTTCATCTCCCTTGTCTCTGGAGATCTTCTTGGCTGTTCTACCATCTGGGCAAAATTGGTCCGGTAGTTACGTGTTTTCTTCAATCCACAGTTCGAGTCTCGGTCATCAAATATTCTCATTTTTCTTATCTTTTATTTTTATTTTAGCCTTTTTTGGGGGTCAAGTGTTTGTGGATATAGCCTTGGCCATAGTGTCTATATTTTAGCTGTTCTAAGGTGTGTAATCTGGCCTGATATATGACAATTGTTTTGTTTGTTGAAGTGACATGCATCTCGACTTGCACTATACCAACAGCACGGCAAGTCTGGTTCATTGTTTTAGATGCAGCTCTTCAAAAGAGTTCAACTTCTACCCGTTTGTTCTTACTGAGTCCCATACTTACTCGTAAATAAACGAAACATCGATGGCCAAGAAAAAAGGGCACGAAACGTCAATCATGGAAGTAGGAATATTGTCAAAAAGAGAAAGAGGCAATTGCAAACCGATTTTTGTTTGACTATCAAGATATATAATCACTACATAGTGATAATGTTTGCCTTCTGACAAAATGTCCAATCCAGATTTGCTTTACATTGAAAAACTCAAAAATGTATTAATCCGCCATGTTTATAGATGAGTAGTGGACACCTAGCGAAGTTATTTGACAAGTGGATAAATCTTAAGAATTACTTATATGTTGCTAGTTGTAATCCAGTAAAGGTTATTTGTATAGAAGTTGGATTGGACTTCATTAGAACATGGGTCTGCAAAACAAAATATGGTTGGTGACACGTTGGGATTGGACCCAATGCAGTTACTCAAATGTTTAAGTCAACAAGCATGCCAATTTAGGAATAGCCGATGAGTATGAGAAATATTCGAGGCAACATTACCATTCTCGCAGGAGGGGAGAAAGCTACTTATAGTGTGAGGATTCTCAACAATTGAATGCATTCTAAAATTGTAGCAGAATATGCAGTAGGTGTCTGTTACTAATACGTAGTAGGTGCCTGTTATAATAGACATGAGGCAAACTCATTAATCTACGTTCACGTGTGCCGAACTCAACTGAGAAGAGTACATCAAAGATGCCAAGTGCAGTACTGACTAAACACCGAAGGAGTCGATCGGTATACTAAGCCATGGTGATAAGTGCCTTGATGGAGGCTTCAGGTTGTTGCTGACGTAGATCGGGCCTTAACCTAATGGGTCATCCCAAATAACTAATAGGTTGAACTTGACTTAGAAGGCCCGTGATCCATATTTATTTAAAAAGTAGATAGTTTTAAGAATTATTTGCATATTAAATTTTTAGTAATTTTATAGGCTATTGATAAATTAATACTATTAGGACTTTCTAGTTTACATTTAATACGTGTGTATATTTAGCTATTTCTAACAAACATTGCTCATTCATACATATTTGGGAAAATAATAATAATATTTTTTTTTTAAAAAAACCATTGGGATAAAAATAAACCCACATTTAGGTAAGTTAAACTCGTCTCTTGAAAATATGAATTCATTCATGCCTAAACTCGTCTCTTCAAGAGATGAGGTTGGTCGACTTATACCAACTTCATCTCTTTAAGAAATGAGTTTGGTGAAGTCTAAACCTAAAAGGAAAAAAAAAATTGTTAAGATATAAATAAATATAAAATAAAAATTAATATAAAAATTTCAAAAAGGTGAATAATATTAAATGTTTGTTTTATTATCATGTGAATATAAATTAATTATTATCTATTCACAACATTTAATATGTTATTAATAACAACACACTAAACATATATACTTAAAAAGCCACATCTATTTGTTTTATACAAAGTACAACCAGATGAAGAATCACAAATCTAAACGACATAGGACTTCTTTTAAAAAAAAATGGTGGGATTCTTCTTTTTGTTTATATTAGGGGCGAACAAGTGCAAGGTGGGTAAGGTATGAAGCACTACTCGTACCCTACCCTATAAGGTACATAGTATTGAGTTTCGTACCTGTAATCTATCCTATGGTACTTTGTATCTACCTTTGATCATATACTTGTATCCTGTAAAACCTATAGGATACCTAAGTTGATAATTTTTTGTGCAATTTCATGTAATGTGTAATACTATCTTATTTCATATATTCAATATAAACAATATGTGGAAAGAAATTTGGAAAGTAATTTATCAATATCACAAATTCTATAATATTTAGAATCTGTTTATGCATGAAATTTGAAACCTATAAAACCTGTTTATACAATATTAAGCAAGATTATAAACCTTACAGTAAATTCTAAATTTAAAAAATTTGGAGCTACTTCTATATTAATTGGTCTCAGAAGATAAACAACATCTCTACATAATTTTGATGTTTAAGAACATACATACAATCATAGTAATTCTAAAATAAAAATGATTGGTTTTTCCAAAATAAAACAATACAAATCTTTCTATAATGAAAATTTTCAAAAGGTAGTTTACAGATCATACTCTTGAATAAAAGTGGTTGAAATTGAAAAAAAAAAAGGAGTATAATTATTTATTTCTCACATATTAACATTGTTTGATAATATTCAACAGAATAGATACATGGTATTCTAGAACCTATATACTTTACATTAGAGTATAAATTACCTAGTGTATAGGTTTCAGGGTGGGAGTAGAGTATAAAGAACTCATTCTTGTACTTTATCTTGTGAGAGTAGGTTTTGAAAAATCAATACCCTTACCTTGCCCTATAACCCTTAATACCCACTCGAACACTATCCGGTCAAGCAGAGTACAAGCAGGTACCCTGTAGAATAAAGTTACCTACCCATCCTTAGTTTATATAGATTATAACTAAAAAAAAGTCTCATATTATTTAGATGTTAATTTCTTACTTTGATTGTACTCTATATAAAGTAAATATATATATATTATTTTTTTAACTATATTTGTTTAGTGTATTGTTATTTATAACATATTAAATACTATAAATAGATGATAATTAATTTCTACATATTCACATGATAATAGTACAAAATTTAATATTATTTACTTTTTTATTTTTATATTACTTTTTAGTTTATGTTTATCTATATCTAAATAAATTTTCTTTTTTTTTTTTAAGTTTTTGGACTTGTCTCTTGAAAAGATGAGGTTGTTATAAGTCTACCAACCTTGTCTTTTGAAGAGATAAGTTTAACTTAACTAAATGTGAGATTATTTTCGTCCTAGTGGCAATTTTGTAATTTTTTTCAAAAATTTTATTATTTATTTCCTTGTCTCGTACATCTTTGCTAGCATAACTTGTACCATGGATATGCAACATAGATGCAACAACATAAACTTAGAAAATTTATGTATACTGAAGAACCATAGACTAGCTTATTTAATAAATTAAAACTCACTAGAGAGATGTTTTATTTGATCTTTAGAACTTTTTTGTTCTCTTTGTAGAAAACACCATATAGTAGAACATGTTTTAATCATATGAATACAATGAACTATGATCATTAAAAAATCATAATTATTGGTTCAAAAAGAGAAAGGAGGTGAGGGGAGGGGTGGTTGGTGAATTGGTTACTAACAAATTTTTTAAACTATTTTAACAAAAGTTCTTCATATCCTCACTTAGTTAAATAATGTTACATGGCTTATGAAATCACTTGCTAATACAAATTAGAATAAATAAAAAGTGCACAAGTATAAAAGGAGAGTAGGGTAAGAGAAGATTGCGTAAATATTTATAGAGGTTTCACCTTATGCATCAGTCTTCTCTTCCAGCTCCAAGCCGAGTGATAGAAATCATGGATTGATTGGTCCAATAACATGAGCTAGAGCTAAGGGAATTTAAAACTTAGTTCAACTAGTGTTATGCGAAGATCCAATAGAATATGAGAAGGAATTAATCAATAACTATTTGATTCAAAAAAAATTAGTTCAACAAGTCTTATGTGGAGATACAACCAAAGATGAGAAGGAATTAATCCATAACGATTTGATTCATTTTACAAGGAAATGTGATTTAACTTTGGTTAAAGTGGAAGATACAAATAAGATGGGAATCAAGTTAGGAGAACTATGCATGGCATGGTCTACCATAATGAACCTAGAATTCAAAGGAGGAGAGGTCAAAGAATGACGTACCCTAGCATACTACCCTTATGCAAAATGATAGAGTATTTTATAGAGGGGTGTTTGAGCCATATGTTGTCAACTACTGCCTATATAGAAGACAATATCATCATACAACTGCCCATATGGAAGACCATATTAACCTAGGTTACAAGTTGCAAGCTTATCCAGAGGATTCCACCACCTATGCTATTGTCCATGTCATCACCTATATGGAATAGTTTGACTTATCATTTTCTTAGTTATCTTTTATTAGTTTATGAGATTTGGTTGGTATTTACTATTTTATCCTTAACCCTATTTATAGGCTATAAAAGGGATTCTTCGTCATTGTTTAAGCATCTTTTTGACACTTTTTATGTGGAATACATCTTTGAGAGTTTCTCAAAACCCTTTTTTCTCCCTCAATCATAGTAACTGAGTGAAAGTTTGTTGTTTTCATTAATTGTGCGTAATATTGGGTAATCAAAACAACTAGTCTGATTCTTTTTCTTGGTGCATAGTATCCTTGAAAACGAATCATTCATATCTTTTTTCTTAATTTTTCTCTAATTTGGAAAACTGTAAAAATATATTACTTAGTTAAGCATTGTTGATTCATGCTATAAATTATATACGAAATTCCATTTCGTATCATCTTAGTATCAAAGCTTAAGGTTGTGAGAGGAATCTAGAGCTTTGGCAGAGTTGACTTATAGAAGAAGTCAAGCAAAGGTCTGTGTCTTGTGAAGCAAGTTATCATCTTTTTTGAATACGTCAGACAAATCGAGGTTGAAATCCTCAACAAACCCCGGGGAGGTGGGGGGAGATGAACCTATTATGGGGGATTGGATGGAGTCCATGCAGACAATGATGTAAGCCATGATGCAATAAAAACAAGAACCCCTCTGGAGTTTTGAAGAGATGTTGAGGGACACACACGCGAACATGTCAGAGTACTAACCTAGAAGTGTAATTACACCAGGAGGACATGGTGCTATGGTAAGCCACGATATGATTAGTGGTAGAGATTGAAGTTTACGAGCCCGTTATGTGGGGTAGGCATCTTGATGAGCATGACAATGATTATGATGATACTTGTGGAACTTAAGGTGCCTTCTTTTGATGGAAGTGGTGGTGCATACAAAATCTTCAATTGGGAGGACCGCTTTTCAATTATCATGATTGTGAGGATGTACAACAAATTAAACTTGCAACCATAGTGTTCAAAGGCTATGCTGCTCATTGATAGAAGAATATGCTAGCTAGTAGGTAAAGGAATGATGAGTGTGATGTAACTACATGAGATGAGATGAAGGGACTATTGTAGTGACGTTTTGTGCTAGAGTATATCATCAAGAACTCTTGATGCAATTACATACTTTATGCCAAGGTAGTAAGAGTATGCCGGAGCAGATTCAAGAGTTTGAGATTATCATGGTGCGAAGCCAAATCTTAGAAACTCCTAAGCAGTCCATTACGAGATTTGTCGCGAGGTTAGGGTATGATATTACTAATATAGTAGAGTTACAATGAGTTGACACTATAGAGGATGTGATGCTCATGACTAAGAAAGTGGAAAGATAGCATAAGCAAGAGCCATACAAATCTTCTAGCAATGTGTCTAAATGTAAAGGTGGCAAACAATCTTATGGAAGTGATGATGAAAAAACTCTAACATTTAGTAGTAGTAGCAAGAGTGACGAAAAAAGTGAATACTATGGATTCAATAAATCTATTGATGACAAAGGCAAGTGAATTATAAAGTCTTATGATTCTAGTAATTCCGAAAAGAGGACTAAAGACATCAAGTGCTTTAAGTGCTTGGGATATAGTCATGTAGCAACACAATGTCCAAATAGACACGTGGTGTTGACATGTGAAGGATGATTGAAGAGTGAGGATGAAATAGGTGGGAATAATAGTCAGGAAGAATCCGAATTAGATAGTGAATAGGAAGAGCCTATTAGAGCAAGTTGTTGGAACGAATGTACCATTTAATGGTGTTATGAGGAGAAGTCTTAGCATGACTCAAGGATTGATCAAGAGCAATGAGAAAATATATTCCACATTAAGTGCTTGGTTAATGGTGCAGTATGTGTAGCTGTCATTGATTTTGGTAGTTGCACTAATGGAGCAATAACCATGCTTGTGGACAAGTTGCAACTTGCAACTAAGGAGTAACTGCAACCTATCCTTTACATTGGATTAATGACAAGGGGTTTGTGCCTGTGACTAAACAAGTATATGTTCCTGTATCCCTTCCTAATCAATATATTAATGAAGTGATATGTGATGTGGTCCCTATGAGTGCATCTTACATTTTACTAGGTCGTCCTTAGATATTTGATCGGAATATAAATGATAACGGTCGGGATGATACTTATTATATCTTCTATAATGGAAAAAAAGGATAAACTATTTCCCTTGAGTCCTCAGGCTGTTAAGGAAACTCATCATAAGTTCAACCCTATGAAGAAAGAATCATTGTTGTTGACGCATGGAGCTATGAAAAGGAAGATTAGTAGTGGTCAACGAATGTATTTGTTTCATATTTGACTAGTTTTAGGGATAGAGAGTGACTATCTAGTACTAGAAGTCGTGAAATTTTTATGTATTTCCTAAAGAGCTTCTAAAGGGATTACCTCCTTTGTGAGGAATAGAGTATCAAATTGATCTAGTGCTTGGGATAACTTTACCCAATAGGCCAGCTTACAAGATGAATCTTGAGGAGACCAATGAGTTCAAAAGACAAGTAGATGAGTTGTTGAAGAAAGGAAACATGATAGAAAGTATGAGTCCTTGTTCTATTCCAGCATTGCTATTACTAAAGAAAGATGGTAGTTGGTGAATGTATGTGGATAGTCAAACTATTAATCTTATTACGGTGAATTACCAATGACCTATCCCTCGTCTTGATGATATGCTAAATGAATTACATGGTCCTCGGATATTTTCTATGATTAATTTGAAGAGTGGGTACCATCAAATTAAAATGAAGGCTAGAGATAAATTGAAGACAACTTTCAAGACTAAGTATGTCTTGTATGAATGGATAGTGAGTTTTGGCCTATCAAATGCCCCTAGTACCTTTATAAAGCTGATGAATTATGTGTTAAGGGAGTTTCAAGGAAAATTTATGGTTGTTTATTTTTGTGATATCTTAGTTTATGTTCCTAATCTAGATAGTATGTCAGTCAATTGACTTCGATCTTTATGGTGTTAAGAAAGGAGAAGCTCTATGTTAACTAAAAGAATGTACTTTCTGTCAAAGAGAGATTATATTTTTGGGTTATGTTTTGTCTAGAGAAGGTATATGAGTTAACAATGAGGAGATTAAAGCCATCATTGAGTGGTCTGTGCCTGCTAATGTTTCTGAGTCTATAACTTTCACAAACTTGCTTCTCTTTATAGGAGATTTATTCAAAATTTCAGCACTATAGCAGCACCTTTTACAGAATTGACCAAGAAAGAAATTCCATTTTAATGGGGTCAAGTAAAACAATAGAGTTTTGATTTAATTAAGCAAAATTTAACTTTAGCTCTGTGTTGGTACTTCCTAAATTTGCCAACATATTTGAACTTGAGTGTGATGCTTCTAATATTGGTGTTAGAGTTATACTTATGCAAGAAGACATCCTATAACGTATTTTAGTGAGAAGCTTCATGGTGCAGCATTGAATTATCCTATCTATGATAAGGAATTATACTCTTTAATTCAAGTATGGATTTTTTGTTGGGACTTCCAAGAACTTAATGGAGATTCGATTCTATTTTAGTAGTGGTCAATAGATTTAGTAAAATGGCACACTTTATTCTGTGTTATAAGACTAATGATGCTATGTATGTTGTGAATTTGTTCATGTAAGAGGTGGTTAAGCTTCATGGTATCCCATAATCCATTGCTTCGAATCGAGATGTCAAGTTCTTGAGTTAGTTTTGAAAGACTTTATGGAGGTGTTTGGGGATGAAATTGTTGTTTAGCACCACTTGTCATCTATAGATAAATGGACAAACAGAGGTGGTGAATAAAATACTAGAGAGTGTCTATTAGGAAGAATTTAAAGGATTAAGATCAATGTTTGCCTATTTTTAAAGTTTTCTTATAATCAGTCAGTACATAGTGTTTAAGCAAAGCACCTTTTGAAGTGGTTTATGGTTTCAATCACAATTCTCCATTGGATTTATTACCGCCTGCAAATGAAAATGGTCATATTAGTATGTAAAGAGCTAGCAGCTACAGTAATTACATCAAAGGGTTAATAATCGTTTGCAAACTCACACTAACAAGATCAAGCAAAGTGAGGATAAGGGAAGACAATAGGATATATTTCAACTGGAGATTTAGCGTAGGTTCATCTCAAGAAGGACAGATTCCTTGGTAAGAGAGGATAGAAGTTAGCTCCTCGAGCCAATGGTCCTTTTAAAATAGTGGAGCATGTTAACAATAATGCATATAAGGTTGATTTAATAGATGATTTTGGCATAGTTTCAATAACTTTCAATGTGGCCGACTTGTCACCTTACATGCATGAAGAGTTTGATTCAAACTTAAGGGGAAATGTTCAAGAGCCCAGGAGTGATGATAGGAATCATGAAAAGATTGGTCCTATAACTTGAGCTAGAGCTAAAGGAATTCAAAACTTAGTTCGATGAGTCTTGTTTGGAGATCTAATTGAAGATGAGAAGGAATTAATCTGTAACTTTTTGATTCAAAACTTAGTTCAATGAGTCTTGTGTGGAAATCCAATCAAAGATGAGGAGAAATTAATCCATAACTATTTGATTCATTTTATGGGGATGTGTGATTTAACTTTGGTTAGGGTAAAAGATATAAAAGAGATAGGTTTCAAGTTGGAGAACCATGCATATCATGGTCTACCATATGGTCTATATCAAAGGTGGTATGAGCTTAGAATTCAAAGGAGGAAAGGTAAGAGAATGACAAACCTTGGTGCACTGCCCATATGCCAAATGGTGGAGTATTTGGTTTTGGAGGGTGTGTTGGGGTTAGGGTGGTAGTGGTTAGGGTTTAGTTATATGCTATAGACTACCACCCACATGAAAGACTATATCAGCCCAAGTTATAAGTTATAAGCTTGTCCAAAGGATTCCATCACCTATGCCACCACCTATGGTATTGCCCATATGGAATAATCGGACTTATCATTTTCTTAGTTATAGGTTATTAGTTTATTAAATTTGGTTGATAATTTACTATTTTACTCGAATTGCTATACATTCTTTATTCAACCCTGGAAGTAACAACTCAATGTCAAATATGTCTTTTTTCCAAAATACTTTCATTAAAATAGAAATTTACAAATAAAAAATCCTACTATAGTTTTATTCAATTCTACAATAATAGAAATTCTATTATAGTCCTTGGTGAAGTGAATCAACCATAAGTGATTTTAGAAGCTCATTATAGAGTTGGGAGATAAGCTAGAACTATGTCATACACACGGGTAAAAAAGAGATTTCTTATATTAATCTAAAGTACAAAATTGGTTTTTGTGGCCACATTATAAGTGTACAACCGCTTAAAACCAAGACAAAATTTTATATGGTTAATAATTAACTAGGGTTAATTTCACTCATAGTACTAAAATTTTTTTTTTATTTTAACAGAATTATACTTAAAATAAAATTTCGTTATAAGAAAATACTTAAACTTTTTAAAAGTTTCACTCACGGTATCTATGAACGGAATTCGTTCCTTTTTCTGTCTAAGTACCAACATGGCAAATTAAATTAATTAAAATATTTTTTTTGTAAGTAAATATTATTTTTTCCACGTTGGCATTTTTTTTTTTTTTTTACATTTTTCCTTCTGCCTCTCCTCTCTCTCTTTCTCTCCCCTAACTCTCACTTCTTCTTCCTCTTCTTCTTCGTCTCATTTAAACCCTCACCAAAACCCTTCCTTTTCCCCAAATTTCCATCAAACACACCATTCACATCATCCTAAACATTAACATCAACCAAATTATCAACATCTACTAAACCATCATAACAATTTTTACCTCCTTCTCTAGATCATTTCTTCCTTAGTCTCTCGAGCTTCTATGGCATCACATCGCCGTCATCATCATTTTATAAAGCCAAACCACCTCCCGTAACTCTAGCTGCTTAGAATCTCTGTCCTTATACACGATTTTGAAGAAACACGATGAAAGATCATACGATTGAACTATCTTAGTGAAATTACCAAACCCTTCAAAGTTCTTGTGTATGTTCTTGCCAATGTATTCCATTCATCATAAACACAATCAATGACTGAAAATTTTCAAAACATTGAAACCGAACTTTGAAATCAAAATCAAATTCTCCTATAGAATTTTAACATTGAAAAACAAAAATTACAACATGAACAAATTTGGTCTTTCACTCTTTATTTCACTAATCTCTTTACTTCAGACTCCTATATTAGTTTTTACAATAGTCCAATGCCTTCTTCCTTCCATGGGGGTTTGCAACTTATATGCTGGGGATTATTTGCTCGAAACGAGAAGGTAAAGGCCTAGTGGTGGAGAGTCCTCCTCTATCTTTGGCCGGAACAACATCACCGTTGGTGGAGCTGGCATCAAAAGACATAAGAGGAAGAATGTGGGAGAGAGACGAACGGGAGAGCTATTGTGCGCTAGAGCATCTTCATAGTCATGATATTGGTTGAAAAAGATCTTAAGCTCTTTAAAAGTGTCATTTATGGGTTTTTTTTTTTCAAGATGATGAAGAAGAAGTGGAGAGTTGGGAGAGAGAGAGAGAGAGAGACGAAAAATGTAAAAGAAATAAAAAAATAAAAAAATTACCAACATGGAAAAAGATAATATTTAAATTTATTTTATCTATCATGTCAGCACTTAGAAGGAAAAAGGGATGGATCCCATCAATGGGTATCGTGAGTGAAACCTTTAAAATGTTCAAATATATTTTTGTAACCAAATTTTATTTATATATAATTCTGTCGAAATCAAAAAGCTTAGATACCATAAGTGAAATTAATCCCGATTAACCAATATATACCCGAGCGAGAAATAATATATACTCCCAAGCTTTCATGGTTATTAAATTTCAATTCTTGAACTATTTCTTTCTTCAAGTGGCATTGGGTTTGCTGGACGTGGATACGGTAGCTATCCCCAAGGTTTCTATTTTTCTTTTCATAATTTTAAATTATTTTATTATTATTTGATTATATACCTATATTATAAAACCTAAACATCCTATTCATCTCTAGCATATGTATATACATATAGGAAGTAATATATTTAATGATATATATATATATGTATATATGAAATTTTATGGGTATCTTAAATATATTAAATAAATTTAAAATAGGAAAAAAAAAAGCATAATAGTAATGGAGGATTAAAATTTTATGTTCTACATAAGATTATCATTTTCAACTTCTCAACAATGAGTAAGTCTCCAAGACAAAATAAATTAATGTAGGAATAGAATTACAATTACTAACGTAAATTAAAATAGGCATAGAATTACAATTGATAAGAATAATAAAGAAATAATATCTATTATATTATTTAATTTGGTTGCACTTAAAATGATTCTAATAATGGATAGAAATATGCATAAGAATGCTAATGTACTTCTATCCTAAAAGCCATGTCTTGCCCGGTGGGTAAGGTCTCATGGACAAAATGCAAAAACGTACAAGAAAAAAAAAAGTAAACAATAACTATCCAAACACTGTAATAGCTTTGTAAGAAATAAGTTATTTTATTCCATCCTTATAGAGTAAAATCAATTATGACTTGAAGATATAGGAGGGAAGATTACGAGAACATAAGTGCGAAGCCAGGAGTTTCCCTGCCGAAGAACTAAACAACTCATTATCTCGATTGATGAGGGGATTTGTAAAATCGAAGAGGAATTTGAAGCCAAACACAACGCAGACTAGTACATGTATTCTACTGAAGAAGCAAGAACTGAAGAGAGACTGTTTCATACATTTTGCCTGGTGCTCCTGTGTTGTCACTTAAGTTACCAACGAAACTTGGGACACAAACAAAGGTAATGTCACCACCACCTTCTTTAAAACATTTTATCCCTCAGCATTCTGGTTGGCATGGAAACAATGTAGATGGATGAAAATAGGATGCTTCACCCTAATTACATCGAAAAGCAATTTATTAACAGCTCATAGAGCCATGAATAAATAGTTTGTTGACAGTTACTTCTCCATATTTAGAATAGATTCTTAAATGTCCTTATTGGTAAAGTAAGATGTTCCATAAAGGAAAAAAGGTGAGTATAAGAAAAAATGTTAGGAATATGAACAATATGATCTTGGACTCTATCATTACCAACATTTTTGCGACCAGTTTAATTAGATAATCAAAGATGACAAATACAACATTTTTGGGGCTCAATAGCAAATACGCCATAATACATGTTATGGTGATCATCTATTCCTAATGTTTTTCTTTTTTTTTTTTTTCCTCGACATTTATTCCTAGTTTACCTTGAAGCAACCTATCAAACTAATATAAGATCTCGTCTTCTTCTTGTGGTATTACTAATATCATATTTATTCTCCTTTCTTCCATCAATCTTCCTTTTTCACTAACGTCACTATAAATATCAATAGTCTTGTCACTTAAAGTCATAAACTATCTATACCTATATGCTCTATCATTATCCTAATTTTGCAACTTATCTAAACCATTATACTCTATTTATACTTTGGTCTATCTGTTTTTAGCAACATCCTTCACAAAAAGAGTATTATAAAAAAAGTGGAACCACAATGATCTCACAGTCTTTTTTTGACACACCTTTAATAAAGTATATTATCAAAAGTTAGGCACTTAGAGAACCACCTATGTATCTATTTTTCTAGATCAAGACTGCTTGCACACTGTTTCTGAGCTTCTAAAGCAATAATGCGGTTCTATAAAATTTCGATATATCGAGCTAGTGCACATTGTTGCAAAGTTGACATTGGACTAAATTTCGTACCTTAAAGTAAAGGAATCTGGTGAAACCCCTTGGAAAAGAAGGTTAACCGAGGCAGCTTAAGGGGATAGTACATAACTGATGAGTCCTTCTATATCAATATGTCTGAATGAAACTATATAAACTTTAGGAAAAATTTACCAAAAAAAAAAACCGACAAGAATAACAATGTGATTGACTTAACTTACAGGAATAGTAGGAAGGGAAAAAAAAGTGGCGTAAGTCAAAATTTTTTTTTTTTTTTTTATTTAAAAGTTCCTGATTACCTTTTCTTGAAGGGATTACCGTCAAAAGCAATTCTGAGTCTGACCAAATATAAATTATAGTCTACAAAGTAATATATGTGTATATATATATATATATATATATATATATTCTCTCAAGCATGCAGTTGTTATTAAAGTTATAAACTAGAACACTAAACCAAGCAGAACCATAATAACTATCATGTATTAAAGAGAAACTTTGACAAGTTATAATATTCAAATTTCTTTCAATTCGTAAATCAAGAAACCACTAATATTTAAAAAGAAAACTGTCAACAAAAGAATCGTCCAAACATCCCACGAAAAAAAAAAGTCAATCATTAATATTGAGGAAACAATCCCAACTAGCCCTTAAGACAATGATTGATAAGTCCGGTGGCGATGGAGAACTGAGAAGCAGAACTTTCGCGAACAGATGTCCCAACGGAGACCAACTTCATCACCTTCTTTCAATTCCCTCCTCTTAACAAACTCAATTCTCCATCCTTTTCTTAATATATAACCCTCCATGGAGGACAAATACCTTAACACCAAATCATGCTTGGTTCCCATGTCCATGTCCATGTCTACTATAATCACATCCATCCCGCCATTACTCTCTATCGCTTCCTTGCTCTCTCTGTCCATAAAAAACATAATATGTGCTATAGCATCCTTTTTTGATATGAGTAGCCGGCAGTGACTACCAAGATCACTCTTATGCAATTTCTTCCTTATCTTCCATGGATCATGAAAAAGACTCAATTCCAATGAAATACCAAGTCGCGAAATTACCTCTTGTTCTTTTTTTCCTAGAAGTAAAGATTTTGCATTGCTTCTTTTCTCCTTTTTTCCGCTCCTAATTGATATAGCAGGTTTAGAAACTCTTTCTCTAAGAGAAAGCGATAATGATAATGATGGAACAGAAGATTGAACCGGTGGTGAGTCAGGATTCTTTCTTTTGAGTGATGTTGATGTGGGGAAGGTGATAGAGGAAAGTAAAGATTCTGACGTACAATCTTTCTTGCTATGATTGCAACCACGATCACAACTAATTGTTACTCTATATAACTTGAATACCGAAGAAGAAGAAGATATGAGTTGCGCATCCATTGATAAAGAAATAAGATGCAGTGATCAAGTAGTTCTAAAGAAGGGAGGTTTGTGTTTATTTATAGGCAACACTTGGTTGTTTTGGAGGGAAAATATTGATTTGTTTTGTATTGCACTTTTCTAGATTAAGTTTCCTAATGTATATTTTATATTTTATTTTTTATTTTTTTGCCAAAAGTTTCCTAATGTATTTAGTTTGTTTAGATTTTTTTTAAGATTTATTTTTTATTTAAGCAAAAAGTAATAATAAAAAAAACTTTGATTGCATAATATTAAAAGATTGTTTATTTTATATTTTAGGGAAAAAAAAGTTATAATATTCATATTTATCTCATCTGATGGCCAGTGTTGTCTCAGGTAGAAAGAAGGTTTACCAGGAATAAAAAGTAATCAAGGATCAGGTTAATAAATACATTAAAAACCAGTTATTGTTTACTTTCATAATTAGTTTGAAATTTTATATATGATTATTTATATTATTTTGGAAGTATTGTAGTTCTTTTAACATATTACAGTTGTGTTATTTAATATAAATTTACATAACAATTGCAGGTTTCACCATTTTTAATATGAAGATACGTTTTTTTCAAAAAGAAAATTAAAACTATAGATTATAATATATAATAAGTAAATGATATAATTTATATTTTATTTATTATATAATAAAATTATCCACCTTCTTGATCTGAGGGTTGACGACTTTACTTTTTACCTTTTCTTTTATTATTATTATATTATTATTATTATTATTATTATTATTTTCAATTGATGAATTTCAGAAAAAAAGGTTGCATACTGGAAAGAGAAAAAAATCTGATCCGCAAGTATTTCCATTTCACTTGGAAGAAGGGTCCATTGGGTCAATCAAGCTAATTTCATGGTCAGGTTCTAGAGAAATGGGTTGACAGTCAAGTTAATTAGAGCTTGACACTCGGGTCCAAAGGCTGCAAATATTATGACTCTAATTCCTTCAAAAAGCTCTAGTTTACTTTTTGTCCCTAAATAACATAATTTGAATTATTATTATAAAAATTAAATAAATTTAAGAAAGAGAACAAGAGAGAACTCCTATTATTTTTGTATCGCTTTTGAACATTTTTCATACATTATATTATTTAAATTAAATAATTCTTTTTTGAGAGGCGAAATGGTGATATTGTGCTGAGCATGTCTATATGCATTTTAAGGGTTTGTTTGTTTGTTGATAGATTACAGATATAAACATATTTTTCAAACGTTTTTTAAATAAATCATTTATAAAGAATTAGATACATATAAAAAAAGTTATCAATTCTAATTAAAAGATGAAATAGATTAAATATGAATAAAATATAAATATAAATAAGATATATTTATATATATTATTTTAAAAAAGATACAAATACAGATAAAAATAATCCAAACAGACCTTAAAATTGATGAATGATACCATTATGAGTTTCAAAAAGATTTAATAGGTAGTATATGTTATATGTATAGGACGTATAACATATTTTAAAATGTTTCTTCCTCCAAGACTCTGATACTCTCTCTCTCTTACCTTTATGCAGGACTCTGATACTCATTCTCTTTGATATCATATTCACGCAGTGTTTTTGGATTATTCTACCACCCAAGGGGTTTAAAGGTAACATCGTCGATTTTCTATTTTGCAATAATAGGGTTTTCTTATTTGTAATGTAAATTCTTTAGGGTTTTGATGTTTGTTAAATTATGCTCTGCATGTTTGTTTTAGAGTATGAGTAACTAATTGAAACGTTAGATCTTTAGTTTTTTTTTTTTTTTTTCTCTCCTTTTCTTTTCACTTGGTGTTGTTAGATTTTGATAGTGGAATTGAATTTGTTTGTGAAATTCTTGGCGTCAGTTAGTTGTTGGGCATAGTGTGTTTTGTTTATGACAATGAATTTTAATAATCAATGGCAATATCAACTATTGGATTTAGAGTGAAAATCAAAACTTGGTGGATACTGTATACTAGAATATGATGTGCTACTTGAATGTAATACTGTGACATGTGGGCTATTGGTGACACTGCCATTAATTTGCATTATTTTCCAGAGCAAAAGGTTAGTAATTTTGACAGAATTTGATCGAAAATTGCCTCGTGGGATGTACTAGCTTGTCAAAAGCAAAGATTAATTAAAAGATTTACCTATTACATATGTGCAATTTAGATTAAATTAGACAATCATTCTACTCTGCTGAAAAATTAATTCATAAAAATCAAATGCTCATACTATGTCTTGTGGGCTTAAATATTATGTTTTTGCTTCTATAAATAGATAATTTTTATGGATTTTTAACTTCCCTCTTACATGGAGATAGAAGGACATGGTTGTAGTTGCTTGTTATAGTCTTTCTTTGAACTGCCTTGACCAATTTTTGTTGTTGAGCACTTTTTTCTATACTTTTACTCGGCAACAAAACAAATTCTTAATTTTATATTACATAGGTCCAATGCTTATAATATGTTTCTGAGACTAAATATTCTATTTATAATTATATGAAAAGTTTATTTCTTATGCCTATCAACTATGGAACCCTTTTTTTGTGCACTTTGATTGTCATGATGATAGCAAACAATCCATTGAAGGGAAAAAATCAGGACTTTTACATATGTTGAGTGTCATAAATGACATGGACAGTTTCTTGTTGATTCTGTTCCAAATGTATGACTATAATCCAAATAGTGGAAGTACATAAAGTTGTGTGTGTATAGATATGTACTATATAGTAATGCATAGTTGCATTGTTTGAGACAAACAGTTAGCATGAAATTATAACCTTATTATGATCATGAATTGACTGATTATATATGAGCATGTACTCATCATTATCCAAAAAAGTTTAATTACTTACCTTATGCATCGGTGAAGCATGGCTTTTGAAGCATATAAAGCCACTGTATATCTATCTGCGATTTAAGTTTTTAGAGAAATCTGTCAATTTCTCAAATTTCACTAGATTATTTACTAGATATTGTAATTAATATAGTGTTAAGTAGAGGTTGGTAGGACTTTGTATCTATATATGTACATATCCTCCTTGTATATACAATATACATAAAAATTAAAATTTATAGTTTTCTTCTCTCATAGTACTCTCCTTACTGCCTCCATCCTCCATAGACCATAAAACTGACCAATAGATTTCATGAAAAGGTTGTTGGATCCATTGTGGGAATAAGAGTTGGTGGAGATGATCTTAAACAGGATATGTATAGGCTTGTGCTGGTTACAGGTATTTATAATAATATCTACTGCTCTAAGTTGACACATGTTTTGCAAATTCATATTAATTTTATTAGCCAATTTGTTTATAGGTACTATAAAGGTGACTGAGCCATACAAGGTAGGTGATTGAAGTACTGATTTTAAGCTGGAAGTACTAAATTTGGACTAAAAAGAAGTTATACCAATTGTCGAGATCTCAAACTAAGATTTCCCTGATGTGATAGACTTGCAAAATGGTCATCTTTCCTCTGTTCTCTGATTTTGCTAGATTTATATATTCATGTATTATATCTAAGGTTTTAATGCTTCATTTATTGTTAATTGATATAGTATGAATTTTACATCATTATGGACTTATCAGGAAAAGAGAGAAACATGTTGGATTCACTACCCAAGCCTTGCTATGGTGTTCTTTTCTAATTTTGTCTTGTTGATTTTAGATACTTGAAAATGTGGGTTCTGGGCATTTTGTTTTTTCATTCTGTGTCAAAAAGCATTAAGAGGGGTTTAGGTCCTCTGGCATCTGGTTTTCTGTCAGTTTTGTGGCATCATCACTTTCTCTTAGATGGTGGATTTGTTTTTAGGATGAATGCAAATGGCTACACTAGTGTTAAATGTGGGCTAATTAAATAGTTGACTGTGGTGAGTCACATGTGGGTCACACTCTTTTGTCTAATAGAATGTGTGCTTCTGTTTCTTAATAAGCTTTTCATGCTTGCAAGGTGAGATTCAACATAAGGCATTGGTACTACAGGAAGGCAGGGTCAATAATGTAAGTTTGTTTCTCTGTCCCATACTGGGATATGGTGCTGGTGGTGTTTACTCAAACATTTAACTTATGGTTATTATATGAATACCAAAATGGCTTAACATTTATGCTGTGTCTTCTTTTCTCTTGGTACCTAGTAATTTCTGATAGCCGTTGGAGACCAAGATACTACGCCTTAGTCATCTTCGTGATTGTGTTGATCATTATTCTAAAACTTTATGTGTGAAGATTTAGTAGCATTTTCAATGGGTTATAGGAATTGTCAATTGCCTCTTGAAAGTATATTTTATTTTTATGGATAGTTATGATATTCAACTTATTTTAGAATCCAAGTGAAAAGTTGAAGTGATTTTGTAGCTAGGTAGATTATTTATTTTGTTGGCTTGTTGATCATTATTCTAAAACTTTAGGTATGAAGATTTAATAGGATTTTCAGTGGGTATGGGGATCATCAATTGCTTCTTGAAAGTATATTTTATTTTTATGGATGGTTATGATATTCAACTTCTTCGGAATTCAAGTGCAAAGTTGAAGTGATTTTGTATCTAAAATATTTGCTGATTATTGTGCAACTTGTTTTTGGTTAGATATTATCTTCATTTCCCTTTTAATCATTTAAATTGAAAGCTTTAGTTAACTCAAAATCTTCCTTTATAGTAACCCTTTTCAAGGCATGAAAATTGAATATGCTGTTGTGGCAATGTACCTTATATACATCGTAACAGGATCCCAATCATTTGTACAACACTCCCATATTGTCAATTGTATGTTTATTCATTGTCACTTCCGCAATTACCAGTGAGCATCCCGCCGTGCTAAATAAGACTATGTACAACCATTGTTGTTATCTTTCTGGTTTAATTTTATGTTGTCATTGATGAGGTACTATAAGTTTAGTAATTCACTTTTAATTTAGCTTAAGTTGATGGTTTTTCTGCAATGTCATCAAATGGCAACTGTCAACCTTAAATCAATATGTGGTCTGTTTAAAAGTATTTTTTTTTGTTGAGTACTAAATCTTATATATATATATATATATATATATATATATTTTTTTTTTTTGTACAGATGTATTGCAGTAGCAGGGCTTTATGATACTGTTAATGCCAAGTTCAAGAATACCTTATCAAAATTATTCTTCTTTCATCTTTCTTTACTCTTATATGAATTATAATTTGAAAGACCATATTATAGTGTTTTTAGTTAAGAAACTTGTATTTAGCATTTAGGTAAAAGTTTATTGGTTTTTCGGTTATTGGGGATTAAGTCATGTTTATACTTTTGTGTTATTAATGATGATGTCATCGATTCATTGATTACACTTTATTTTAATTTTTTGTTTATTTGAAAAAATACGTGGAACTTAATTATATGAATGGATTAGATATATTATTATCTGGCAGGTTTATTGTAAATAAAAAGTAGGAGATAATGGTATGGATATTTTGAAAAAAACACTGGGAATAATTTTCTCTATCAAAAGAAATAATGATGGCTAATTACTGTATATATTTAGCAATCAAAACCAAATCATATTTGGTATTAGCTACAAGCCACCATTATTTGCTACCATTTAATGGCAATTTTAGTTACTGCATCATCTCGTTCAGTACATTTTTTTATGCTTTTAACCACCAAAGTTTAGTGTTAAGACATGATATTTTGCTACCAGGTCACGCTTGGTAGATAATTTCGTGACATTTGACTACCATTTTATAATACTTTTAGCCACCAAAATTACTTACAAAAGGCATCATATTTTGCTACTAAATTATAATTGGTAGTCGAAAGAAGTATTTTTAGCTACCAAATGCCTTCATTTGCTATCATTTTGTGACACTTTTATCTACCAAAAAGTTCGTGGCAAAAGAGATGACTTTTTGCTACCAAACAAAATTGGTAGCCTATACCCTTTAGCAATCTGTCAGATATTACCATAGGCAAATTGGTAGTCAAAACTTTTAGCTACCAATTTCTACCTTTTAGCTACCAATTATATTGGTAACTAAATGTCAAATTTGTTGCGGTAAACCTTCTTTCTACTTGAGACAACATTGGCCATAAGATGAAATAAATATGAATATTATAACTTTTTTTCCCTAAAATATAAAATAAATAGTCTTTTAATATTATGCAATCAAAGTTTTTTTTTTATTATTACTTTTTGCTTAAATAAAAAATAAATCTTATAAAAATCTAAACAAACTAAATACATTTGGAAACTTTTGGCTAAAAAAAATTAATAATGAAAAATAAAGTATACATTAGGAAACTTAATCTAGAAAAGTGCAATACAAAATAAATCAATGTTTTCCCTCCAAAACAACCAAGTGTTGCCTATAAATAAACACAAACCTTCCTTCTTTAGAACTACTTGACCACTACGTCTTCTTTTTTTATCAATGGATGCGCATCTCGTATCTTCTTCTTCTTCGATATTCAAGTTATTTGGAGTAACAATTAGTTGTGATCGTGGTTGCAATCATAGTGAGAAAGATTGTACATCAGAATCTTTACTTTCGTCTATCACCTTCCCCACATCAACATCACTCAAAACAAAGAATCTTGACTCACCATCGGTTCAATCTTCGGTTCCATCATTATCGTTATCACTTTCTTTTGGAGAAAGAGTTTCTAAGCCTGTTATATCGATTAGGAGCGGAAAAAAGAAGAAAAAAAGCAATGTGAAACCTTTACTTTTAGGAAAGAAAGAACAAAAGGTGATTTCGCGGCTCGGTATTTCATTGGAATTGAGTCTTTTTCATGATCCATGGAAGATAAGGAAGAAATTGCATAAGAGTTATCTTGGGAGTCACTGCCGGCTACTCATATTGAAAAAGGATGCTATAGCACATATTATGTTTTTTATGGACAGAGAGAGCAAGGAAGCGATAGAGAGTAATGGCGGGATGAATGTGATCGTGGTGGATATGGACATGGGAACCAAGCACGATTTGGTGTTAAGGTATTTGTCCTCCATGGAGGGTTATATATTAAGAAAAGGATGGAGAATTGAGTTTGTTAAGAGGAGGGAATTGGAAGAAGGTGATGAAGTTGGTCTCCGTTGGGACATCTGTTCGCAAAAGTTTTGCTTCTCAATTCTCCATCACCACCGGACTTATGAATCCTTGTCTTAGGGGTTAGTTGGGATTGTTTCCTTAGTATTAATGATTGATTTTTTTCTTTAATATTAGTGGTTTCTTAATTTATGAATTGAAAGAAATTCGAATATTATATATATTCATATACCAAACTTTTTTTATTGATAAAGTTTGGAGCTAGGGAAAAAAAGAAAAGAGAAGATTCGTTCAATTTGGCTTTCTAATAAATTAATATACTTTTTGAGTTAAACTTTCTCTTTAATATATAATACTTATCATTCTGCTTAGTTTAACGTTATAATTTATGACACTAATAACAACAGCATGCTCTAGAATTATATATATATATATATATATCTTTGTAGACTATAATTTATATTTTTTTGGATTAAGAATTGCGTTTGCTGGTAATCCCTTTAAGAAAGGGAATTCTGGAAGCACATGAACTTTTAAATTGAAAAAAAAAAAAAAAAAAAGAATTCACTTTCAGCGCCTTTTTTTTTCCCTTCCTATTATTATTCCTATGAATTAAGTCAATCGCATTTCGTTCTATATTCTAGTACTTATTCTGTCATTTAAAATCGAGATTATTGTACTTGTTATTTTCTTGGTAAATATTGTTCCTTTTAAGTTAGTGCTATAATGTCTATATAGTTTCATTCAGACATGGACTGATATCGAAGGACTTATGTACTATCCACTTAAGGTGGCTTGGTTAACCTCCATTTTCCAAGGATTAATTTTCACCAAAGATGCTAGCTGAAATTAATATAGAAGGAACTTCTACAGGATCCACTATAGCATCTTACAAATTCCTTGATAGAATGCATATTAGGTTGATATATATGCAATCAACATATGTATTATCAAAATAGGGAACTGTACTATTGCCTTTTGAAACTTTGAAACGGTGTGCAAGACATCTACGTGTGGTGAGAAAAGGAAAGTGGGGTGGGGGTGGAGAGTCGTTATTCGAGTATGTATTTTTGGCAACATCTTCATTGAGGGTGTGCCAAACAGAATTACGAGACTGCTGTGGTTTAACTTTCTTATGTAGTACATTTTTAATGGACGGTATTGCTAAAAATAGGTAGGCCAAAGTAAAAATACAGTATATATAGTTCAAAGAAGTTGCATAGTTAGGCTAGTGATAGAGTATGGTTATGGTTATGACTTCGAGTGGCATGACTATTTACATTTTTAGTGATGGCAGTGAAAAAGGGAAGACTGATGGAAGAAAGGTAAATAAATAAGGGATTGGTAATACTGCAAGAAAATGATGAGCTCTTAGATTCATTTGTAAATTGCTTTAGTGTAAACTAGGAATAGATCATCACCATAACATGCATTATGGTGTGCTTGCCATTGTGCCGAGAAAATTTTGTGTATTTATCATCTTTGTATGGTTATCTAATTAAATTGGTTACCACAATGTTGGTAATGTCATAGAATCAAATATCATATTGCTCAAATTCCTAAGACCATTTCTTATATATACCTTCTTTTCATTCTGGAACATCTTTCCCTACCAACAAAGACATTTCAGAATCTATCCTAAATATGGAGGAGAAACTATGAATTCATGGCCCTGCAAGCTGTTGAAAAATCACTTTTCAATGTAATTAGGGTAAAGCATTATGTTTTCATAAGCATACAATATACATCGTTCCCATGCCAACTTGGCTTGTGGATCTTAACTATACAATTCCTCGTTAGATGCTACATTTGCTTTTCCTAGCCCTGGCTTTCTCTCATATCTTCATAATTTTGGAAGCATCATATATTATTTGTGTGATAAAACGAGCAAATGAAAAAGAAGAGCTGATTTGAAAACGTTGTTATATTCTGTTAGGATCAAGAATGAGTGAACGGAAGGCTTACTCTTTTTAAGAAAATAATTACTAAAATAGGATTGTGATTAATTATCAACATACCTCATTAAAATTGTATCTTGAAGATAAATTAATTATCAACCGGGGGGGTGGGGGTCGTTATAAATTATAAATTAATTTTTATATTTTGTTGTGTTGTATGGGAAAGAAATGAATTTTGAAAAAGTGGGGAAGGTTGCACATGGAAATCGATTTTCTCTGGATAATTGGTCAGTGATTATTAATTATAAATATAATTTATATGTTATCATGTGACTTAATACATGAATAACAAAATGATTATGTCACATCCCAATAGTTTAATCAAGACAGTCCCGCCGTACATTCTAAATGAAAATGATAGTTGGTGGCCTTAACTATCATTAGCAAATAGAATATACAAGGCTTATCTCATTAAACCAATGTATTGACAACTCTCAAGTGATGGCCAACACACAGAAATACAAGTAATCTGAAGAAATACCCTTTATACATACCTTTACCGTAATATAATCTCAACTCTCCTTACATAATCCATAATATTCTCATCTTCCATTCTACTGAAACCAATTCTGATACTCCTTAGGGAATCTTGTATCTCTGTAAAAAGATCTATAGGGGTATGAGCATAAAACCACGTGCTCAGTAAGTGGATATAAAAAGGGTAATTATAAACATTATAGGACAAATCACAATCATTGTTATTATTAGAGTGAATTGTGCAGTCAATCGGGATGCCATCCGCGTGATGTTGACCGGTTCATCACGAGATTAGAGAAATTAACCCCACTCTAATCTGGGTTTCGAGGAGTTAACACAAATTCATTTTCCATAAAACCGGGAATGTGCAATGGGTCTCCTGTCCTCCCAAAAACCGTTCAGGACTATCCCTCGGATAGCTTGTAACCTTTACTGCGACCTCCTCTCTTGTCACTTAGTTCAATAAAGGTTAAAAGAAGAAATCCATTCTCACCTGGACGGTCGGTTTTATGGATGCAAGGATGCGAAATGTGTTATGCTATGCATGATCGGTTATTATTTTCACTATATTCTTAATAATACATTCTTGGGTGATCAACAAGTATCCCACACCAAAACAATAGGATAAGTAAACATCCAATATCAAACAAAATCAATCAACCACACACGGTTTATAGCTAATTTACAAGCACAAACAATTATAATGTAAATAATATCCCTTTTTACAATTACCATATAAATGAACCACTTACAGAAATTGCGATTTACCAGCGTTCCCCTTGAACACCTAATAATATCCAACAAGGAATAGTTATGAGTATCTACAGTTTCATATAGAGGTTGGCTGGTCATTTAATCATTGTCCTTCTTTGTAATTTGCAGGGGTAATAATTTCTAATTTAGCTAATTGGGAATGGATTGCAATTATTAAAGATATTATGATGTATTTTAATAGGGTTTAAATAAAGCATAGTTTTACATTGGCTTTTATTGGATAAGTAACTTATAATTAAGGTTTTATTAGTAAGGTCAACACCTAAACGTAGAAAATTTAAAAGTTTAAATTGAGCTAATAGAGTTTAGATATTTTATACCAATTTAACTTTATGATGATTAATTTCCTTAATTTTAGAATATTAGAAAATTTATTAAGCGAGCATGTGATGATAATTCTAGGAAAATTATGAAATATTGATAAAATTATCTAGATTTTACTTCCCTTCAAAATACCCCTATTAATAATTAGAATTTGAGAATAAGTAGATATTTATTAACTGAGTTGTATAATACTAAATATTAATTCGTTTTAGGCTAATGTAGGATTTAATTATTTAGTATAATTATTCCTATATAATATATACTATAGAAGCAATAGTTAAAAGATTAAGTATAGTTAAGTATCGGCTTTATAAATATTTGATATTGACAATATAATTAATTTTGTCATTTTCTTGATACTAAGCCTAACTAGATTAATAAATCTTAAATGAGATAATTAGTTTAAGCAAATCTAAGGGTTATTATTTCTTAAGTATTTGTTATAAGTTCTTTGATAATATATTTAAAAAGTAGTAAATAACTTAGGGTAGTTTAGTTATAGATTTAAGTTATACATAGCCATTTATAAGGTAATTAGTTTATAATAAATCGTGTAATTATAGAAAAATAGTAGTATATGATTAACTTCATAAATTAACATCTAAGCTTTATAATGAGCATTTAGAAAGTGGTTAAAAAGTTTTATGTATAATAGAATCATTTTACTATATTTCAACATATAAAATATGCACTAATTAATATTATTTATACTGGCAGAATCTTAGATTAATTATTAAAAATAGTAAATGACAAGAAAAATTACGAAATTTTTATGAGAGATACCTAATATTATTAGGAGTTTACCTATAAAATATCTTTACGAAAGGAGCTGTAATGACTTCACGAAAATTTCCGCAATTTCCGCCCAACCACGGCCAAAACAACCATCTCCCCACCTTCCACCACCTAAATTGTCGGCAGTATAGGCCATTATTTTTAGTAATAAACTGCAAAATTTGGTGATTTTAGGATGCTCGAAACGAGCTGTGTGAATTTTTCTATGTTGGAACACGGTATTTATAGCGGTTTATCACGTATTAAAAATGCCAAATGTCATTATTCTTGCATGAAACTTTTTAGCTGGTCACATGTAATTAAAACACGTGTCCTGGTGAGGTGTCGAAATTTTTGGACAGCTGGCGAATTTTTGGTGAATTTTACATGCATTTTGACACAATTTTGAGGATATTTTCTGAGATTATTTACATGTTTCGAATTTTCCTAATTTTTTCCGAATTATTCCTGATTTTTCTAGAGTATTTAAGGATTTTTTTTTTCCATTTAAATTATTTTTTTGTGTTAGTTTTGCAATTTTTGTGAATTTAAATGGGCATTTTAGTAATTTCATAAGTTAAAGTATCCTTATTCGAAAAATCTACATTAATTATTGTAATATGCTAATTCTATATTTTATATTTACTTTTTATATTTACTAGTTACTTTTCATACCTTCTTAACCATTTACTACTTACTATTACTATTTTACCTTTTATTATTACTATTATTATTTTTTTATCAAATTGAATTTCATGAGTTTAAATTCTAGAGTAGTTTTTATATTATTCCTTGTTTTAGCTTAATTAGGTCATCTGTTTAAATGATTTCCTTTTATTCTTAGGGTTATTATAGTTTTGATACTTTCTTTTCTTATTGATTATTCCAGACCATTCTAATTATATCCTTAATTTAGTTTATAGTTGTCAAATTAGATGCCTTAATATTGATTTGCTAATAATTTTACAACCAATGAAAATCAAGGTGTTACATTTCTACCTCCCTTAAAATAGGTTTTGTCCTCAAAACCTGAGTATTTCATTATGTATTTTACTATCAACTAGATTTTAGTTTGGATAATCAGGCTACTTTCTATCGTATTATTAAATTCTAGTATCAGTTTTTCACTTATCATTGTTCTATTAAACTTCTAGTTCTCCAACTGATGTGTCTAGACTAAGAACAACCTCTTTCTTTATAGATATAGTTTTTTTTTTTTTTTTTTTTTTTTTTTTTTTTTTTTTTTTCCGACAACTATACCTCATTTCTTTTTGTACTTCCTAGGGTAACATATGCAAGTGAAAATGTTAAATAACAACTCCAATTGATGGCATATACCTAGAACTAATTTTATTTTTTCGTGATATTTCTTTAGAAGGATAAAGTGATTACTTATAACAAACTCCCGAGATTCTATATATATATATATATATATTTTACTACTATATTATATTTATTTTTTTTTCCATATAAAGAAATTGACATTTATGCTCATATAAGGCTTTATGGTGTGAGTTTTATGGTGAATTTAGTAATTGTTAATCTAAACAAAGTTAACATAAGGCAAATGGACATCCAACTCTCAAGGTATTCCATTTACATGCTGATAACATATCTTTATAATTCTTAGTTATCTGTTCTCTTTATTCATTTATTCAGGAATAACATACACTACTAAGTTTCAAGATACATATATGGTTTTTCCTATAAGTTTGATGCAAATTGGGAATTTTAATGTAGACATATTCCTCTGTAGTATGCCATAAGGTTATATCATTTCTTTTATGTAGATCTAAGTTAACTTGTTGAGTAAGAATTGAATATTCTAGTAATCAACAATTATCTAAATAGATTTTTATCTACTGTTGTTTTAGGTAAAGCTAGAATGAAATCCATAATTATATAATTCTACTTACATAAGAGGATAGATAGAGATGGAACTGTGTACTAGGTCCTTGGTGTTTATCTTGGGATTAGGTCGCAAATTAATGATTTCAAGTTACCAATAAGTGGATTTGAAATCTTGGTACATATTATTCTTTTCTTAACGTACTGTGTATCTAGAGTAATGCGCTCCTTTTATACTCCAGTTTCAAATCATAAAACTAGGTGTGAACTTTCAATAAACATATTATAATTTTCTACATCTCCAAAATTTATATCTTCAATATTTCAATATGTCTCATCATGTTACTAATTCCATATAATTTCCCTTTTAAGGATCAATTAGGGTTCTAGGGCTATCTATCAAGCTTTTTTTTTATTTTATCTTCTTTGTGATTGGTGAGTGTAACAACCACTTTTTCATGCGCCTTTCTATTCGAAGCATTGGCTACAATATTAAACTTTCCAAATTGATGGTAATTAGCTAAAGTACAATCCTTTATGAGTTCAGGCGACCTTTCTTTTCCTAAGTTAAGTTCCTTTTATATGTCACATTGCTAATAATATCGGATAATATGTTCCAGAACTCACTTTTTACTAATACAAGGGACATTTGAGCTTAAAGGATATTTAAGTTTATGTGATTTGATATGAGGCATATGTACTATTCTTTGGGATATATCCTAATTTAGGTACTTGTGAAAGCTTAGATTTTGAAAGTACAAATATGGAAGTAATGTAACTTCTTCTTCTTCTTCTTTTGCTCTTGTAAACATTCCTTACAAGATTAACCTAAATGAATTTAGTTCTTTTCTAGGTTAGTTGTGTCAATGGTTTGGTTATTCAGGGAATCCCTTACAAATCTTTGGTAATATCATATCATATATATGTATATATATATATTTGGCCCGACAATAGCTTTTCATACTATGAAACTTCTTAAATTCCTTGCTATTTCTAAATTCTTTCATTCCAATATGGTTACTGAGATTCCTTCAAGGAATGTCATCCTATTTAACCAAAGGTTACAATCAAATAATTTCTCATACAATCTCTATCCCTACATTGCCAAGCTAAAGGAGATATTGATCATGTGTGTCTTTACCTTTTGAATATTTTTAGAGACTCCCTTCATTAAATCTATATAGGTAGTAGGCACATTTATTAACCTATAGGGCTCAACCATAATTTCATCATGTTCGTATTTTGTTTTAAAAACTGCTTTATAAGTATCTTTAGGCCAACAATATCCTAATTGAAGGCTTATTCTAGAGAAGACAATAGTATCCAGTATTTGATCATACCAATCATCGATTACTGGTGAAGGATATCAATCCATAACTAATTATATGGTCATATGGTATCAAATCTACTATAAAGTTCAATTTCTTATGTAATGCCAAACTAAGAAGGTTATTACAAGGACATAAAGAGATTTACAAACCCTAAGTATATCCTATATCTTTAATATTCTCTTACTATCTTATACAATGAAAATAATAAATTTAACCCAATGGGTTGATAGTTTCCTCTTTTAATAATATCATACGAGTCTTCCTATCATCTCATTGTAATATGATTTAAGAATCAATGAGAAATTCTTTATAATTCAAATGTCTTTTGAATCTTATGATTTATTTATCTTAAAGGAAAGATAAGTTGATTTAATAACTAAATTCTATTGTTATGATCTTGGTTTTAAATACTATCTTTCAAGCAATTACTTCTCTTATGGGTATGTTAATGTTACATCCTATTTGGGCGTTCCATATTTCAATTCAAGTCTTTACTGAATTTTTCCTTTATATAAAGGAACAAGAAGTTCCCATATTAAAATTTATATCTTATTATTAGCATTCTTTCTTTTGTTTTCTTTACTTATGTAGTATTTCTTATTTTTGTTGAGGTAATCTATTCTAGAGTAGTATTTAACTACTTCAAAGCCAACAACATTTTTCTTATGATCTACTAGTTCAACTGTCAAATCTCATTCACTATGGCTTAGATTGCGTTACCATGTTGGATCCTCTTTTAGTATCTAGCTATGATGGAGGGACATGTAGTAATTTGTTGAATTCATATAGTGATTTGACTTCTTTTCTTCAAGTTCATACTTTTGGATCTTACCATACAATTTTCCTCATTGTTATAAAAGTATTGTATGCTATGTAAAAGCATTAAAATATCTTTTAATAGTGATGAGTCTATCGTCAATTTCCGTTGGTTTACTACTGCCTTAGTTAAAATATTTACTAGTTTTGATGAAAGCAAAATATTTATTTATTTTAGTGGGTTGGGTTTTTGAGAAAGAATTTAAACTTGAGCTTTGTTGTACTAAATAATGTTACAAAGTAATAATTTATCAATACAGTATAATTTTTATGGTCATTGGGATTTTGATTTAAAAAGTGTTATCTTACAACCTCTGGTTGCTAACCATGTTATCTTTGTTATCTTATAGGTAAAGGTTGGGGTTGATCTCCATTATCTTGAATAGGTTTATTATTGGAGTAGAAAGAATAGAGTTAGATTTAATGAAGTTCAGAATCCTACAATCTTCTTTATCTAAGATTATTAATGTGATAATTATATAGGAACATTTATATATAGATAGGGCCTCCTATAACTTAGATTCATCTCCTATTTTCTAAGTTATGATTAACCGATGCTATATCTTGTAATTAGGAGATAATCCATATATGAGGTATCAAAGTAATAATTATGGTATTCTATCAATTACTTATATGAATCCTAGAACTTTAGTTAGTAATGTAATAAAAGATATATTGTCCATTCAAGGGCTGCCAAAGATATTCTACTAAATCACTCGTGTTATTCTCATGCTTTTGGTATTCTTCAGATTATTTTGCTCTGATACCACTTTAAGACTGTCACATCCCAATAGTTTAATCAAGACAGTCCCGCCGTACATTCTAAATGAAAATGATAGTTGGTGGCCTTAACCATCATTAGCAAGTAGAATATACAAGGCTTATCTCATTAAACCAATGTATTGACAACTCTCAAGTGATGGCCAACACACAGAAATACAAGTAATCTGAAGAAATACCCTTTATACATACCTTTACCGTAATATAATCTCAACTCTCCTTACATAATCCATAATATTCTCATCTTCCATTCTACTGAAACCAATTCTGATACTCCTTAGGAATCTTGTATCTCTGTAAAAAGATCTATAGGGGTATGAGCATAAAACCACGTGCTCAGTAAGTGGATATAAAAAGGGTAATTATAAACATTATAGGACAAATCACAATCATTGTTATTATTAGAGTGAATTGTGCAGTCAATCGGGATGCCATCCGCGTGATGTTGACCGGTTCATCACGAGATTAGAGAAATTAACCCCACTCTAATCTGGGTTTCGAGGAGTTAACACAAATTCATTTTCCATAAAACCGGGAATGTGCAATGGGTCTCCTGTCCTCCCAAAAACCGTTCAGGACTATCCCTCGGATAGCTTGTAACCTTTACTGCGACCTCCTCTCTTGTCACTTAGTTCAATAAAGGTTAAAAGAAGAAATCCATTCTCACCTGGACGGTCGGTTTTATGGATGCAAGGATGCGAAATGTGTTATGCTATGCATGATCGGTTATTATTTTCACTATATTCTTAATAATACATTCTTGGGTGATCAACAAGTATCCACACCAAAACAATAGGATAAGTAAACATCCAATATCAAACAAAATCAATCAACCACACACGGTTTATAGCTAATTTACAAGCACAAACAATTATAATGTAAATAATATCCCTTTTTACAATTACCATATAAATGAACCACTTACAGAAATTGCGATTTACAGCGTTCCCCTCGAACACCTAATAATATCCAACAAGGAATAGTTATGAGTATCTACAGTTTCATATAGAGGTTGGCTGGTCATTTAATCATTGTCCTTCTTTGATAATTTGCAGGGGTAATAATTTCTAATTTAGCTAATTGGGAATGGATTACAATTATTAAAGATATTATGATGTATTTTAATAGGGTTTAAATAAAGCATAGTTTTACATTGGCTTTTATTGGATAAGTAACTTATAATTAAGGTTTTATTAGTAAGGTCAACATCTAAACTTAGAAATTTAAAAGTTTAAATTGAGCTAATAGAGTTTAGATATTTTATACCAATTTAACTTTATGATGATTAATTTCTTAACTTTAGAATATTAGAAAATTTATTAAGCGAGCATGTGATAATTCTAGGAAAATTATGAAATATTGATAAAATTATCTAGATTTTACTTCCTTCAAAATACCCCTATTAATAATTAGAATTTGAGAATAAGTAGATATTTATTAACTGAGTTGTATAATACTAAATATTAATTCATTTTAGGCTAATGTAGGATTAATTATTTAGTATAATTATTCCTATATATATGTACTATAGAAGCAATAGTTAAAAGATTAAGTATAGTTAAATATAAGCTTTATAAATATTTGATATTGACAATATAATTAATTTTGTCATTTTCTTGATACTAAGCCTAACTAGATTAATAAATCTTAAATGAGATAATTAGTTTAAGCAAATCTAAGGGTTATTATTTCTTAAGTATTTGTTATAAGTTCTTTGATAATATATTTAAAAAGTAGTAAATAACTTAGGGTAGTTTAGTTATAGATTTAAGTTATACATAGCCATTTATAAGGTAATTAGTTTATAATAAATCGTGTAATTATAGAAAAATAGTAGTATATGATATAACTTCATAAATTTAACATCTAAGCTTTATAATGAGCATTTAGAAAGTGGTTAAAAAGTTTTATGTATAATAGAATCATTTTACTATATTTCAACATATAAAATATGCACTAATTAATATTATTTATACTGGCAGAATCTTAGATTAATTATTAAAAATAGTAAATGAACAAGAAAAATTACGAAATTTTTATGAGAGATACCTAATATTATTAGGAGTTTACCTATAAAATATCTTTACGAAAGGAGCTGTAATGACTTCACGAAAATTTCCGCAATTTCCGCCCAACCACGGCCAAAACAACCATCTCCAGCCACCTTCCACCACCCTAAATTTGTCGGCAGTATAGGCCATTATTTTTAGTAATAAACTGCAAAATTTGGTGATTTTAGGATGCTCGAAACGAGCTGTGTGAATTTTTCTATGTTGGAACACGGTATTTATAGCGGTTTATCATGTATTAAAAATGCCAAATGTCATTATTCTTGCATGAAACTTTTTAGCTGGTCACATGTAATTAAAACACGTGTCCTGGTGAGGTGTCGAAATTTTTGGACAGCTGGCGAATTTTTGGTGAATTTTACATGCATTTTGACACAATTTTGAGGATATTTTCTGAGATTATTTACATGTTTCGAATTTTCCTAATTTTTTCCGAATTATTCCTGATTTTTCTAGAGTATTTAAGGATTTTTTTTTCCATTTAAATTATTTTTTTGTGTTAGTTTTGCAATTTTTGTGAATTTAAATGGGCATTTTAGTAATTTTATAAGTTAAAGTATCCTTATTCGAAAAATCTACATTAATTATTGTACTATATGCTAATTCTATATTTTATATTTACTTTTTATATTTACTAGTTACTTTTCATACCTTCTTAACCATTTACTACTTACTATTACTATTTTACCTTTTATTATTACTATTATTATTTTTTTTATCAAATTGAATTTCATGAGTTTAAATTCTAGGGTAGTTTTTATATTATTCCTTGTTTTAGCTTAATTAGGTCATCTGTTTAAATGATTTCCTTTTATTCTTAGGGTTATTATAGTTTTGATACTTTCTTTTCTTATTGATTATTCCAGACCATTCTAATTATATCCTTAATTTAGTTTATAGTTGTCAAATTAGATGCCTTAATATTGATTTGCTAATAATTTTACAACCAATGAAAATCAAGGTGTTACAGATTATATGAAAAACATCATTCAACTAATGAACAAGTAAATTCCTTAAACTAAAATTTTTATTTTTTTTAATTAAATCGGATCGGGTTTTCCCAACGGGTTATGAGTATAACCCAAAACCCGATCCTAAACCCTATAGGGTCTGACCCTATAGGTTTTTAGCGAGACGGGCGGGCGGGCGGGTACCCTATAACGACCCGTCCCGGTTGCATTCCTAATGCCAACTAGGATGATGAGAGATCAAATATTATAAGGAAGTTGGTGGTGACATTATCTTTTCTCGTGTCCCAGCTTTCGTTGGAGACTTAAGTGAAAACACGGAACACCAGGAAAAACCTAGAAAACAATTTCTCTTCAATCCTTATTTCTTCAATAGAATACATGTACATGTCAACGTTGTGTTTCACTTGAAATTCCTCTTCAATTTTACGAATTCCCTCATCAATCCACAGAATGAGTTGTTTGGTTCTTCGGCAAGGAGACTCTAAGCTCTGCACTTGTCCCTTTAGGATGAGCTTCTACTGCAATTAGAGTGGTCTTCCCTCCTAGATCTTCAAGTCATGATTGATTTTACTTTATGAGGATAGAATAAAATATCCTATTATTTCTTGCAAGACCATTACAATGTTTGGATCGTTATTCAGTGAAATTATCATTACTCTCAAATAAACATAAATAGTTATTCTTTACTTTTTTTTTTTTTCCTTATACACATATACATTTTATTCATAAGACCTTACCCAACAACCAAGACATGGTTTTTAGGATAGAAGTATATTGGAATTTTTAGATATATATATATATATATATTTATATACGATATTAAAAATCATTTTTAAGTGTAATAAAATAAAGTAATAGAATAGTTATTACTGCTTTATTATATTCCTTTTTATTCCTGGCTTCATTTATTTTGTCCACCGGACTCATTCAAAGTTCTTGAGAAGTTGAAAATGATAATTTTATGGAGAATGTAAAATTTTGATCCTCCATCACTATTATTTTTCTCTTGTATTTTTAGTTTATTTAATATACCGGTAAAATTTCACTTATATGTATTACTTCATATATATACACACACATATACTAGAGTTGAATAGGATGTTTAGGCTTTATAATATAGACATATAATCAGATAATAATAATATAATTTAAAATTAGGAAAAAAATTAAATTTAGGAAAAGAAATAGGAACCTTAGGAAATAGCCACCTTATCCATGACCAGCAAACCCAATGTAAAATGAAGAAAGAAATAGTACAAGCATAGAAATTTAAAAAGCGTGAAAGCTTGGAAGTATATTTTGTTTTTCGCTCAGGTATACATCGGTTGATTGTTAACCATATAAATTTCTGTCTCGGTTTCCAGGGCATGTACACTTAAAATATGGCCAAAAAACTAATTTTGTACTTTACATTGCTATAAGAATTCCTCGTAAAGAATCCTTTTCTTCCTCATGACTTACTATGATATTCTAAAATCACTTAGTGTCCATTCATTTTACTAAAGAAGTATGATGTAATAGAGAATTATTATTATTAAGGAATAAAATAAAATTATAGTAGAACTTTTATTTGTAAATTTTTTATTTAAATGAAAGTATTTAGAAAAAAAATATTTTAAATATTAAATTATTATTTATAAAATTAAATAAAAAATATCTATTTAATGTTTTTTATAAAAAAGATTTCTAATAGAATCATTATTACAGAGTTGCCATTATAATAGCGTAAACTAGTAGTTTGAACTAAAACCGGAGACGGAATTTCATTCTCCTCTTTCTTTGTTAAGTCCTCGGTGTGTCCTTTGATGATTCTAAGAGCACCTACTGGATTATTAGCTTGAATTGATTCGGGATATTCATTTACCATAATACATTTCTTAAGCACTAGGCACAATTATATGTAGAATGTACAAAACGATTTATTAGCTCTTGCATATTATATATTACGTTAAAAGTTATCATTTTTTTTATATGCATCAAAATTTTATTAATATTTATACATTATATACATCCTGTACATATAACATATACTACCTATTAAATCTTTTTGAAACTCATAATGGTATCATTCATCAATTTTAGGGTTTATTTGGATTGTTTTTATCTGTATTTGTATCTTTTTCAAAATGATATATAAATATATCTTATTTACGTTTATATTTTATCTATATTTAATCTATTTGATCTTTTAATGAGAGTTGATAATTTTTTTTTTCTGCATCTAATTCTTTATAAATAATTTATTTGAAAAAAGTTTGAAAAAGGTATTTATTTCTATAATCTGCCAACAAACAAATAAACCCTTAAGATGCATATAGATATGCTTAGCACACTATCACCATTTCGCCTCTCAAAAAAGAATTATTTAATTTAAAGAATATAATGTATGAAAAATGTTCAAAAGCGATACGAAAATAATAGGAGTTCTCTCTTGTTCTCTTTCTTAAATTTATTTAATTTTTATAATAATAATTCAAATTATGTTATTTAGGGACAAAAAGTAAAATAGAGCTTTTTGAAGGCACTTTTTGAAGGAATTAGAGTCATAATATTTGCAGCCTTTGGACCCGAGTGTCAAGCTCTGATTAACTTGACTATCAACCCATTTCTCTAGAACCTGACCATGAAATTAGCTTGATTGACCCAATGGACCCTTCTTCCTAGTGAAATGGAAATACTTGCGGATCAGGTTTTTTTCTCTTTCCAGTATGCAACCTTATTTACGAAATTCATCAATTGACAATAATAATAATAAACTTAAATAAAAGAAAAGGTAAAAAGTAAAGTCGTCAACCCTCAGATCAAGAAGGTGGATAATTTTATTATATAATAAATAAAATATAAATTATATCCTTTACTTATTATATATAATAATCTATAGTTTTAATTTTCTTTTTGAAAAAAAAGTATTTTTTTATTAAAAATGGCGAAAGCTGCAATTGTTACGTAAATTTATATTAAATAACACAACTGTAATATGTTAAAAGAACTACAATACTTCCAAAATAATATAAATAATCATATATAAAATTCCAAACTAATTATGAACGTACACAATTACTGGTTTTTAATGTATTTATTAACCTGATCCTTGATTACTTTTTATTTCTGGCAATTCATTTTGCGTTGGGTTTGCTGGTCATGGATAAGGTGGCTATTTCCTAAGGTTTCTATTTCTTTTCCTAAATTTAATTTTTTTCCTAATTTTAAATTAAATTATTATTATATGATTATATGTCTATATTATAAAGCCTAAACATCATATTCAACTCTAGTACATGTGTGTGTCTGTGTGTGTGTATATATATATGAAGTAATACATCTCATTAAATATAAGTGAAATTTTACTAGTATATTAAATATATTAAATATACTAAAAATACGGGAAAAAAATAATAGTAATGGAGGATCAAAATTTTACATTCTCCATAAAATTATCATTTTCAACTTCTCAAGAACTTTGAATGAGTTCGGTGGACAAAATAAATGAAGCCAGGAATAGAAAGGAATATATTAAATAAGTAATAACTATTCTATTACTCTATTTTATTACACTTAAAATGATTTTTAATAACGTATATAAATATATATATCTAAAAATTCTAATATACTTCTATCCTAAAAACCATGTCTTGGCTGTTGGGTAAGGTCTCGTGGATAAAATGTATATGTGTATAAGGAAAAAAAAAGATAAAGAATAACTATTTATGTTTATTTGAGAGTAATGATAATTTCACTGAATAACGATCCAAACATTGTAATAGCCCTGCAAGAAATAATAAGTTATTTTATTCCATCCTCACAATCATGACCTTGAAGATCTAGGAGGGAAGACCACTCTAATTGTAGTAGAAGCTCATCCTAAGGGGACAAGTGTGGAGCCTAGAGTCTCCTTGCCGAAGAACCAAACAACTCATTCTATGGGTTGATGAGGGAATTTGTAAAATTGAAGAGGAATATAAAGTGAAACACAACGTGGACATGTACATGTATTCTACTGAAGAAATAGGAATTGAAGAGAAATTGTTTTCTAGGTTTTCCCTGGTGTTTCGTGTTGTCACTTAAGTCGCCAACGAAAGTTGGGACACGAGAAAAGATAATGTCACCACCAACTTCCTTATAACATTTGATCTCTTATCATCCTGGTTGGCATGGGAACGATGTATATTGTATGCTTATGAAAACATAATGCTTTACCCTAATTACATTGAAAAGTGATTTTTCAACAGCTTGCAGAGCTAAGAATTCATAGTTTTTTTTAGCGCAATGTGAATTCATAGTTTCTCCTCCATATTTAGGATAGATTCTAAAATGTCCTTGTTGGTAGGGAAAGATGTTCCAGAATGAGAAAAAAGGTGTATATAAGAAATGGTCTTAGGAATTTGAGCAATATCATATTTGATTCTGTGACATTACCAACATTTTGGCGACCAATTTAATTAGATAACCATACAAAGATGATAAATACACAAAATTTTCCGGGCTCAATGGCAAGTACACTATAATGCATGTTATGGTGATAATCTATTCCTAGTTTACACTAAGCAATTTATCAAACGAATCTAAGAGCTCATCATTTTCTTGCAGTATTACTGATACCCAATTTATTTACCTTTCTTCCATCAATCTTCCCTTTTTCACTGCCATCACTAAAAATGCAAATTGTCATGCCACTTGAAGTCATAACCATAACTATACTCTATCACTGCCCTAACTATGCAATTTCTTTGAACTATCTATACTGTAATTTTACTTTAGCCTACCTATTTTAGCAATAACATTCATTAAAGGTGTACTACATAAGAAAGTTAAACCACAGCAGTCTCGTAATTCTATTTGGCATACCCTCAATGAAGATGTTGCCAAAAATACATACTCGAATAACGACTCTCCACCCCCAAACCCCTACCCCAACCCCCCCCCCCCCCCCCCCCCCCCCCCCCCCCCCCCCCCCCGGCTTTTCTCACCACTAGATGTCTTGCACACCGTTTCAAAAGGTAATAGTGCAGTTCCCTATGTTGATAATACATATGTTGACTACATATATATCAACCTAGTATGCATTCTTTCAAGGAATCTGTAAGATGTTGTAGTAGATCCTTTAGAAGTTCCTTCTATATTAATTTCAGCTAGCATTTTTGGCGAAAATTAATCCTTGGAAAATGGAGGTTAACTGAGCCACTTAAGTGGATAGTACATAAGTCCTTCGATATCAATCTATGTCTGAATGAAACTATATAGACATTATAGCACTACTATTTAAAAGCAACAATATTTACCAAAAAAATAACAGATACAATAATCCCGATTTTAAATAAGTACTAGAATATAGGACGGAATGCGATTGACTTAATTCATAGGAATAATAATAGGAAGGGCAAAAAAAAAAAAAAAAGGCACTGAAAGTGAATTCTTTTTTTATTTTTCAATTTAAAAGTTCATATGCTTCCAAAATTCCCTTTCTTGAAGGGATTACCATCAAACGCAATTCTTAATCCGACAAAATATAAATTATAGTCTACAAAGATATATATATATATATATATATACACATAATTCTAGAGCAGGCTGTTGTTATTAGTGTCATAAATTATAACGCTAAACCAAGCAGAACGATAAGTATTATATATTAAAGAGAAAGTTTTAACTCAAAAAGTATATTAATTTATTAGAAAGCCAAATTGAACGAATCTTCTCTTTTCTTTTTTTCCCTAGCTCCAAACTTGATCAATAAAAAAAGTTTGTTATATGAATATATATAATATTCGAATTTCTTTCAATTCATAAATTAAGAAACCACTAATATTAAAGAAAAAATCAATCATTAATACTAAGGAAACAATCCCAACTAGCCCTTGAGACAAGGATTCATAAGTTCGGTGGCGATGGAGAATTGAGAAGCAAAACTTTCGGGAATAGATGTCCCAACGGAGACCAACTTCATCACCTTCTTTCAATTCCCTCCTCTTAACAAACTCAATTCTCCATCCTTTTCTTAATATATAACCCTCCATGGAGGACAAATACCTTAACACCAAATCGTGCTTGGTTCCCGTGTCCATGTCCACTACGATCACATCCATCCCGCCATTACTCTCTATCGCTTCCTTGCTGTCGCTGTCCATAAAAAACATAATATGTGCTATAGCATCCTTTTTTGATATGAGTAGCCAGCAGTGACTCCCAAGATCACTCTTATGCAATTTCTTCCTTATCTTCCATGGATCATGAAAAAGACTCAATTCCAATGAAATACCAAGCCGCGAAATTACCTTTTGTTCTTTCTTTCCTAGAAGTAAAGGTTTTGCATTGCTTCTTTTCTTCTTTTTTCCGCTCCTAATCGATATAACAGGTTTAGAAACTCTTTCTCCAAGAGAAAGCGATAACGATAATGATGGAACTGAAGATTGAACCGATAGTGAGTCAGGATTCTTTCTTTTGAGTGATGTTGATGTGGGGAAGGTGATAGAGGAAAGTAAAGATTCTGATGTACAATCTTTCTCGCTATGATTGCAACCACGATCACAACTAATTGTTACTCCAAATAACTTGAATACCGAAGAAGAAGGAGATATGTGCTGCGCATCCATTGATAAAGAAAGAAGACGTAGTGATCAAGTAGTTCTAAAGAAGGGAGGTTTGTGTTTATTTATAGGCAACACTTGGTTGTTTTGGAGGGAAAACATTGATTTGTTTTGTATTGCACTTTTCTAGATTAAGTTTCTTAATGTATCCTTTATTTTTTTTATTATTATTATTTTTTTTTGCCAAAAGTTTCCTAATGTATTTAGTTTGTTTAGATTTTTTTTAAGATTTATTCTTTATTTAAGCAAAAAGTAATAATAAAAAAATTTTGATTGCATAATATTAAAAGATTGTTTATTTTATATTTTAGGAAAAAAAAAGTTATAATATTCATATTTATCTCATCTGATGGCCAGTGTTGTCTCAAGTAGAAAGAAGGTTTACTAGGAATAAAAAGTAATCAAGGATCAGGTTAATAAATACATTAAAAACCAGTTATTGTGTACGTTCATAATTAGTTTGGAACTTTATATATGATTATTTATATTATTTTGGAAGTATTGTAGTTCTTTTAACATATTACAGTTGTGTTATTTAATATAAATTTACGTGAGAATTGCAGCTTTCGCCATTTTTAATATAAAAATACGTTTTTTTCAGAAAGAAAATTAAAACTGTAGATTATAATATATAATAAGTAAAGGATATAATTTATATTTTATTTATTTATTTCTTTTGGTCAATTGATGAATTTCGGAAAAAAGGTTGCATACTGGAAAGAGGAAAAAACCTGATCCGCAAGTATTTCCATTTCACTTGGAAGAAGGGTCCATTGGGTCAATCAAGCTAATTTCATGGTCAGGTTCTAGAGAAATGGGTTGACAGTCAAGTTAATTAGAGCTTGACACTCGGGTCCAAAGGCTGCATATATCATGACTCTAATTCCTTCAAAAAGTGCCTTCAAAAAACTCTATTTTACTTTTTGTCCCTAAATAACATAATTTGAATAATTATTATAAAAATTAAATAAATTTAAGAAAGAGAACAAGAGAGAACTCCTATTATTTTTGTATCGCTTTTGAACATTTTCATATATTATATTCTTTAAATTAAATAATTCTTTTTCGTGAGGCGAAATGGCGATAGTGTGCTGAGCATGTCTATATGCATCTTAAGGGTCTACTTATTTGTTGGCAGATTACAGATACAAACATTTTTTTTCAAAATTTGTTTTAATAAATTATTTATAAAGAATTAGATATAGATAAAAAAAAGTTACTAATTCTCATTAAAAGATCAAAGAAATTAAATATAGATAAAATATAAATATAAATCGGACATATTTACATATATCATTTTGAAAAAAATATAAATATAGATAAAAAAACAAAAAATCCAAACATACCCTAAAATTGATGAATGGTACCGTTATGAGTTTTAAAAAGATTTAATAGGTAGTGTATGTTATATGTATACGACGTATATAATGTGTAAATATTAATAAAGTTTTGATATATATATAAAAAAAATGATAGCTTTTAACGTAATATATAATATGTAAGAGCTAATAAATCGTTTTGTACATTCTACATATAACTGTGCCTAGTGCTTAAGAAATGTATTATGGTAAATGAATATCCCGAATCAATTCAAGCTAATAATCCAGTAGGTGCTCTTAGAATCATCAAAGGGCACATCGACGATAACAAAGAAAGGGGAGAATGAAATTCCGTCTCCGGTTTTAATTCAAACTACTAGTTTACGCTATTATAAATTTATAATGGCAACTGTGTAATAATGATTCTATTAGAAATCTTTTTTATACAAAACATTAAATACATATTCTTTATTCAATTCTATAAATAATAATTCAATATTAAAAATATTTTTTTCCCAAATACTTCCATTTAAATAGAAAATTTACAAATAATAAAAATTCTACTACAATTTTTTTATTTTCCTTAATAATAGTAATTCTATTACAGCATATTTCTTCAGTAAAATGAATGTACAGTAGGTGATTTTAGAATATCATAGTAAGTCATGAGGAAGAAAAAGATTATTTACAAGGAATTCTTATGGCAATGTAAAGTACAAAATTAGTTTTTTGGCCATATTTTAAGTGTACATGCCCTTGAAAACTGAGACAGAAATTTATAGGGTTAACAATCAACTGATATATACCTGAGCGAAAAACAAAATATACTTCCAAGCTTTCACGCTTTTTAAATTTCTATGCTTGTACTATTTCTTTCTTCATTTTGCGTTGGGTTTGCTGGTCATGGATAAGGTGAACCTTTCCTATTTCTTTTCCTAAATTTTAATTTTTTTTCCTAATTTTAAATTATATTATCATTATCTGATCATATATCTATATTATAAAGCCTAAACATCCTATTCAACTCCAGTATATGTATATATATATATATATATGAAATAATACATCTAATTAAATATAAGTGAAATTTAATGGGTATATTAAATATATTAAATAAATTTAAAATAGGGGGAAAAAAAGGATAATAGTAATGGAGGATCAAAATTTTATGTTCTCCATAAAATTATCATTTTCAACTTCTCAACAACTTTGGATGAGGCCGGTGGACAAAATAAATTAAGACAGGAATAGAAAGGAATATAATAAAGAAATAATAACTATTCTATCACCTCATTTTAATAATCTTAAAATGATTTTAATAATGTATGGAAATATATATCTAAAAATACTCTAAAAACCATGTCTTGGCTAGTGGGTAAGGTCTCATGGATAAAATGTAAAAGTGTATAAGGAAAAGAGTAAAGAATAACTATTCATGTTTATTTGAGAGTAATGAGAATTTCATTGATTGATTCAGACACTATAATAGCTCTGCAAGAAATAAGTTATTTTATTCCTTCCTTAAAAAGTAAAATCAATCATGACTTTGAAGCTTTAGGAAAGAAGCTTAGTATTAGCTTCCTTTAAACCACTCTCATCCTAAGAGGACAAGTGCGGAGCCTAGAGTCTCTTTGCCGAAGAACCAAACAATTCATTATGTTGATTGATGAGGGAATTTGTAAAATTAAAGAGGAATCTGAAGTGAAACACAACATGGACAAGTACATGTATTCTACTGAAGAAATAAGAATTGAAGAGAAATTGTTTGCTATGCTTTGCTTGGTGTTCCGTGTTGTCACTTAAGTCGCCAACGAAAGTTGGGACACGAGAAAAGATAATGTCACCACCAACTTCCTTATAACATTTGATCTCTCATCATTCTGGTTGGCATGGGAACAATGTATACTTATGAAAACAGGATGCTTTACCCTAATCACATTGATCAACAGCTTGCAGAGCCATGAATTCATAGTTTTTTTTTTTTTGCTCAACGTAAATTCATAGTTTCTCCTCCATATTTAGGATAGATTCTAAAATGTCCTTGTTGGTAGAAAAAGATTTTCCAGAATGAAAAAATGTGTATATAAGAAATGATCTTAGGACTTTGAGCAATATGATATTGACTCTGTGACATTACCAACATTTTGGCGACCAATATAATTACATAACCATATAAATGAAATGACCTAAATTTAAATTCTATTTAATTTTCATGTGTTGTTTATCTATTTTAAGTATTGAATTGAATGAGCATGATGTTTAGGATAGTTGTGTTAGTAATAGTCTAAATATATTATTTTGCATATGTAGTGAAATTAATATTTTGTTTAATATGTATTAATGTGTGTGTAGTATGATTATTAATTGTGTCTTTTGTACATTAAGATGTTAAGTTAAGTTAGATTTATAAAATCAACCTTGGTTTTTCATAAGATTAGTTGATAGAATTTTTCTTAATTAAGTTAGCATTTATGCCTAAAATAAGCCCCAAATGAGACTCAAATTCACCTAAAATGCACCCTAAATTTATATATGCCTTAAAGGGTAAATTTGGGATATGTTTAAAGCTTAATTTTGCTTAATTAGACTACTTTTTGGGGCAGCCACCATTTCATACGAATTTTGCTTTTTCTTTCTTTCTTTTCTTCTTCTTCTTTCAATCTAAATTCCATGTCCAATTCAAAAACAATAGCAAGCTTTGAAAATCAAGTTCTCTCCAAGGCAAGACATTTACATGTGAGTTGATTTAAGTGTGGCTTATGCTTTGTTTTCATTTCTTGTTGTAGCTTTGTGAAATCTTGGATGAAATGAGATTAGTGTTATCTAAATTGCTTGTTCATACATTGAGATGAGCTAGGAATGTGTTTTGTTAGTATGTAAGTTTGTTTATGCATTATAGAAGTGATATGAAGTGTTGGGAGGATATGAAGATGGTTTGTGTAGGAAGGTTGAGAATAGATGGAAGTGGAATTGGAAGTGTTTAAATGTGTTGATTTCATGTTTTGAGTTGCTAAGTTTGAGAAGTGTAGATAGGAGTGAGTATATGAAGTTGAAAATGTAGTTGAGGAAGGTTTGAAAGTGTTATAGGATGGAATTTTCGAAGTGGAAAAAAAACAGGGGATTTGTGTTCTGTTGTATAGGCCTGTTTTTAAACGTACGCCGGCATCTAGGGTTTCTACATCGCCGGCCTATAGGCGGCGTTGGAAGCCCACAGAATCAAATTTCTTAAGGCCGACCGAACGCCACCGGCTTTCGCTGGAAAAGTCAGCCGGCGTTCATCCTTTCATATTATACGCTGGCTACTGGGAATCAAAGCCGCCGGCGTATGTATAGAGGCTGCCAGCATATCTAGGTAAGCAGCCGGTTTGCACATTTTTGGACATTTTGAAAAATTTTGAATTTTGCATTCTACACCGGCTCAAAGCTGCCGGCATAGAATGAAGGCAGCCGGCGTACCCTTGAACGCTGCCAGCGTTAGCAGTGTTGATTTTCATAGTATTGAACAATGGCTCAAAGCCGCCGGCTTTGAGTGCCGGCATGTCTCCTGTGCTTTTGAATTTTAAAAAACTTTTTTCAAAATTCTCCGAAGTTTGATATTTGCTCAATTAAGTATTTGTTAAGCAATCTAGGATATAATATGACGTTTAAATGCTTTATTATGACTTTGTATTAAATTATTTAAATTTCTTTGATTAATTGTGATATATAGATATAATATGTATATATATTTGTGAATGAGGAATCTATATTTATTTATTGATTATTTTGATATTCCTATTTCAGTTAAGGACTCTTCGGTTAGTTCTTCACCGAGAGATCATAACAATATACTAACGGGTTCAGGTACGCAATAACTTGTTTGATGTTTGATAGGAATAGGCATTCCTAAATCAAACTTAATTTGACCTGGCTTAATATTTGAATGAATTGGATGTCTATTACGCTGTTTAATCTGGTCCGAGGAGCAGCAAACCTGTCATGATGCAATGACATGTTAGTTAGGCGCTTAACTAAGTCATGATGCAATGACTTTACCATGATGCAATGGTACACTATGATGCAATAACGATTCTTTTGGTTAAGTGGGTAGCCAATAGGGGGAATAGTATCTGAGTAACGTTTGCTTAAACTTAGGGGGAAATACCATGATTTGGTTCAAGGTTTATGGGAACTTGTGAACTAGACTCATGTTATGGACTGAGTTTAAGTAGAGTCGGGTAACGGCTTTTGAACCATAAATGAAGCTATTATCTTCATGAAATAGATATAGGAGATATAAGTATTCGGACTGCTTATATCAACCCCCTGAGCAGTTACTGTTACTCGGGATCCCTGAATTCCTGAAGTGTGACCCGGGGTTTGGATACCCTCCTGTTGATTTGTGAAAGAAAACGTAATAAAGATAATCACCTGTCTAATGATGCATTACATCGATTTGATGAATTGTTTTTGCATTGGTTATTGTGTACTAGGCCTTTGGCTCACTTTTGCTGCTTTGCAGGTATTGGAGACGAATTTTATGATGATTTGGGCTATGGGTCCGATTTCGAGAGATTCCTAGATGAGTGGGACAAATAGGACTCGAACACCCTGGACTTTTGGAAGAATTTTTGCTAAGGAAAAAGTTATGTATAGAAGGTTTGATAGTTAAGCCTATTTTTGTAAAGACCTTAAGATCCTTTAGGATTCTTTTGTTTTAAGAAAACATGTAAATTTTGTAGTGTCTTGTGTTGACGCTAAACAATGTTTAGATGATGTAAATGTATGTATAGATTGCTTTTGTTAGTAATCTTGTTTTGTTAAAAGTTCTTTATAAAGTTATAGTGGTTTGATCAAACAATTTTCATAAACTGTTAGTTTTAGGACAACCTTACATATAATGTGAAAGCATTATATGTGGTTGGGGACTCGATACTCTAAGTCTCGGGATTTAGAGGGTCGGGTCTTTACAATAAAGATGGTAAATACCCCATAATGCATGTTCTGGTGATGATCTATTCCTAGTTTACACTAAAGCAATTTATCAAACGAATTTAAGGGCTCATCATTTTCTTGCAGTATTACTGGTACACTATTTATTCACCTTCCTTCCACCAATCTTCCTTTTTTCACTACCATCACTAAAAATGTAAATAATCATGTCACTTAAAGTCATAAGCTTAACTATACTCCATCACTACCCTAATTATGCAACTTATTTAAACTCTCTATACTTTGTTTATACTTTGACTTACCTATTTTTAGCAACACCATCCATTCAGGGTGTGCTACATAAGAAAGTTAAAGCACAGCGGTCTTACAATCCTATTTAGCACCGTCAATGAAGGTGTTGCTAAAGATAGTTACTTATATAATGAACTATCTTTTTTTTTCTCTCTCCTAGACATAGTTGTCTTGCACACCGTTTTTTAGTTTTAAAAGGCAATAGTGCAGTTCCCTAAAATTTTGATACTAAATATGTTTACTTGTTAAGGTATGGAGTATATCTTCAATGGGGAGAAATCCAATGAGTTTTGTGAAAGATTGTATAAATGGGCTTTAAACACCATCTATAACCCAAAACCTTAAGGTAATGGGTTAAAGGATATTCCCTCTTATAAACTCTTCACATAAGTCTCATATTTCCCATGTGGGATTCTCACACTTGTATCCTAATAATCTCCCCCTCAAGTGTGAGTCTCCACAATGAGGTAGGCTATACTCCCCCTCAACAAGAGCTTGTCAAATTGACTCCATTAAACCCGTTTTGTGAGTGGTCCCACCAACTCACCATGGGTTTTTCATAAACGATTCATGCCACAAAGCTCTTCTTTCCACATGGTGGGCCAACCATGGGAGATTCTCAGCCGAACCATCGACTCTGATACCAATTGTTAGGGTCTGAAGTATACCTTTAATGGGGAGAAACCCAATGGGCTTTGTGAAAGATTGCACAAATAGGACTTAGACACCATCTATAACCCAAAACCTTAAGGCAATGGGTTAATGGGTCTTTGTTAGGAAAAGCTTGATCCTTTTCCTCTTGCCGAAGCGATTAACAAATAATTCAAACAAAAATAAAACAATCAACATTAGGATTTAACGTGGAAAACCCCAATGTGGGGAAAAAACGATGGGACCATCGCCGCACTAAAATCCTCCACTATCTCAAATAATGGAATACAACACAGTCTTCACTAGTCTCACTAGTGGATCACACAATCTCATCACAAACCAATGAATTTATAACAATTCCCTCTCTAGATCTCTCTTTAGGTTTAGGAAAAATATATGAAATTGTGTTGCTCTTCTTTCTCTCTCTCAATCAATTCATAAGGAGTACTACAAAACGAAATTCAAAGGCCACATAAATTAACATTTAAAGCTGGCAGTCAAAAAACCGACAATTTCAAAGCTGTATTAAATTCTTATTATTCTGCCATTAATTTCTATGTTAACCAACTTTGACTTTTATAAATACTTCCTTATCTTCAAGTCTTCTTCTAAATATATCCAATGTATGTTTAAGATGTCATTGGATATAGACTCATATGAGTTCGATCTATATCCCAACAAACTCCCCCTCCAACTCATATGGGGAGTTCTATCACACATGCAATCTTCCTGCAGCAAACAATCTTCTCCTTGGGTAGAGCTTAGGTCATTATATCTGATGCATTGTCATTAGTATGGATCTTCTCAAGCTTCAATTGCTTAGACTCTAACATCTCTAATCCAATGGTAGCTGACATCAATATGTTTGGATCTGGAATGAAACATTGGATTCTTGCTGAGATGAATGGCGCTCTGGCTATCACAAAACGGCTTCAAGTTTTTTTGCTCTTGACCCAGTTCTTCCAAAAACTTTTTCATCCACAAGATTTCCTTGCAGGCTTCTGTTACAACAACATAATCTCTTCAATGGTGGAAAGTGCAACACATTTTTGCAACTTTGATTACCAAGACACTACTCTCCCTACAAAAGTGATCAGATAACCTGATGTGGACTTCCTGGAATCCAAATCACTGGCCATATCAGCATCTAAAAACCCTTCTAACACAGGCTTACTACTACCACCAAACTGCAGACAAAATCTGGAAGTGCCTCTGAGATATCTGACAATCCATTTCATTGCAAACCAGTGCTCCTTACCTGGATTTGAGAGATACCGGCTCACAACACCAACAACATGAGCAATATCAGGTCTAGTGCACACCATAGCATACATCAGACTCCTAACAGCTGAAGCGTATGGGACCTTTTTCATATCCTCCTTGTCTGCATCACTTTTAAGACACTGAAATAAACTCAGTTTGAAATGTCCCGAAAGTGGAGAACAAACAAACTTCACTTTGCTCATGTTGAATCTCTCCAACACTTTCTCAATATATGTCTTCTGTGACAACCACGGCTTCTGGCTTTTCCTATCTCTAATAATCTTCATACTAAGAATGTGGCTAGCAGGTCCTAAATCTTTCATGGAGAAAGATTTACTCAAGGAAATATTCAATTCTTTAATCCTCCTGGCATCCCTACCAATAATCAGCATATCATCAACATAAAGTAAAAAGATAATGAACTCACTATTGGAAAACCGTTTGATGAAGACACAATGATCTGTGGCAGTCCTAGTGTAACCTGATCAAATATGAAGGAGTCAAACTTCTTGTACCACTTTCTTAGAGCTTGTTTCAGCCCATACAAACTTTTCTTCAATCTACATATAAGATTCTCCTTCCCCTTGATCTTGAACCCTTCAGGTTGCTCCATATAGATCTCTTCCTCCAAATCACCATGAAGGAACGTTGTCTTTACATCCATCTACTTAATCTCCAGATCCAGACTAGCTACAATGCTGAGCACAACTCTGATGGATGACATCTTCATCACTGGTGAGAAAATTTCTTCAAAATCAACCCTTTTCTTCTGATTGAACCCTTTCACAACTAGTCTTGCCTTATACCTTGGCTGTGAGCTGTTCTCATCTGTCTTCAGTTTATAAACCCATTTATTTCTCAAGAGTCTCTTGCCCTTAGGCAATTGAACCAAATCATAAGTTTTATTCTCATGCAAGGAATTGATTTCTTCTTGCATAGCTTTTAACCATTCTTTCTTCTTGTCATGAGTCATGGCTTCCTCATAACATTCAGGTTCTCCCCCATCAGTGATCATCACAAACTCATCTGGACTATACCTGCCTGATGGTCTTCTGTCTCTTGAAGATCTCCTCAACTTAACCTACTGTTGAGGCTCTTGGATCTCTTCACTTGTGTCTTCTACAGTTCTTCTATCAGTAGTATCAGTAGAAGGTGCAGGATCTACATTTGTGGGAATCTGGCCTGACGATGATGACGTCTCAGCCTTTCAATATCTTCAACTGTTTGGTCTTTAAGAAAGACCACATCCCTGCTCCTAATGACCTTCCTATCAACAGGATCCCACAATTTGTACCCATATTCATCATGTGCATATCCAAGAAAAATACACTACTTGAAGTTAGCATCAAGCTTCGCTCTCTCATCCTTTGGAATATGCACAAAGGCCCTGCACTCAAAGACACGTAAGTGATTATAAGAAATATCTTTACCTGTCCAGACCTTCTCTGGGATATCTCCATCCAGAGCATATAAGGGAGAAATGTTTATCGCATCCACAGTTGTTCTCATGGATTCACCCCAAAATGACTTGGGTAGCTTAGCATGAGATAACATGCACTTCACTCTCTCAGTGATGGTGTGATTCATTCTCTCTGCAACACCATTCTGCCGTGGGGTCTTGTGAATTGTTTTCTCCAGTTTTATCCTATGATCTATGCAATACTGCTCAAATGGTCCTCTATACTCCCCACCATTATCAGCCTTCTACCAGTTTCATGCTCTACTCTATAATGAAACTGTTTGAATATAGTCAACACCTGATCTTTGGACTTCAAGGCATATGTCTAAAGCTTTCTAGAGTGATCATCAATAAATGTAACAAAGTAAAATGCACCACCTATTGCCATGTCTTTCATATAACACATCAGTGTGGATCAAATCCAATATATGAGATCTCCTACTAGGTGGATTTCTCTCAAAAACAACCCTATGTTGTTTACCAGCAAGACAGCCAGTGCAAGGTTTTAATGGAGTACCTTTGAATTCAGGTAGAAGTTGCTTCTTCACAAGCATTTGGAGCCCCTTTTCACTCATGTGACCAAGCCGTCTGTGCCACAGCTCCATAGTAGCATCATCTGTCAAATTTAGATCTTATTTACTTAGCTTTGCTGGCATTAAGTAAATGGTGTTACACTTCCTTCCCTTAGCTACAATCAAGGAGCCTTTTGTGAGCTTCCGTTTACCATCACCAAACTGACTATGGTAGTCTTCATAATCTAGATTTCTTGCTGAAATCAAGTTCAGGCGGAAATCTAGTACATGTCTCACATATTTGAGAATGAGTCTGCAACCTGTATTAGTTTGCAAAACAATATTTCCAATGCCTATAATCTTTGAAGTTTTATTATTTCCCATCCTAACATTGCCATAATCACCAACAATGTAAGATGAGAATAACTCACCATGTGCAGTCACATGAAAGGAGGCACTAGAATCAACCACCCAGTCACTATCATGACTTGCAAGACTAAGACAACCCTCATCCCATGTAACCACTACCTCACCATCTGCTGTTGCAGCAATGGTGTCTTCATCTAGATCTTCACCTTTACCCTTACCCTGCTGTTTCTTTCATAGTCTATAGTCCTTCTTGAAATGACCTGGCTTGTCACAATAAAAACACTTGAGGTTTCTCTTACTCCTTGACTTGGATCTTCCCCTTGACTTGTCAGGTCTGCCATATTTATCAGTCTTCCCTCTATGCTTGCTTCTACCCTTCCTTTCACATTTATTTGCAATAAGAGCCCTTGAATCTGAACCAATGCCCAGATCTTTCCTTCTGGCCTCTTCATTGATCAAACTATCCTTGACCATGGCAAGTGTCAAGGTTTCATCCAGAGCAGAATTACTAACTGATACTATAAGGGTTTCCCAACTCTCAGGTAATGAACTCAGCAACAAAAAGTGCCTAAATCTTGGGTCTATTTGGATTGTCTATTTTTCATCTGTATCTGTATTTATTTTAAAATGATATGTGTAAATATATCCGATTTGCATCTAAATTTTATCTATATTTGTTTTATTTGATTTTTTGATGAGAACTGTCAACTTTTTTTTATCTATATCTATTTCTTGATAAATAATTTGTTAGCAAAAAGTTTGAAAAAGTGTCTGTATCTGCCGGAAAAAAGCCAAAACAAACAGACCCTTTATCTTCAAGCACAAGCTTCATCGCTATCAGTTGATTTACAAGCCCTTGAAAATCATTCAAATGCTCAGTCATATGTTAGAACCTTCCTTATATTTCAAATTAGCCACTCTCTTAATCAAGGAGGTTTTGTTCAAGGCTGTTTGCCTTTCATACATAGATTCTAACTTCTTCCACAAAACATCAGCCCTAGTCTCCTGAGCAACATGATGATAAATACTTTGATCAACCCACTAACAGATATAACCAACAGTCTTCCTATGTAGAATCGTCCAATCTGCATAAGATTTATCTTGGAGTTTTGCAGTATCACCCCCTAAAGGCAAATACAGATCTTTACAATATAAAAGATCTTCCATCATAGATTTCCAAATAGAGTAATTTGAAGAATTAAGTTTGATCATTGCACCTGAAGATTCAGCCATGTTTGGAATCAAGAAACCCTAACCTCAGTGCAGCAAAACCTCAATTTCCTTTGAGAACTTGGCTCTCTTATACTACTTTTAGATGCTATTGGGCCTTCTTAACCCCAAAAGCTAGCTCATGAGGTGAAGCTTTCCCTCACACTTGTAAAGCAACACCCAGCCTCTTCCACAATCGATGTGGGATATCTCCAACATTACTACATATCAACCTAGTATACATTCTTTCAAGGAAGTTGTAAGATGCTTTAGTGGATCATTTAGAAGTTCTTTGTATATTAATTTCAACTAGCATCTTTGGTGAAATTCAATCCTTGGAAAAGAAGGTTAATAGAGCGACATTAAGTGGACAGTACATATATCCTATATCAATCTATTTATGAATGAAACCATATAGATGTTAAAGCACTACTACCTAAAAGGAACAATGTACCAAAAAAATAACAAGTACAATGATCCCGATTTTAACTGACAGAATAAGTACTACAATGTAGGATGAAATGCGATTGACTTAATTCATAGGAATAATAATAGGAAGGGCAAAAAAAAAAAAAGGCCCTGAAAGTCAATTTTTTTTTTTTTTTAATGTAAAAGTTCATATGCTTCCAGAATTCCCTCTCTTGAAGGGATTACAATCAACCGCACTTCTTAATCCGACAAAATATAAATTATAGTCCGTAAAGATAGATAGATAGAGATATATATATATATATATATTCTAAAGCATGTTGTTATTATTAGTGTTATAAACTAGAACATTAAACCAAGGAGAACAATAACTATCATATATTAAAGAGAACTTTGACTAACAAAGTATATTAAGTTATTAGAAAGCCAAACTTAAACGAATCTTCTCTTTTCCTTTTATCCCTAGGTCTAAACTTTATCAATAAAAAAAGTTTGTTATATATACAAATGAAACTTCAAAACCCCCGGCCCCATCCCAGACTCCCCCTCCCCCCTCCTCCTCCCCCCCCCCCCAACAAAAAAAAAAAAAAAGAAAATAAATATTGATACTAAGGAAATAATCCCAACTAGCGTCTAAGATAATGATTAATACGTCCGGTGGCGATGGAGAACTGAGAAGCAGAACTTTTGTGAACAGATGTCCCAATGGAGACTAACTTCATCACCTTCTTTCAATTCCCTCCTCTTAACAAACTCAATTCTCCATCCTTTTCTTAATATATAAAACCCTCCATGGAGGACAAATACCTTAACACCAAATTGTGCTCTGTCCCCATGTCCATGTCCGCTATGATCACATCTATCCCGCTATTACTCCCTATCGCTTCCTTGCTCTCTTTGTCCATGAAAAACATAATATGTGCTATAGCATCCTTTCTTGATATGAGTAGCCGGCAGTGACTCCCAAGATCACTCTTATGCAATTTCTTCCTTATCTTCCATGGATCATGAAGAAGACTCAATTCCAATGAAATATCGTGCCACGAAATTACCTCTTGTTCTTTCTTTTCTAGAAGTAAAGGTTTTGCATTGCTTCTTTTCTTCTTTTTTCCTCTCCTAATCAATATAGCAGGTTTAGAAACTCTTTCTCCAAGAGAGAGCAATAACGATAATGGTGGAACCGAAGATTGAACCGGTGGTGAGTTGGGCTTTGTTCTCTCCACCGATGTTGATGTAGGAAAGGTGATAGAGGAGAGTAAAGATTCAGACGTACAATCTTTCTCGCTATGATTGCAACCACGATCACAACTAATTGTTACTCCAAATAACTTGAATACCGAAGAAGAAGATGTGGACTGCGTATCCATTGATAAAGAAAGAAAACTTCGTGAACAAGTAGTTCTAAAGAAGAAAGGTTTGTGTGTATTTATATGCAGCCCTCGGTTGTTTTGGAGGGATGACAATGATATGGTTTGTATTGTACTTTTCTAGATTAAGTTTCCTAATCTATTTTTCATTTTTTTTTATTTTGGGTTTGTTTAAGATTTATTTTTTTATTATTTAATGTAAAAGTAAAAATAAAAGCAACTTTGATTGCATATTATCAAAAGATCGCTAATGTTTTCTTTAAGTGATGTAATTGAATCTTTTGAAATGCAAAATATCTTTACAAATATATATATATTATCTTTCATTTTTGAAAAAAATATAGATATTGTCTTGTAAAAAGGTTTGTTTGGACTTATTGCATTTTCATTTAGATTTTTTTTTCCCAATTGATTTACAATACCACACACTTCAGTAAAATGCCCTTACACTTCACAAAAACAACATCCATATACTAAAATCCACAAGATATATATAAATCTCTAATTTACTATAAAACTCACATAATCTTATTACATCCATTAATAATCAATAGTTTAACTATGTGCATCCACAACTAAACCTATTCATTAATTTGTTGTCTCCAAATCATAAAATTATTATAAGATATTTTCGATAACTTAATCATCATTGCTAATTTAATTTATAGAAATATAACTTTTCTTTATCAATTGTTCATTGTAGAATTTCTGTATCTAGATATCAATTTACTTGTAGTGATCTACATTAATACATTGTAAATTATAACCATATTTCACACACCGAACAAGCAAACACCATCATCATACACATTATGAAATTTCTTGAATCTTTTTTAGCCAAAACCCTACCAAAAAGAAAAAAAGGACAAAAAAAGAAAGAAAAAAGAAGAATAGAAAAAGTTTTAGTGGAAAATGCAAGTAGATGCTTACTTGTCTTCAATTTCTCTTAAAATTTACGTTCAAGAGGATAAGGATTAGGAAGAAAGAGGGTATGTGGATTTTATTATACAAATTTTCTAAAAAATAATAAATGAGTAAAATGGAAATAAATTGGGTCCTTTGAAATTTGAATAGACAAAGGAGCACATAATCTTCACTTTACTCAAACTATTTCTATATTAAAATGACCATGACTACAAAAAAATAAAAAATAAAAATTAGCCTTTGGAGGTCAAAATTTTGTGATAAGAAATTTTGTCTCTAAAACTGTAAATCAATGAAATATTTGCCAAAAGATTGTGACGATAAAAATTATGTTAAATTCTTCAAATCCAACCTATTGTATTAATAAAACCTATGACAGATTGATGCAAATTTGTCTTCGATGAAAAACATAATATATATAATTAAATATTTTATATAATTGATAATATATAGTATATATGATATATTTTTTATATAGACATACTATATATAAGTAAGTTATTTTTATTATATGATTCATCTATAAATCATATATAATGATATACTATCTACGATGGTTATCATATACTTTATGTTCTTTTTTATTTGTAATATATTTATACATGACATACTATATATTTATATGATATATGTGTCCCTAGTTCTTATCAAGTAGAGGTTGAATTTAAGCTATCTGTATTGGTTTCAACGGACGATTGACCTACAAAACAAAACACGGTTAATGGTTAGCTGAAGTGGGACCCAGCACAACCACTCCGATGCCTTCGTTGGCAAGTATGTTGATTCAAAGGTAACTAATTAGTATGAAAGATAGTTCAAGCGACATTACCATTCCCAAAGAAGGAGCAGGTTATTTATGGTTTAACGATCCTTGATGGTTGACTACATCGCAGGATCATGGGTGATTGTACAATGGATATGGGGTAAACCCACTAATCTATGTTTACACATGTCGAACCAGAATAAGGAGAGTATACCGATAGAGACCAAGCACAGTGCAAACCGAGTGCTATAGAAGTCGATCTATATGCCAAGCTAAGGTAAAAGGTACCTAAATGGAGCTTCAAGGTGCTACTGGCGTAAACTGGGTCTTAGCCAATAAGTCAGCCTATCACACCCCGAATGGTACCTTAAACGTGGTAGCCCGTCACATATAATATCAAGATTCAAGAATGACTGCCTTAGTCACGCAAAAGTTTTAATATTACATGTAAGGCATCTAGCATGGTAATAGGAGATGCTTTTGGGAAGCATAGTCTAAGCAAGTAAAAATGAACATACAATAATCCAGAAATGAAATATTTATAGCATTAATAACCAAAGGTCTATTACATGATTTCTTAAAGGCATACCACTGCTAAATCCCAAAGATCGAAATAGTTTTTACAATATTTAAATACTACATTAAAGATTTTAAAGGAATTCTAATCTAAATCTTCAAGTAGATTTCCTCCAAAAGTTTCAAAAGAATACTTACGCGGATATGAGGAGACCTTGGGTACAAAAATAGGTGTTCCTGAGAATGCAAATACCTATAGGAGCGTAAGCTTACGGGCTTAGTGAGTAAATTCCAAAAATTCATACTTGAAGTAAAATATTAACCAAGTTTATTAAGCAAGCAAATGAGATGCAACAAACACGTGAGCATACAAGATATATGACTTTTCGAGAATCATATGTTGAATGAATTACGCCCTTCATTCGGGGTTAGGTATTCAGGCCAATTATAGCCACGACTTTTAAAACACTTTATAGATCTTCCCGACTCCTATACGCCATCAAAAACTTGTAGTTATTATAGGCTTCTACTAGCCACCAATTTATGTAGCTCTTACTGGCTCCTACTCGCCACTTACATGATATACCGGTTATGCCTACCACCACTATTATACACTTGTCCCACCAATTATATAGTAGTGAATGCTATATGACTTATCATATGAAGTGTATGCATAATTTCTTAATTAAGGTCTAGTCGTTTTATTTAACTTCTTTCAAGTGAGCAACCAATTTCAAACACTTCAAGCTATTAATATACATGCAACTTTATTACAATAAAATCATGTTTCGATATACTAAATATTCTTTCAACATATTATCATACAACTTCCATTTGATTTTACCTAAATTCTAGTGCAACTAAATTTACAAGCATAATCATAAGTATGAAAAATAATGGGGAATAGACACTTAGTCATGATGACACCTTTCTTGAAATGGATGAGTCATTTGTGATTTCCACTAATTGTAGTAATCTTCGGGATATGAACAATCCTCCTCGAGATCACCTAAAGGTTTTATAGAAGAAGAAGAAGGTTTTGTGAGAGAATTTTGAGAGAGTTTTGGGATAGTAATTGAGAGGGGATTTGGAGAGAGTTTTGGGAGTGAAATTTATAAGTAGAAGATGTGTGAATGAAGTGAAAGAGGAGGGGGGTATTTATAGGAAAATGTGGAGTGATTTTTGAGTGATTTAATTAAAGAAAAATTGAAATAAAATAGAGGAAGAGGGAAAGGAAGTAGCGCCGGCCAAGGAGAGAGAGAGGAGAGGGAGATGTAATTTTTTTGGATTTTTGTGTATTAAAAATAATAATTTGTAAAGTAAATGTGATATAAAGTTATGAGAAAGGTAAAAAGTAAAGATAATAGGTTATGGTGTTGTGAGAATAGGTGTTAGAAAAAGTAGAGATAGATCAACAGTGTAGAATAGTAATGTATAGTATAATGTAAAGTAGATGTGACTAGTAAAATCTCGGTAGTATGAAAATACATGTATAATTGCGATATCTAATATTTTCAATTATCGAAAAATTACGAAACTAATATTTTTGAAATCCTTATATTAAATCAGTCCTATTGGTGTTATCAGAATACTTTTATTATTCCGAGTTCCGGGACACGATTTTCGAGAACTGATCTCGTTTGAGTCCGAAGGACACTCGGATTTCGCAAATATGAAATTTTTATATAACCTAAAGCTATTACAAACTATTATCACTAATTATTCCAATTTCTTTTTCTAGGGCTAAAGAAATCGGGAATGCCGGATCTAAAATCTAGGGTTTGTACTAGACTTTTATTGACCTTTAGGGTTTTTGTTGACTTTTAATTCTAAGATCAAACTTGAAATCTACCGAAAATTTTAGGGGTTTACACAGCCTAAATGGCTAATGGGCTGGACTAGGCTTCGAAGGCCATGGTCCAAACATTACTAGAAAATTAACCTTTAGAGACAGAAAATTTTTTATGGAAAATTTCTATCTAAGAAAATGAATTAACAACAGATTTGCGATGGATTTGTGATGACATAAATTATAAATAATTTTATAATTTTTATATGCTTTTGCAATGGAATTTACGATGGATTACAAATTGATTTGCGACAGAACTTTTTTCGTTGCAAATTTGTTTTTGATTTTAGTGGAAAATAAATTATTTTAGTATCAATTTCTATTTTGTCAAATTTTGTTGCAAATCTGTCTCTAAACTAAATTATTATATATATATGTATGTATATATATTTATGTTTAAAATATATTTTTAGTTATACACATCAAATATAATATATAAATTTTGTAATATTAATATTATATTATATTATATTTGTAAATTAACTTTATTATATATTAAATATAATATATACAATCATATCATTTACAACTAATACTATATATCTTACTTATAATAAATTACCTATTTATACATTATAAAGTATAAATAATAAATAGTACTATGTTTGTTATAAACATTTATACATTTCATAAGTTATTATTGAAATATATTATGTATTCTTTTACATAATAACTTCTTATATGAAAAAAATTAAAACATAAAACTTGATAAAATAATGTATAAAAATAATATAATATGTTGTATATAACTAAAATCATAAAATACTATTTAAAAATAAAGTATATTTCAATAATAAAATATGTCAAATAAAATAACTACTATAAAATGTAATCTTAGTATACATAAACATATATTAAATTTTATATTTTATTTTAATAATATATAAATAAAATATATATTCATATTATTTATAATGTTTTATTATATATTTATTATAATTATTCATATGCTATTGAATATATAAAAAAAATTGTTATATGTATCTTACATAATTTATAATCACATGCTATATATTATTTAAAATATAATAGCATATTTGCCAAAAAAATAATATACTATGTAAAAATATAGTAAATTGTAAAATATAAATATATTCAAATTGATATTATATATTATTTAATTGATTTATTAATGAAAAATAGATTTTTATAATGTTTATAGTATATATATTATAAATATTTGATAAAATTTATATATTTATAAGTTTTACATAATTCATTAAGTGTAATAAGAATGATATAAAAAATAAACCTATTACTTAAAAATATATAATTTATTAAGTTAATATAAAATATAAAATATGTAATGTAAAAAATATAATTATTATTCATATCATTAAATATATAAATTTATATATAATATTATTTATGTATATATACTATATGATATTTTTTTAATAATAATATCATGTTTAGCAAAAAAAATATATATTACTAAAAATATTATATATATAATATATAATAAATATATAATTTAAAATAATTATTATAAAATGTAAACTTAGTATATATAACTATTATATATTATTTTAATAGAATATTACTAAAAAATCCTTAACAAATAGGCAAAGTGAAATTATAAATAAAAATTAATTATAAAAGATATGTAAAATGTTTTATAGTTATAATATGGTAAATTGTGATATCTATTAAATAAATAGTAATAGAACTTTATTCATGAAGATATGAATTGGTTCATTGGTTTAGCACTTGTGAAAACTTCAATATTAAGTGTTCTTAGTATATAGCACTCAATGATGGGTGACCTCGTAGGAAGGATAAATAGGAGGCAAATGAGAGTTTTTCGAGCCTGGTTTTTTTCGATTTACTTTAATCCGATTCGTACTAAACCCTAACCCATTCAATACGAATCCTCGACTAAGAATTAAAGGAAGTTTTTAATTTTAAAAAAACATTTTGGAGTCGCCACTCGACTAAAGTCGAGAAAAAAAATAAACCAAAACCAATGGGTAGGTTGATTTTGGTTTTGCTACTGATCTGCAAAAAAAATCGTTCTTTGAAAACGAGAACCAGAAATTAACTTGAGTTCGGGGGCTAACCTATTAAAACCTAAACGGTTACCACTTTAACTTTCCATAGTTAAATTGCTTTCTTTTAAACCCTAATTTCAAAATCTAAACTATTTATCAAATCTAATTAACTAAACATATGTCTAATATGCCCAAAAATACTAATCAAATTCCATCGATAATCATATATAATCTAAAAACTCAAAATATTCAAATTAATCAAATCTTATTAAATTCTATCAATATTCATATATTCTAAACTAAACAAATCAAATAAATTCACAACAATAATTTTTTACATATTTTAAGTCGCCCATTTTGGAGCCTACGTACCCGCTAATCGGGATCAGACCACACGTAGTTCTTTTAGAAAAATTTAGTTTGTTGGTTAATTTTAAAATTTTTCGAAATCTTTTCGCTTTAAGTTCATTAAGTTTGTTAATTTTGTGAAAAATATATATGTATATTTTTAACATGAACCCTAAATCTATTAAGTTAGGTTTTAGCAACTTTATGGAAAATCGGATTTTTCTAGGTGACAAAAATTTTGGACAAGAAATCATAACCACATATCATGCATATCAATTGATCATACATATCATCAAGAATAAAAATATTATAGGGAATATCAATATTTAACAACCTAATTTCAACAAAGCAATATCATGGCATAATAAAGATTTATATATCATTGAAATTACATTATAAAGGGCAAGATTTTAATATGGTTTTATATATAGTAAAATCATAAAATTCAATATTATTTCAATCAAGTTCATCACTATATCATGGTATAAAAGGAATATTAATGACTATCATCATACATGATTATATAATTTCAAATGTTATAAACCTAAAACTAAAAAAATTCATATATTCCTCATGATTAGGGCATGATTATAGGTATATTATCAATTACAAAATCTTAATGTAATTCTATGAACACATACCTAACATGACATATATATATATATAAATTCAATTTTATCACAAGAAAACAAAATCATTACTATATTAATGCAAAAGGGACCATCAAGTTATGTTTTAACAAATTTATAAGAATTAACTTTTCTAAGTGATAAAAAAGATTTTGAATAATGGATTAAAATTATATATCATGGCAATTGTCAAGCACATTAATTAAATCAATATATCATCATTAATAAAAGATATCAATGTTAACAAGATGAACTCACATTCAATAACATAGGTAAACTTCATATATGATATTAACATCATAGCAAAGTTTCTAATTACATTGCATATTGATAACGAAATCGGGTTCTTTTAATCATTTCAAAATCATGGTATAAACAAACTTTAGCCAATCAAGATTTTCATCAAGTTATCAATACAATTTGTATGTCAAATATTTGCAATATCTCATTATTCGAAATTTGACAAAATCATAATATTACAAAACGATATCACAAAGAAAAGAAGCAAGGATTATAAAGTATCATAGCAAGATCGATCATATAAAAAAATAAACCCTAAATTTCAATTTAATATTTTTTAGAACAAGACAATTTCATTTATTGACAAAAAATTAATTATCATGACTATACTATACTAATTCAAACTAATACTAATTCAACATATTTTTGAAATTTTTTTTTTTTAAACACAATATATTCATAACAAATTTTGAAAATATAATCATATACTAATTATTTTCATTTTTCTTATTTTTTATTTTCCTATTTATTTTTATTATTATTATTATTATTATTATTATTATTATTATTATTATTATTATTATTATTATTATTATTAAAGAAGAAAACGGACAGAAGACAATACCTGGGAGATGAATTCAGGCGCGTGGGGGACGGATGACGCGCAGTGGGGCAATTGAAATCGGCGCGCGCGTGAGGAAATTCGATTCGCAACAGCAACTAAACGGAAAGCTCCGATGAAGGACGCGCGCAAGGAAAGGAACTCCGGTGAACTCCAATTTAGCCGAGAACGTCGGTAACGATGGTTTTTTTTTTTTTTTGCAAAATTGATTTGTGGGAATGGAAGTTCTTGTCTTCCTGAATATCAAATGATTTTTTTTATATTTTTCTTTTCTTTGCTTTCTTCTCCTCTTTTTGTTTTTTTCTTCTTCTATTTATAGATCTAGGGTTTTATGTTCCATTTTGATTTTTATCCGAAAAAAATGGACTAAAACGGTTGCAAATCGCATTAGCTGTCAATTAACGTTATAATGTTAACGTTCAAACACGTTTTTGAGCGAAAAAATCGGAGATTTGAGCTTTTTTCGGAAATATAAAAACAAACTTTTTTCCAACTTCAAGTCCAGATTTGAAATAGTTATAGTTTATGAAAACATGCAAATTATATATCAAAATGAAGTACTCCGCGTCTAGTTTCAAAATATGTATTTATTTTGTAAAAAACGGGTTTGAAAACGGGTCAAAAATAGACTTGAAAACGCCCCATCGGGCGGCCGGAGGTAGGAGACGATGAACAGTAACCCTTTTTTTTTTTTTTTTTTACGAATTTTGAAATTACATTACTATATTAATTATCCATATTACATCCATTATATTTATTTCTATTAAATTGATTTACTTTTTTTCTAATTTTCATTCCTAGCTTTAATATTTGTAATTTGCAAAATTCAATTATGTTTATATTAAACTAAGTATTTATTTTGACAAAAATGTCAAAATGAGATGTCTACTTTTAATAATTTATCTTAGAATTAGAAACAAATTTGTGACGGAATAATTTTTTATATCATTTACTAATTGGATATTTTAATAATAACTAATTGTAAAATAGAGACAGATTTGCGATAGAAATTTCGTTACAAATTTACGACGAATAATAAACATGTCTCTAAAAGAATTAGCGATGATGATTTTTGTAATAGAAATTTGCAACAGAAAATCTATCTCTGAAAGTCTTTAGAGACAGATTTTTTACTTTCAGAGACAAAAAGTTTTTGTCTTTAAAGCCAAAATTTATTATAGTGAAATGAGACCATCAATAGAGCTAAGTGAACATGTCAACTAAGGCAAGTTCAAGCTATGAAGGATCTTTGAATGAAGTATTTATTGAGAGTGGCATGGGTATCGTTCTTTATCCAGGAGTAACCGAGCTGAATCGATCCATCTGCTCATCTAAGTTGATGACGTTTTCGAGCTAAGTTTAGCATTGGTGAGTTTAATTGGTCACAAAGCAATGTGGTGTTTTGAATCATGATAAGGACGCCACGACTTTTTAAAATCTAACGGAAATATTCATGTGTGTCCACATGTCATAATATTGCGAAGCAATGGTTGTCATATATGTACATTGGTAAGTAGCTCCAATCCATGTCATCATTTCCTATCTTTCAAATCAAAGTAGATTCGCATCCAACGGCTAGGGGCAAGTGACGGTAAGTTTTCTCATCATCATCATCTCTTTATTCAAGAATCTCCTGGGATCTAGAAATTATTGTCTCAATCTTATCATTCATTCTTTCCATTGATCCGTTCTTTATTCTATAAATTTATTTATAGTCGGTACACACATCCAGACATCATCATCATCACTTCGATTCAAAATGGCTTGGGAGAGTTGCAATTATGTATGGACTCTGAGTGAGTCCATGATAAGAGTGTTTCAATTGTATCAAATTATAAAATTTATAAACCCAATAGAAATCCTACAACAAGCTCTAAGGTAGCACACCTACCGATTGTATAATAAAATTATTATGGGTGTCGTCCTCTAGGATCTAGATATCAAGTTCCAGTATTACCGTTTCTCTACTATTTAACCTAACAATTGAGATGAGATTATGAATACTATTTATCTAACTAAAAACCCTAATAATTAATTATGTGCTTTCTTAAGATAGTACAATCATAAAAAAATATCCCTTATCTTGATCCATCATAAACCCTAATTTCATATAATAAAGGTTTGATTAACAGATCGTTTATATCTTAGACTATAGAAATTCCTAAATTCATCAACTTCTCTTTCAAGATGATTGAATTCCAATTCTACGTGATTAATGGACATGTCTCACATCATCAATGCATATAGAATTGCATTATTGTTTAACATTCCTAACAAAGATTCAATCTTTATGCAGGAAGTTTATGCAGTCTATGTCTAGATCCACATTCAAACCTCTCTATTCGTGCAGATCTATTCTATTAGATGAAATCTCTTTCTACCGAAAAGAAATCAAACATGCAATCAATTGTGGCCACAAATGAATCACAAGAACAAATAAGAAATTATGAATAAACTTAAGAACATAAATTTTTATTAATCAAACTAATTTAGCACATAGATCAAGGGTTTACAAGACTTAGGGTAAAGAATCTATTCTTTCATAAATTTTATAATCAAAACAAGAAACCTAGAAGAACAAAATAACTCGCTTAAACAAATGTTGTGATCTTCAATGAAGCCCAAGCACTTCTCCTTTTGAATCTCTTAATTCTCTTTCTACGGTTTCCATGGAAAGTGGTTACTTCTTTTTAAAACAATGAAACAAAGCGTCAATATATATTGTAATGTTGTACACTACCTACATACACTGGTCGTGTATACCTGGAGCCAGCTTAAGAATCACCATTCTTTAGTCCACACACTACTCGATATACATGGGTCGTGTATGTGGGTCATGTAGTCCTGGTACTCAATATTTTTCTCGTTATTTCTCAAAAAATTATACATTGGTTATGTACTCCTCTAGTGTATTCTTGATATCACATCGATAGCTCCAAAACTTCACCAAATCTTCGTTCATTTCATTATTAATCCTTTGAAAAGCTCCCTTATTTCTCATTTATCCCTAAAATGAATAATTTATCAAATAAGTACTCTTTTCTTATGTAGATCAACAAAACATCATATAAAATATGATCAATTAAGTACAATTATTAAGGGTTTAGGACAGTTATCAAAACTTCCCCATACTTAACCGTTTGCTTATCCTCAAGCAAATAAAATACGGACAAAAGAGATCCATCATCAATTATACTCATTAACAAATATTATATCATAAGTATCATTCTTTAATTCAGTTAAACCAAGTGACTCATTAATGTCTACGGTTCAAACCTACCATAATTGTACTTGCACCTGGCATAATATAATTAAATTTTTAAGATTAATTCAAGTAAGTCAAGCTATTACTCTCACCATTTAATATCCACTTTCAAAGTCACAAAAATCAAATAAAAGCAGCTTGGATCTATCCTACCACTTATCAGAGAGCATGTAAACCGTCTAACCGCCTCTTTAAGCATGGTAACCTAGAATGAAAGTATATGGCATTCATCGTTCCCCTAGATTTTTCCTTCTTTGATTGAAATTTCTCTAAAAATTTTAATAGCCTTTAGAAGGATGAATTTTAGTTTGCATCTTTTCTTTTCCTCTGGACGAGTTTTCGTCTGTTTTTTTTCAGCTCAAGATTTTTTTTTTTTTTAGATTCAAATCAACTGAATATAAAAAGATTGTTTAGTTAATAGCAGAGTCGAATTTCACTCTTTTGAGGAGCCAAAACCCAATCATATTAACTAAGCTTTTTAATATGCAATTAAGCACAACAATTGATTAATTTCATAGAGATTACTCAAGAAGAATCACTAAGTGATTAACTTCATATGCCCCTTTCACTAAAGGATAGAAAAGCTCTCAAAATGGTTGAAAAGTAAATATACTACCCAACAAGCTTAGAAACATAACCATTAATCTTTTAAATCACGAATTTCAACATTTTCTATTACTCTAGATTCAATCATTAAATAGCAAGTAAATTTATCCTACTTAGATTTTATCTTAAAACTTTAACAAAATATACCAAGTTCAAAATAGGTAAGTAAGACACACAAAGTCACTTTCATATTATTTTCTATATGCTAACTCTATAAAAGAATGAGTATAATTTTAAGATTCTATACTTTTCAAAACATATCATCTTTAAAGCGTATTTTCAAACTTATAAATACAGGACTTTTGATTAAGTTCAAGTTTAAAAATTCAGATTCATCACAAGATAATATGATCAATTAAGTGCACAAAAGATATGTATATATATATATGCACATATATCACTAAAGACCTAAATATTCCTTTCAAACTACCCCTTCCCCATACTTAATTTAGACATTATCTCTAAGGTCTTCCAATGCAATCATAAGAAGGGAAAAAGGAAATAAAATAAAAAGAAAAGGAATACGAGAACTTCCCTAATTGATTTTTGTTCCAGGGACAATTGATGATTGTAGAAAATTTGGTGACAGCAGCATCATCACAACTTTGTGAACCCCAAACTAGCATGTATGACCTAAAATGAGAAAAAAAAAACAAAAGAAGAAGTTAACTAATCTAACATCCACTAAAAATATCAAACACATCAGATGACAGAGTTTTTTTTTTTTTTCCTTCTTTTCATAAGGGAACTAAAAAATAATCCATAAAAAGAGAGAAGGGAATCATATGCCTGCTGTTGATGAAATGAGATGCTAATGTGAAGGTGCAAGTATGTGAGTAGTGAAGAAATTGTGTATGGGAGGAATGAAAAACAACGAAGGTTTTTCCATGTAAGGGTATACACTACTGATGTATATGACTCATTATATCCACTCATGACTGGTCAAAACACGATTTTTTGAAATTTGAATGTACACTACTCAACTACACAGGTCATGTACAGTCACTCATGACTCCACAGAATATTGAAAAATTATATACTACCAAAGTATAAGGGTCTTGTATATTAGTAGTGTATACTGGAAAAATTTAAGTTCAAAAATTTCCTCTAAGTGTCAATTGCAATAAAAGTACATGATAGAGTCTAATAACCTTTGACACTTAGAAAGTGTATTTACCCCCCAAATCTTACTTGTAGATGCTCTTCCACACTTATCTTGAAAGCATGAACTCCTCTCATAATGCTACTCTAGAAATCCGCATAAATAGATGGAGTTAAGATATAAAAAGAAAAATAAGTAGAAAAAGGAACAAAAACTAACTAGATATGTTAAACATGGGTTACCTCCCATGAAGCGATGTTGTTCTATGTCATCTCGATCGCATGGGAATGTGTCCCACTCCCATATTTCTCAAGTCAATAAGGGAAAATCCTTTCTCATTCTTATACCAATGCTTTTAAATTTAATTCCATTGTTCTCAAATATTATAGGTCTTTGATAGGGAGAAAATTTATAAAATGGTTTTGGCTCAAACTCAATAATATAACCTATGGATTCATTATCTCCCAAATACCCAATGAACTCAACACATGGAGAGAAATCAATACCTTCAATTTCCATCTTTTGCTCAATCTCTCCAAACATCTCTTCTTTTAGGGTAACTTGAGGAATATCCTCTAGATTTGTGTTCTTCAAGATTGAAGTACTAGAGAAAGGATTAGTATATAATACCTTAGTCTCTTTATATTCATCCCTTTCTTTAGTAGACTCCAACTCATCTTCATGACTATTTAGATCTAACCTATGATCTTCAATTTCATTTTCTTCTCCACCAATTCATCCTTCACTTTTGTTGAATCCTCAAGTTGTATTTCTAGATCATTTTCTTCTTATGCATCAAAAGGACTTCTAATTATCACCTTATTTACCCTCTCATGTCTCCTAAGAGTTTCTAAAGATTCAATCAACCTATATACCCACTTGTGAGATGGTCCTAGAAGAGTGATTAATTCTTCTATGCTTATGAGTTTGTAAACAATAGGAGCACAAGATTGCCATGAGTTTGTTTCAAAAAGTGCTTCCATCGTCTTAACAAACAAGTCTAAGTTATCATATATTGAATCAATGATCCTTTCTAAGATAGATTTTTCTTGAGGATCTTTTTCAATATGGCTCAAGGAAGAAGATGATGTGGTCAATGTGACTAGAACATGGCCCTATTGTGAGTGTTGAGAAGAATATGAGATAAGTCTCTCACTTTGACATTCAAAGGTCTAATGTCTACCACCATACTCCCTACAAATCATATCATTAAGAGTCATAAGGTCAGTATCTAGAAATTCTCGATAAGAAGCAATAGGGGATAATGCATTTGTATAACATGAGTTAGAAGGATGATAATAATATGGAGGACAGTTATAGTACTCATGATCACCTCAAACACATAAATCCCATGCAATTCATATCTCAATTGTAAGCCCCTAGATTTTTTGGTAAATATAAGAAAACCCTAAGAACCTTTGAAGTCGAACCGGAAGTCAAACCGAAACTCTAAAGTTAACCTAGTTTTATGTTTAGTCTAGTGATTCTAGATCCGGTAATTTCGTATTCTTAAACCCTAGAAAACGAAATTGTGATAATTGTGGAATATGGTTCGTAATAATATAGGAAAGTTTAAAAATATTATATTCATAATTTTCTAGTGTCTTTCGGATCCGAACGAGATCAGTTTTCAAAAACCATGCCCCGGTGTACTGGATAGTGAAAATATTCCGACAATACCAATAGACTCGTAAAAATATAAGGATTTCAAAAATATCATTTTTAGAATTTTTCGGTAACTAAAAATATCAAATAGAGACCGTTTACGCATATTTTCTTTACTATCGGTATTTTAATTATCTAGTCTACATTCATAGTACTTTTTTTTTACTATTCATCTATCTCTATTTTTTCTTACACTCTATTCTTATACACTACCATACCTATATCTTATAATTTACCTTCTCCATACAACTTTAATCACATCACACTTTACATATTACTTCTTTTTATTACAAACAACAAAATAAATAAATTTTCCCCCCTTGCAAACCCAAAACCGGTGCCTGCTCTCTCTCCCATCCATCAATTTATTTTTCTTTTCTATTTTATTTAATTACATCTAATTTCCACTCCAAAACTCTATAAATACCTCATTTCCTCTTTCATTCTTTCACACAACTCATTTCCTACTAAAACTCTATCAAAATCACTCCATAAAATCCCTTTCTCAAATTCTCTTCCAAGTTCTCTTTTCTTTCCATAAAACCCTTTCCCACATATTACTACAACTCACTTTATTCCTCTTCAACAAACACATTAACCTTAGGTAAAAATTTCTTTTATTCACTCATCATGTTCATTTAACTTAACATGAGCTTAATGTATGTTTCTTAAAGAAGCAACAATATGTTCATGTTTTGTTTTTGTTCATGTTTTCTATTATGTTGTTGTTATTATTGTTATTATTATTTTCTCTAATCTAACTTCTATATAGTATTATGTATATTATGTATATATATTTCTTTAGAGCATATAAGCTCATTTGTTATTTATTTATTTCTATGCTTTGCAATTTATTTATTTACTTGTTTTATGCAAATTATTAAAACTAGTCTTTCTAGTCTTAGACTTGTCCATATCAAGTTAAAACAATTTTCTTTCTTTTCTTTTACTTTCTTTTGGGACTAGTCTATTCTTAGTCCCGGGATACCTTGATAAAGTTAAGGTTCCCAATACTTGACTTTACTTTTATGCTCTTATTATATTTATCTTATTATGTTGTTTTTAATTATATTTCTCATAGTTACATATTCTCATTCATGCATGAACATGTTGATATTGTCTCAACCATAAGGAAAAGGAGTTTTCTTAAGTAATAAATATAGGAACCCTCTTTAAAAAAAAATTTTGTCACATAAGAAATTATTTTTCCATAAAGACTTAAAGTTTTATCTTAACAAATATTTTCTAAAGTTAGATAAGTTTAGCTCAAGTTTTAGTAATAATACTATATGGGATTTTATCAATAAATAAAGTTATCACAAACTCTCTTTTCGAACCAATGAAATAAGAAAGATTCTTTAAACTTAATTCTTTGTTTAACTAAAAGTTTTCTTAAACTCATATGTAAAGTTTTCATCAACATACTAAGGTTTAGATAAGTTTCAAAAAATTATCAAAGAATAACCTTTCTAAGGATAAGCTTTACTTAGGAAATAAAAATAATAAATAACTTATAAGATCATTGATATTATTCTTGAGATCAAACTTTAGAAAAACTTTAGAACATATAACCAAGAAATATTTAGAAAAACTATATTTTTCCAAACCACTAGAAATAAAGTTATGGGAATCTTAAAAGATTAAAATTACTTTTTGAAAATTTAATTATTCTCAAAATTAAGAAATGGAGTTAAAAGAAGGAAATACTTACTAATAAATTTTCCAAACAAAACTAAAAAGAATATTTCGAGTCTTAGCTTTTCTCACTTTTAAGACACATTGTTTTACAAGATCATTGTTGAGACAATACCACTAAATTCATGTATATACGTTGAGTCTATATGTATATATTCAAAGGATTTTTGAACCATACAATTATCTATATTTTTTGTACAAGAGCCCTTGAATGATGAAACGTTTAAAAACCCTAGTTTTGAAATCTTGAATTTTCGTAACAATTCTGTACGTTACTATTCCGAGACCCAAATAACTTCTTTTGATAAAAATAACCTTAGAAATAGATATATCTTTTCGAAGAGATAGAAATCGGTATATAATATGCGAAATTTCGAGTTAAAATGAGCAAGTTATGGCTATTTTAAGCTGGGATTTCCATTCATACGATTTTTGACGAATTCAATAAGATAAAATTATAGAGTTTGGATAGATCTTGGATGAAATACTTATTTCGGGTATTTCTTTTGTTTAGGTGTCGAGGACTAAGATCTTCTCTTCCCCGAGGATTACTTCAACTCATAGAAGATCGCTATGGACGAGTAAGTTTCCTTTATGTTTATGTATTCGCGTATGTGCTTGTAGAATAGAGTACTAGATGTTAGGAAAAGATAAAATTGATATGCATGTAGGATATCATGGAAATTATGTATGTGAATTGTTATGTGCGATCAATGAACGATAAGTATATCGGAACCCAATCTGTGATTGATATAATTGTTTCTATGCATGTATTGCTATGTGTGCAATTATTGCTTGATCACTTTAAATGATTTAATATCATATTGGAATCCCCATTTAATAAATTGCTCATGCATATCCCTTAGAATATCATTTCAAAATTTTGCTACTACTCCTCAGCGTGAGACTGGAAAGGTAAGCTGCCTAGCTACATCTTAAGGGTTTAGGACGCTCGGGGAATATGACCTCAAGTTGTAGCCGAGCCAGATCGATCGCTTTGGGTAAGGAAAGCCCGGGGACTAGTAGTACGGTTTGTTAGAACCCCAAGACGCGTGTAAACTTTCAAGGAGGTCGTTTGGGGCCCAGTTCAAATCATTCCCTAACCACCGATGGAGGGGTAAATCCATCATACATACAAAATCGGATAGTCGTATGTAATGTTTGATCATGTGGTTGCTGCATTTCATATGCTTGATTAATAAACTTGGTTGATTGCCTATTATGAGTACTTTTGCATAAAGAATATCTCACTAAGCTAGTTATGCTTATACCCTATAGATTTTTTATATTGCAAGATCGTTATTTTGCACCCGAAACCATCTTGATCACCCGGGTAGCTTCTTTATTTTGGGAAGCTTTTGGAGGAACTTTGTTTTGAAGTCTTAGAGTAGATTTCTTCTAAAATCTTCTAGCCTTTATTATTTATCTTAGTAAGACCATGCTGTTATTATCTGGGAAATGCCCCTTAAAAGTTGTAAGACTTTTTATTTCAATGAAATATATTAAGTATTATTTTGCATGTTTCGCTGCCAATATCTTAAAATGCATTACTTCACCGGTCTCCCTTTGATGTGAATGTACACCTTGTACCGATATAGAAGCTTTCGAGTGACTGACATAGTCATTCTTAACTTTTACTATTGTGTACGACAGGCTATCACGTTTAAGGTACCTATTGGGGCACGGCATCAATAGTCAAGAAAACTCAAGAACAAATTCAATCAAAATGAATTACCCCAAAAAGCATTAAAAAAATGTTTAAAGTAGTAGATACTAAAGATTTTTCTAGTATTGCCAAATCCCCGCCTTTCCAAGGTTTAGCTTACCAAATCCTCGGCAATGGTGCTAAAAAACTTTGATAAGAGCGTTTCAACTTTCAAGTGTATCAAATTATTAAATTTATAAACTCAATAGAAATCCTACAACAAGCCCTAAGGCAACGCACCTATCAATTGCAAAATAAAATTACTACGAGTGTCATCTTCTAGGATCTGGATATCAAGTACTAGTATTATCGTTTCTCTACTATTTAACCTAACAATTGAGATGAGATTATGAATACTATTTATCTAACTAAAAACCCTAATTGTTAATCATATGCTTATTTAAGATAGTATGATCACAAAATAATACCCCTTATCTTGATCCATCCTAAACCCTAATTTCTTATAATAAAGGACTAATTAATAGATTGTTTATATCTTAAACTGCAAGAATTCCTAAATTCATCAACTTCTCTTTCAAGATAATTGAATTCTAATTCTACATGATTAATGTAAATGTCTTTCATCATCAATTATATATAGAATTGCATTATTGTTCAAGATTCCTCACAAAGATTCAATCTTTACATAGAAAGTTCATGCAGTCTATGTCTGCATCCACATTCAAACCTCTCTATTCATGTAAATATATTCTATTAGATGAAATCTCTTTCTATCTAAAAGAAATCAAACATGCAATCAATTATGGCCACAAATCAATCACAAGAACAAATAAGAAATCATGAATAGCTCAAGAACATAAACTTTCATTAATCAAACTAATATGATCAATTGAGTACAATTATTAAGGGGCTTGGGACACTTATCAATCCGCCAAGAGTGGTACTTCAAGAAGGGCTATCCCCCTTCCTACAACTTTGACCTTAACTCCTATCGCCTAGGATAAGGCAATGGAGAGGGCTATCTGTATAACATTTCGGTGCATAACTATTTTATATGCCTTCACAATAACGATGACATCTACACCATCATGGAGAGTTTGCCAAAGGATCCCTATCCCATTGAAGGTGTTAATAAGGACGATCCTGATGATGCTTTCAATGGTCCTTTCCCTAGTGGTGTTGGAAGGGGACCTAATGATTACAGCAATGAGATTACCTATGAGGATTTACAAAACCTGCGAAAGCGCTTCTTTGGTAGGACCCCTAATGAATATACCGTCATCATCTCTGGTCCCAAAATCATGTTGTTAGGTGACCAGCAATTGACTATTAAGAATTCTACATCATTTCAAGCTCGGTGCTTATCATCACCAAGCATCATTAGAAGGGTGATAATTTCTCTAACTTTAATCGGGTTGAGTGCTGAAGCCAAATATGTCATGCCTATAAGGCTTCAGCTTCTTTTGGATATTGTCGTCATGGAGTCTATAAAAAGAATGGTTGGATATGATATTAGCACTGCTCTTGTGTCTATTTGGTTTTTCATAATGTTGAAACCAACCACCCGAGCTTTCATCACAAGCTCATTTTAACACGAGACCTTGATGTCATTGAGATCAAAGTCAATATATTCAAGGGATAGGTCAAGTTTCTACCTCTTAGCTAAGAGCATGACTTCTTTCCCTACGTCATTCCTATAGTAGTTCAAGAGGCTAACTAGGTGGGTCCACCAACAATGGTGTTTGCAACACCACTAGTTACATCATGAAAGCACTAATTCGTACAATTAATTGCTTCTCTAAGGCAGTCTAGTCATCTTCGTTGAGTCGCCCTCTCGATGTTGTTGCTCGGATTGGCAATGCACTGCCTTAGAAATCCCTTCTTGGAGAGCAGCCTTCACTGAAAAATAGTCATTGGCGTTGTGACCAACATCCTAATAATAGTCACAAAACTTGCTAGAATCCCTTTTGCCAGGGATTCCACGCATTTTGGCTAGCTTAAGCAAGATGTTTGACCTTTTCTACAACATTCTTCAAGAAAATGTCAAGAATATAGCTACAAACTTTGGAAATCAACATTTTTAATACATGTAACTTTGAAACTTCAAAATCCATTTGTTCTTCATTCCTAAAATGACAAAAAGGAAGGAAAAGTCGCTTATCACTATCTTGATTGTTAGTTCCATTTGAAGAAGATGAGAGAGAAGTGGAAATTATAAATGTAAAAAGGGGAAAAGAAAGGGAAAGAAGCTACATTGATTTTTATAAGTTTTCAAAAGACGAGAGGAGTAGACTCTTTTACCCCATTGAGATTTTATTTTTTGTGTGTATATATGCATTCATAATCTTGGTCATTTTAGTATTATTAAATATATATATATATATAGTATTATAGCTTAAATTATTCAACATCCAATAATGAAAAACTTCGTTATATTTCTAAATTTTATGCTTATATCTATATTATTTAAGTCATAGTAGCCTCATTGGTGTCTTCTCTCCTATTTCCCAAAATTACCCTTAAGATAAAATCATTTTTTTATCACAAGGACATAAAATTTTAAAATCTACAATTTTTCAAACATTTCAATAATTTTAACCGACTTTTATAAAGACTTTGTACGCACAATATGATGCAACATCCACTAGCATATATAGTTGCAATAGATTGAATAAAATATATAAAACTTAAACATACCAAATAAAGTGATTGAATAAAATATATAAAACCTAAAGATACCAAATAAAGTGTTTTAACTTTAACAATATAGACTAGAGGATGGAATACCACAATGCAGGAGAAGAAAAATTATAAAATTGAAAATGATTTTATAAAAATTATTAGAAAAATATAGCCAAAAAAAAAAAAAGGAAAGTTGAATGAGAAATCATTAGAATCTAGAAATGAAGAATTATGGGCAAGTATGGAAGTTATAAAAGGATACAAAAGTCGTCATAGTAAAATGGGTAGTTCTCCCCCCCTCCCCTCCCCTTTTGGGAACTTAAAATGCATACAACGTGGAAAATGGAGATGGAATATGATGTCGGAATAGCTACCATGTCTTTTAACGTGGCAACCGTATAATTTGCGATGATCTTAAAAATTTTAAAGACTACATAATTGAAATCGGAGATCAATGTGCGCTTGAACTAGCTTAAATATAATACATATATATATATATATATTACTACTAAATATAGTTTTTTCTTGGTTATTTAGCATTGCTTTTCTTATCCTAGTAGGATTGGGAATTTGTATAGAGAATTGTGGTAGTTACAGTGATCGGATTTCTCAGTTCGGCATGCTGGTCGGTAGGCCGAGTTGGTGGCGGAGGCATTTTTGTTCTATTGCTTACCTTGATCACCGACTTCGATACCAAATCAGCTGCTGCTCTTTCAAAATGTAATTTATCAATCGTTTTCTTAAGTCCTTTCTTTATTTTTGTTTTTGTCCCTTCTCGATTTAGGCCACTTTGTTCCATACACAGAACAAAACGCAACCTTAATTTTTTTAATTTTTTTCCCCCCCAAATGTGTCAGTGTATTTAAAATCTCATAAACTATCATCTTAATGTTTCCAAATTAAGGAAAAATCAAAATCAAGTGTATGATACCCATTCATAGTTCAAGGGCATTACATACGGCGAAGTTAAAATTTTAGAGACATATTGCGATTTTTCCCAAAGTTCTTGTTTTTAAGCTCCTTTGTATAGTGTCAAAATTTTCATTATCTTTTACTATGACTTCGTTGGATGTGTCATTTCACCATCAAGGTTGCGTTTATTCTATCCATGGAACAATCTAGCCTAAGTGTCTATTTAGATTGCCTACATTATACTATCCATGGGTGTATAACAATCTAGCCTAAGTGTCGATTTAGATTGCCTAATCTTTATCTGTATCATAGCTATATCAAATATGTATTTATAATTTATCTATATCATATATATATTATATTAGTATCATATTTATTTGATTTATTTATGAGTAAAACTGTCAATTTTTCATCGATATTTATTTCTTAACAAATATTTATTTGAAAACAACAAAAATATAATACCAAAATAACTAGAATATGATGAAACAAACAAACCCAATCAAAGGAACAATTGATACAATGATTGCATTTGAAAACCTAAAATGAAATTAGAATTCTATCTTTATTTTAGTAAAATAGTTATTCCCTCGTTTAATTTGTAAAAAAAAAAAATATTCCTTATAAGACGGTATAGAATCTTTATTATTCCTTTTACCAAAGGAATGGCAATACCTAATGAAAGACATAATCATAATACAAAAGAATTGCTATCCTTTTGTACTCTTATTCCATTCAGATGAAGAACCAAACGCAGTAAGTGAATTTTCTTTCGTCTACCTGATATGCAGTTTCATTTCATGATTAAACAAGCTACAGCAATTTAGAATACTCTATAGTAAAGTAAAAGAAGGATTTCTACAAATGTATATATGTATAAACGTGTGAATATATACACAACCTGTCAAAGGAGAATCTCTGAACTATAAAAGCTATCTAAAGTGTAAGCACTCTGAGGCGCAATAGTGTCTACTGTAAGAGTGACCTAACTAATCATGTAAACTGTGAGAAGGATGCAGAGAAACAGAGTTCAAGCAGACCAAACTATCTACCACTCTTCTTTATTCTGTCCTAAAATGCAAAGCCCTATGCTCCCTGCAATAGCTATCAAAAGATCAAGTAAGAATCTCTGAAGAGCTTATATGAGGAAGCTTCACAAATACTGCCAGCACCAACTGCCAGGGTTGGATCCAAATTTGCATCAGATATTTGAGTCCATAAGCCTATGCAGGCACCCAAATAGATGATGCAAAAAGAATCCGACCTTTCCATCCCTGAATCATCCAATGTCCATCTTCATCCACCACAAAATCATCCTCCTGATAATTCTCCTTCAATTTAAACATTAACTTCTTCCTAACTAGAAATTTGTCCAAGGGAAGTTGCCTAAATCCAGCTCTCATATGGCGAACCTGCCACTGTTTATATGTCTCTGGCCTCTCAATTCTCTCTGTGCCCTCGCATGCAATTATATTTATGACTTCCTGACCAAAGAACTCTTTCTCGTACATCAATCTCATCGGGTCTTCCCGCTCTAAATTGGTATCAAATGCATCAAACATGGCAGAATAGTGGAAGAGTGCTTCGCGGAATCTTGTGACAAAGAAAGGAGCATTGAAGGATCCATTAACAACAGAGTGAATAAATAGAACTGGGTTTATCTTCCTGATCAACTTAAGTACAGAATCCCTTGGATTGCTCAGCACAACAGTCTCATCAAGCAGATGCTTGGATCTTAACAAACAATTCACAACCACCGCCTCATCGCTTCTCAGTTTAAGGTCTTCAAGTTGGATAGTTTCCCATTTCTGTGCTATGCCATTATACTCGAAAGGAACATTAAAGCGCTCACAACACTTTGCCAAGCCGCGACCCGTTTCCTGCACTCTTTCTGCTGGACGGAAACCGCGTTGGGGTAGCTCTATTCCAGTGATGCGCAACTTTGGTGGCCCACCAGGTCTCTTGGACAGACGAAAGATGACAGGAGGCCATTGGAAACCATATGAAATTCCAAAATCAATTATATGAAGAGTTGTTGCTTTCTGAGCTAAATCTAGAAAGTTATGGTTTGCAAAGATTGATGCCATTTTATGGAAGGGACAAGCTGTAATGTAAGCTTGGTGAGCTTTCAATGTTTCAACAGCAGACCTCTTTTTTGAAGTTAAAGAAGCATAAACCTGGGAGCCTGTTCCAGCCAACCGAGCCTCAAGGCCATTTGCAAAGTAGTGAGCCAACCGCTGAGACCCATCTCCAAAAGGAGAAGAGTGCTGCCTAATCTGCTTTAGGTGTAGATCAGCGGTCCTTCGATCATCAGCAGAAACAGCTTGGGCACATAAAACCAAAAGAGTTCTTAAATCCACAACTTCCTTGTTATCAATGACAGGCTTCTTAATACGAGTTTTTCCACCAATCAATCCATGTGCATGCCCGTTGGGTAGCAAAGATTTGCTCGCATCATTCTCCTGTGGTGCATCACAGTTAAATGGCCGTCCCCCCCTCTGATTTCGAGGATAGATCAAAATCTTATCAAACATATCTGCCAGCTCGGTCTCGTCCACATAAACTGCTGACTGCTTGTTACTCCTCTCATCTTCAGATTCTACATCACCCCTCTCATGATTCTTCTTTCCACTGACCCCATTAAGAAGTGAATGACTATGTTCATCCTCCACCTTTATTGTTCCCGTGAAAGTCTTTCCAGCTAAATTTGCATAGCATGTACTGTTCTGTACATCAGAGAAAACTTGAATTTGTGGAACTTTAGGAAGAAATTTGCTTGCTTCCTCCACTCCCCTCCGGAACTGCAGCAATAAATCACTCTCAGCAGAAAAGTCTGGAACAAACAGATTACTCACTGAAGCATCCGTTTTCCCACTACCAGTACCCACAAAGCTCTTAGGCACTGTGAAAGTCGGCAGTACTTTGGTAGTCACAACAGACTGAAACGTGAAGTTTTCTGGTAGAGGAGATTGCCATATTGCGGATCTGCTCTCACCAAAATCAATATTCCCATGATATTCAACAGAGTTAGCACCACTGACAAAACTACAAGGGGAAGTGCTCTTGCCACTGAATTCACTACTATTTCCAGAGTAATTGTTGTCTGGGCTCTCAGCATAAGAAGATGAGTGACTCGGGCTCGTAGAAGATGGCTGCTTCTCACCAAGAACATCACATAATGACTTCTCAGCCGCTTGAAGAGCCAAAGGATCATGAAACATGCAAGATTTGTCCTCCATGTCTTCCTCCATAAGCATCTGGCTTATGTACTTAAACACGGTGTCAGCGTATTCATCATCTGAGAAACAATCCCCTTCAGTGCTGAAAACTGAAGATGGAGCTGATTTAGGAGTCTCTTGGTCAAAATGATGCTCCACTAGCCCTCGATCCGAGGTTGAAGGGTTGCTATAATGGGCGGAATACTTAAACCCATTATTGTAGTTCATGTGCGGATCTGGCGGATAGGGTAAGAGTGTCTCGTCATCAAATCTGAAACCACTCAATGAACCCGAAAAACCGCTGAAACCCCGATCCATAATCATGTGTTTAACCTGGTCCAGACCCTCCTCAATAATCCTTTTTTATAGTTTTACAACGATAACTTCAAACAACCCAAACAGATAACCATGGAACCCTGACCTATGCATAAAAACAACATACAAGGTAAGTATGCCAACCCCAAATCACATAATCATCATATAAAATCTCTAATTTCATTCATAGCTCATTAAAAGTCTCAATTTTTCTTTTTTTTAAACCTGTATTAAAAATTTTTCGTTTTTAATTTACTCAGTAGATATAGATCCTAATTACACAAAGTTGAAGATCTTGAGCTGAATTTCAACAATAAATGACTATAGATCATGAATAAATAATCCATACCCATTAGTGAAAAAGGCATATATAACTGATCCAAATTTAAAAAAGAAAAAGAAAAAAAGGTAATGGTCCAGTCCTAGACGAAGAACATGCAAGTGGAACATTAGCACAGCCACACAACTTATTTCATGAAAGTAAAAGAAAAAAACAGACATGCCATAGATTTAAGTAAGGTTAAAATCGTTAATACCTCCGAAAGACAACCTAGGAGAAACCCGAGCACAGAGAGAGAGAGAGAGAGAGAGAGAGAGAGAGGTGGTGGGAAATGGCGTGATGCTGTCTGGTCTGGCTGGTTGTCTGGGCAAGTTATCATGAACCATGTGAACGCATTCGATGGTTCGATTTCATTTTTGCATTCTCCTTCCATTTATTAACTTTATCTAGTATTTTCTTTTCTTTTTCTTTTATGTAATAATGAATCGTAATTCACGGCAAGATTTCCCATCCATTTTTTTAATTATCATTATTTTTTCCAAAGAAGATACGTTGGTGAGAATATGGGATATGGCGAGAAAATTATTGTATTGACCGCGTTTTCCTTCCTCATAAGGTAAAATAATATTTTTATGTCAATTGAGAATTTAAAAAAAGATTTTCCCATCATGTGTTGACAAATGAGAACAAAGGAAAATTCGATAGATTATATAATATAAGTGAAATTAGGTAATGTACGTGTTTAAAAATTAAAAAATAAAAATAAAGCATATTATAAAAATAATTTCATGTTTACAATTTTAATTGAAATTAATTACATATTTAAGATCAAAATAAAAATAATTATTAATATACAATTGCTAAATCATATGTATAAATCAAGATATATAAATATAATATGGTGTACCGTATATCGCGTGTTGTAGTCTCAATATTCTCATGAATATCATGTTTATAAAACACGATTTCCACGCAAATAAAAAATTCATATCGCTATTGCTAATTACGATATGTGATTAACTCCTATAATACAATTATTAATCACGATATAACAATAATATATAAACATCACATCATGTGTTATTCCTATTTATGTGCAAATTATCATATTATATTTCTTAAATGCGACTTTGCTATGGTATATTAATAATTAATTTCATAACAGTTGTATATCGGTAATATTTTCCATCGGAATCTTAGACATGTATTATACTCCATATTATAATACGATGAGATGTTATTTATGACATTGGTTTTTATATTAGGAGGGCCAATAGCAAGCATAAGAAGAGCCAAATTTAAATATGATCTTAAAAGTTTTAGAGAAATTTTATAATATCCAATTGCTTAAATACTTCTTTCACCATATTAATAGGTTTATTTTGTCAAATTATTAGTCAAAAAATTATACATTCACCTAAACATTCAACGATCACCTTATTTTTTAGTAATATACTAGCACACGACACATCAACAATATGCATGTTAAATTATGAAAAAGTCTCAAATGGTATAAAATGAATATCCATTTGTTTAGGCTTTAAAATGAATTTATTATCATAAAAAGTTTTCCAGCCAAATTATTAATCAATCTAATTCAATCTTATATTCATGTTCAATGTCCATTTTTTTTTTTAATAGAGAATGACTGCTTACAACAATTTGATTTAATCCATAGTATTGGTAGGCAAGGAAATAAGGCAAAAGGTTAAGAACGACTAACCTTAATTATGGTGAAAAATTATAATACTTAATAGGAATAAAATTTGAAAATTTTTTGAGAAATTATTAAGAGTACTTGATGGAATTAGTACTTCATAAGATGCTGAAAAACAATTTTTTTTTCTTTACTTCTTGTTTTTGTTGTGGTCTATATAATAATAAAAATTTAACCGTGAACTTAGAAAGGATAATATTATAAATAAATTTTATGGAAATTTTCTTATTAATGTAAATATAACACAAAAAATATTTATAATAACAAAAAGAATAACATGGTATCCTTTGATTTTTTTAATCTCTTTTTAGGATAATTCTATAAGATTGTATTACTAGAATTGCTACCATTCCTTCTTGGCTTACCAGCAACAAGTGCCCTAAAATCATTCGTTGAATTAGATTCTGTGACATGATCCTTCCTCCTAGCCTCTTTGTTCATCAGGCTGTTCTTCACCATTGCAAGAGTGAGCTTTCCCTCTAGGGCAGAGTTACTAACGGACACAACTAGTGTCTCTCAAGTATCAAGCAAAGAACTTAGCAATAATAGTGTCTGGATCTCATCTTCAAGCACCAGCTTCATGGCAAATAACTGATTCACAAGCCCTTGAAAATCATTCAAGTGCTCTGTCATGTTGGATTCATCGTTATATTTCAAATTTACAACTCTCCTCATCAATGAGGTTTTATTCAAGGTTGTCTGCATCTCATACATGGATTCCACTTCCTCCATAGGACATCCGCTCTAGTTTCCTAGGCCTCATGGTGATAAACACTATGATCCACCCATTATCGAATATAACTGATAGTTTTCCTATGCATGATTGTCCAATCAACATCGAACTTATCTTGTGGCTTTGCAGCATCACAACCCAAAGACAAATATAGATCTTTGCAACACAACAGATCCTCCATCATAGATTTCCATATTAAGTAATTTATTGAATTCAGTTTGATCATCGTACTTGATGATTCTGCCATATTTTCATTGCAATAAACATTATTCTTTTTGAATCCTGTGCTCTAATACCATTTATTAGGTGAAAGCCTAACCCTAACCACAATAGCAACAAAACCAATTAATCAAACAATATTAATCAACCTATAATTAAAGAGTAAATCTCCTCCTACCAATGCGATAACAAGCAAATAAACAATTGGTTATAAATAAAAAAAATCAAGATATAACGTGGAAAACCCTATACGAGGAAAACTGTAAGATCAGCAGTGCTCAAATCTTCCACTATAAAAAATATAATGAGATTACAACAAAGTTTTCCTCACTAGATCTCACAATTCTTCACCACAAATTGATGGATTACAACACGAACAAGATTTTCTCTTCTAGAGTTTCTCACTCTAGGATTTCCCTTATTTTTCTCTCTTTCTCTTTCTTTTTCTAGATCTCTCCATCTAGGCTTTAGAAGAGGCATACCACTTGTTCCTTAGAAACCCTAGGACCAAAAGAAGAAAAAATATATATAAAATAAGGAAAACCAACAGACACTCAAGGTTGGTACGTGTAAAGTCAAAGCTAGTGGCATTGAAAAACGCTACCATTCTAGACAACATGCGTCAGCTCAACGTTGGCGGTGTACCCTCCTATGCCGGTGGCTTTGGAGCCTGTGTTAAGCTCCTGTTGCTCTTGGCAAGAATTTCTCAATTCCAATGTCGGCTATAATTTTGACCAAGGTCGACAGTGGTCCTGTCCCAACAGCTAGCATACAGTATCAGACTTTTTTGTTTTTGCACAAAATTCTCCTTATCTTAAGTTCTCTTCCAAGTGTATCTCATATACTTAAGATATCCTTAATTCAAAGTCCTCTAAATATATAAACATATATTTTTAGGATTTCCTTGTTTAAACTTGCTGGTTCATTCCTACTTTGATTCCAAAGTATTCTAAATATATATCCAACATATATTTAGGTTCCATTAAGTTATAGATCCATATAAGTTGGATTTATAACCCCAACAATCTCCCTCTCCAACTCATATGGAGGGTATCTCCAATCATGTTGCCTTCCTGCAATACCTTTTTGTTAGACTGAAACATTTCATAACTAGCTTTTGTCTTGTTCTTTGATTGTGAGTTTTTATCATCAATCTTCGCCCATCTATCTTTGATATCAATTATTAGGAACTTGAGTATGCCTTCAATGGGGGAGAAACCTAATAGGCTTTATAAAGGGTTATACAATTGGGCTTTTGACACCATCTATAACCCAAAATCTTAAGGCAATATGTTAATCGATCTTTCTTTCTTATAAACTCTTCATATAAGACCCATATTTCCCATGTGGGATTCTCACATTTGCACCCTAATAATCTCCTCCTCAAGTGTGAGTCTCTATAATAGGATAGGTTATACTCCCCTTCAAGAGTTTATCAAATTGACTCCACTAAACCCGCTTTGTGAGTGGCCTATTCATCATGGGTTTCACAAACGAGTCACACCACAAAGCTCTTCTTTCCATATGGTGCGCCAACCATGGGAGTTTCCTAGCCAAACCAGGCTCTAATACCAATTGTTAGGATGTAAAATATGCCTTCAATGGGGAGAAATCCAATGAGCTTTGTCAAGGATTACACAATTTGGCTTTTGACACCATCTATAACCCAAAATCTTAAGACAATAGGTTAATGGGTATTTCCTTCTTATAAACTTTTCACCTAAGACCCATATTTCCCATATGGGATTCTCACACTTATATCCTAACAATTGTTTATATAAATGTTTAGATAATCATTTATTAAATACAATTATTTTCATATGATTCTTAATATTTTTTAGTACATTAAAAAATATGGTTCTTATTATTTTTTGATATTCTACGAGATAGTGCTAGCAATGCAATTATTAGTTGTAATATAAAACAAGAAAATAATATGTGATGAGAAAAAAAAAATATTTATAGCAAGTAATATGATTATAATTATTATTTATTTGTGTCCTAATAAAAATAAAGAAGAAGAAGAAGCAAGTCAAGAGAAGTTTATTTAGTTAAGCTAATATTTTATGACGGGTAAAATTTAGTCTTATTATCTTTTCTTAAACAAAAGGGTTAAAAAGAAAATGAAAAATGGAATTCCATTCAAGCCACATAAAAGACCTTTGTGTAAACCAAATCCATGGGTTGTAATTTACAACCTCATAAGGCTAATAATTTAATTATATTTGGAGTAATCATTATATTTGATACGATTAAAAATGTCAATTTGGTAAATAAATTTCATCCATTTTTACAATCATTCGTCTAAACTTTAACAAATTTTATAATTAGCTGCATAATACTTATTAATTTTTATATTTATCCACCTCATCTAGATATTATGTAAACTTAAAAAGTCTATAAGTAGGAAATTCATATTTTTAAACTTTAGATAATTAACTATACAAATTAATAAAGTGTAGATATCAAATACAATAACTACCTTTATATCAATTAGGTTTTTAAGATTTTCCTTTTAAAATCTACCTCTAATATTCTCTAGTTTAATAAATTTCTATGATGGAACTTCCCTTATCTTTTCTTTTATTTTTTTGCCTGAGCTTCTGGATACTAAATCTGGCATGCATTGATTATATGGTTGCCATTAGTGGTCAAACTTAGGTACGTTCCACATCAATCCAAGGGTCCCACCACACACCTCTCCTCTTTCTCGAAACTAAGTACGCAACGGAAAGGTGGCACGATCCAATTTGCTGTTACCCTGCTCACAAGAGATAGAGAGAGAGAGAGAGAGACTGTCTGACTAGGATTAAGTATGATCTGGTAATAGAAATTCACGCAGTCTGACGTGTCAGTGGTCGGATAATAAATATATACATACATATATTCTTTTTCCACAAACGAATGAAATATATATATATATATATATTTATTACTATTTTATAATGTAATTTAATTTATGCTGATATTGTTAAAGAAACGTTTAAGAAGATTTTCTTTCCATTATAATGGAAAATAGGAGATTACAATTCGGTTAATCCAATTAAATCTAGTATGGATACTATTAAATCATAAAAATAACGCTAGTGGACAAGTTTAAAAATGCATCTCATGTGTTAGCATTATAAAAAATTTAAAAAATTTAAAAAAAAAATTAGTGCATGTGCGAACCATGTATCTCTGCACCGACGTATATCAACTATCATGTTGACCCACGTGGGACGCGCATGAAGTCCTTGTCTTTCCGCGTGCGACCACCAAACGTGGACCCTTGATCACAAGCCGCAAGTCGAAAGTCGCCCACCCAGACCCACCAATCCTAATCTGCCAATCACACGGTTACTTATCATAATGATGTCCTCTCAGCTCAACTAGCAATGTCAGACGAGTAAAGAATGTTCTCACGATCAATTATAAGTTTGAAAAGACGAACGTAAGATAAGATTTATCAAATTTTTTTTCTTTTTTTTTTTTTTTTTTTATCTTGTCCACCAATTAGTGCTTATAAGACACCATTGACATTTTCTTGAATAAATTAAGGAAAAAAATTAGTATGTTCTTAATAAGAAATTTATCAATGCGCAAATTTAGGATATGAGCTCTCTACACTTAATTCGATTAAACATCATCATGGGTCGGTTTTGAATCAGGAACTGGTCCATGGAAGTCAGGTCTAAACTAGGTAAAGACCTACCGGTTCTAGTGGGTCCTGACGGTTCTATCTTCCAAAACCACTTGACCTGATAATTCCCACGTTTCCACATAACAAAAATTAAAAAAAAAAAGAATGAAAGAAAATTAAAAAATAATTATACTTAAAAAACAAATATTTAAACTATTTTCATGTGAAAAGTAAAAATTTATTTCCCATTTACAATATTTAATGTATTATTATTAACAATACAAATAATAAATATACTTGAAATAATGTGTTATTGAGTTTATATAGACTTCTAACTTAAGTGAGACTTTTATTTCTTAACAACATGTGATTTATTTTTATATTTGTGGAAATTGGCTGTATCTTGAATATTTTATAGTCCCACATTACTAACATAGCAATTAAAAGTGCAAGTGATTATATATAAATAAATGCATAACTATAAAATTTCTTTTAACTAATAGATTATAAACAATTAAGTCAAATGGTATTTCAAGTTAAAAATTTATTTTGCATTTTTTTGTTACTATAATTAACTAAAGTTATTTAATTACTTTATTTATTTATTTATTTTTAATTTTACACTGTGGTTCTCAAGAATCGGCAGTTCGGGTCTTGTTCTAGACCTGAATCGAACCGTGACGATGTTGAAATCCAACCACTTCAAGTCTTGGGAAGATGAGCTAGATGACCTATTCAACATATTAGATGGTCGGATTGACTCATTAGATAGCTAAGGTAACCAACTTGATAGCCGATTCAACCCACTAACATGTTGAGCCGACCAACTTAACAGTCAAGTTGAAAAATAAGTGGTCAATCTATGGAGCTGACTCACTAACTTCCTATAATGTGTAGTCGAGAATCTCAAGACTTGTCTTAATGGGCAATTACACTCTCTTATGATCTCGAAAGCACTCTCCTATGATGGACAATCACTCTCTATAGGTCTGTTTGTTTTGGCTTTTTTCTGGCAGATACAGACACTTTTTCAAACTTTTTTCTAACAAATTATTTATCAAGAAATAGATATAGATAAAAAAAAAAAGTTGACAGTTCTCATAAAAAAGATCAAATAGAACAAATATAGATAAAATTTAGATGCAAATCGGATATATTTACACATATCATTTTAAAAAAAGATATAGATACAGATGAGAAACAGACAACCCAAACAGACCCTATAACTGCATAACCCTTTCCTCTATAAAAACCTCCTATGGGGGCCATGGAAAAGAAGGCTACCATGCCTACATGCTCACTTAGTCATTACTCTGCAATGTTAGTAATATCTAGCTAATGCTTCACTACTTTATTTACTACCTCCAACTTTTTACCAGCTTACTCATTGAAGTAATTGATCGGACAACCTCTCAATGCCTACTAAAATGTTCTTATTTTGCAAGTCCAATTGCTATGAGGCCTATATGCAATTACTTTACCGCTAGAATTAAAGGTACCAGCATTTTGATGTCGTATGTGAAAAACGATGAAAAGTCTAACTTCCCACCTTCTCTTTAAGCTTGCCATTTATTTTAGATACAATGACAAGAGGCTTAAGAGTGCTCTAAGAGCTCTTTAGCCCTCCAAAAGTACTCCTCAGGTTTTTTAGGTACCCATTAGTGTGAACCGAATCCAAAGAGCTGCCAATCATCCTTGTAGGTCCTCTAATTCAATGAATTCTGATAACCTTAGCACTCACAAGTGTGGGTTAAATATAAGGAACTCCTACCTAATCACCTTTTAAGACCCTTTAATTCAATGAATTTGTGTAATTTTATTGAAATGCTTACAAGCTTTTTAGCCCAAAGTTAATTCCAAAAGAGTCCCATTCATTAGCCTTTTTTTATGCCACCCTAAGTTGTAGCTTGCTATACCTCTTACAACTCTCATAAAGCTCTCATTTTCCTCCTTAGGCCCCATTAAGCAAAGCTTCGACTTACTACATCTCTCATATCTCTCAAAGAACTCCACTTCATGCCCCTTTTAAGTTAAGCTCTTCCACTCGCCCGATTTTTCAACCTACTAGGGTTATGTCTTTATATTTGTCAAGTCTTGCCACTTCGCATGAGCTCTTGATGATCATAATATGGCTTTGGTCAACACCAACAACTTTAGGCTTATTAGGTCCAAGACGAAGCTCTCTTTGACTCTTAATCCAAGAAAGCTTGGAGGCAGTCTTACAAAAGTCTTATAAGCATACTCTCTTTGTCATTCCATCACCAAAGAAAGTGGGGAGACCAAAAGAGCTTGGAATTGGCCTTAACATCCCTTTTTCAACACATACTCTCCTTATCGAAATGTCTCCAAAAAAAAGTAGAGGGGGAGAAATGTTTATGGAAAAATTTTCCACGTGGGCTTCATAGGCCTAATCTAACATCTTCAAGCCTTGAAAAGACCTATTAGATAATTCTTCCAATTCACTCGACAACTCATATAACCTACTAGATGACCTATCTAACCTATTAGATGGTAATCAACTCATTAGATGGTAGAGTCGACCCATTGGCTAGTCGAGTTAATTTACTTAACGGCTTAGATGACTAAATGGATGGTCGAGCCGACCCACTAAATAGTCGAGTTAACCCATTTGATGGTTGAACCAAACAACTTGATAGTCAAATCAACCCATGAATGGCTAAACTACAAAGCCAACCAGCTGAATTCCTTCAATGTGCAACTGAGAATCTCGATACGTCTCTTAATGGGTAATTATACTCACCCACGGTGGAATTACTCTCCATAATACATGGAAACATTCCTCTATAAATACTACCATTGGGGTCATAAAAAACAAGGTTAACACTTATTCATTATTGTATAAAGTTGGTAACCTACAACCAATACTTTGTACTTTATTTACTTATTACTTTCAACATTGTATTAATTTGATTATCAGAGTAGCTGAGTAACCCCTCAATGTTTATATGACCTAGTCTTGTTTTGAGGCTCATTTGCTATAAGGGGTCTAGATCCAATTTACTTTTTTAGTATAACTAAGGCGCTAACAAAATTAGACATAACAATTTTTCACATTTTAACGTATTATTTTTTAAATTATGCAATTAAAATTTGAAAAATTAAAATATTTGTTTCAAAAGTTTCAACAAATATGGGGACCGTACTTATTAATAAAACTTATATATTTGTAAATGCTAAATATCGATATACCTATTCAGAAATTTAAATTCTTATTTTTCAAATTTTGAATGCCATATGCATCTATAGCCTTTGTATTGTATTTATTTTATATTTCATGTCTAGATAACATCATTCTGCAAAAGATTATCATAATACATATGATATTATCCATGTCTAAATTATTTTGTCAAATTCTTTTTGGGTTAATATCATAAATGGTACCTGAACTTTAACAAAATATACAATTAGATACATAAACTTTAATAAAGTGATTTTTAGATATTGCATTGACTAATTTCAAAGTTTGTTAAGTAGCAAATTGATGAATTTTAAAGTTTGGTTACTAAATTAACTAATTTTAAAATTTAGGTATCTAATTGTATATTTTTTTCAAGTTTAGGGACCATTTCTAATATTATCTCGCCTTTTTTTTTCCATATGTGGATTAACACTTAGAACTCATTACTTGTTCATGTGCTTTCACAGTTTCAGGTATTGTTTGTTTTAGTTGAGCATGTTTTAGGGTTATTAAAATAATTGGCATGTATTATGATAACTAAGAGATTCCACTTGAAGTGATTTGGAGCATCTAACTTGTTAAAAATCACTTTCCTCAATAATCTTAAACGTTATGAAAAACTAAAAATAAATAAATACATAAAAATATGAAAACTTTCATTTTGATCTTGATGAATATAATTCTTGAAATATTTGTTAACACTTTCTGTGTTTTTTTCAAATAAGAAGGTTACATCTAATAATCGTCATGGAAAAACATGGAATTGTCGCTTGAAGGGGGAAAAAAAGGGTAATATAATTATTTTGCTGTTTGGGACTCTGACCAGTGACCATATATGGCAGGCAGCTAGTTTCAAGTTTTAACCATTCGCCACACGAGTTGAGAAAAGATTGACTCTTTGGATGTCCTTTTCCTTTGAGACGCTAACCTAACTCCTTTGACAAATACTTTTCTTTCTATTTGGTAAGATGTTTGCATTTAAATAAAATCAAAACGTATACTAGGAGCAAATGTTTATCCTCGAATGGCAGAAATAAAAAATAAAATCAAATCAAAACGTAACCAGTTACACATACCCCAAAGAAAGGTAAGAAAAATCAATTTGGAATACGTGGACATCATTTTATGAGTCAACTAATCTTAGTAGTACTGGAATTTTTCAGAGCAACACTCAAACCACCAAGCATCGATGGATATATATAAAACAAATGGATATTTTTACTTTTTTCTTAAACTGCTTTAATTTACCATTGTAAAATATTATTTTATATATAGTCTTTTTAATTCTCTATTTTATCTGTATTTGATTCACATTTATATCTTATATGTATTGGATTTATTTGATCTGTCGAAATGACTATATCATCCTATTCATTCAAAGATTATTTGATCTCAACTTGCAATTAATTGTTAATAATCTTATAAATTTGACATTTATTATATTTAATTATTGACCTTAGGTTGACAAAGCAAAAATGGTTGAAAAAGAACAAAAAGATCAACAAAATCATGCAAATTGGGCAAACACTAGAGAAAAACATGACCACACTTGAAGATGAGTTGAGAGAAAACCAATCATAGTCTTGAACACCACTAGAAGCACGGTTGTAGTGGCACATGCAAAAAGGTAGCTGTAGATGTAGTTGTGCTTAGTGGTGAGATCCAATTAAAGTGAAATGTTCTAGAGATGAATCCACCACTAGAGATGCAGGGAGTTAAGAAGGATAATAGTTTACAATTGAAAATGCTAAAGAAAGCACACCCACGATTTGAATCAAAGCTTTAATCGAAGAAATTTACACAGCCGAGAACATGCCAAGGACTATGGCCATGGTTGGGAAGAATAGAATCACAATGCAGAGAAAGCGACTAGAAGCTCGCTGCGATTATTAGAGGATTCCATGCTACTGACACAAATTCTATTATTTTTGCAACTTTTTATCACGTCGGTGTCTTTTGTACTATAAATTTTACTTTTCACAAAACCCTGGGGATATTCTAACGAGATACTGTATCATATACTGCATGCTCAGAGAATAGGATTGAAATAGTCATATTATACAAAAGAGACAAATAAGAGTGTACTTTTAATGGGTTTTGAATAGACTTTTGTGGGTTTCACAGCTACCATTGGACTTCATTGCCTTCAATTCACCAAGGCTCATGGTTTTATTATCTCATCTCATTATGTTATTTTGAATTGCATATTTGTTTTGTTACATCTATGGAAAGTAGTTGATTTAGCTTAGGTCTTATGGATCCTTAGGTTAAATTCATGTAATTTCACTGTGCTTAAATTGAACTAGAGTTGATTTCTTGAATTCAATATCTTAAGCTTAATAAATCTTGAATTTGTATGGTGCACAACATGGATTCATGTCAAATTTTGTTAAAATAAATCGAGATATCATTTTAATGAATAGATCTAGGCTATTGATAAGGATTGCTCATAACATTTAAAGATAGATTGGAGAAGTTCATCTGCAGCTTGATTAACTAATCATTGAATCCTGATTCTTAATACGATTCTAAGTTACTAATGGTGAGAAAGAGATTCTAATTGTTAAGCTTATAATTAGACGTTAACTATCTCAAGAGAGGCTTTAACATGTATTTGAGAATTTACAATTCAAGAAGTCAATACAACACTTATTGAGATTTTCTCGAGTTACATGAATAGATCTAAGGTGAAGAAAGACGTTAGTGCCTTGTGAAATGATATATTTTTGTTTTCTTGTGCATGTTGTGAAACTTGATAGTGTTAGGCTTAGTTTAGATTATTAGTTAGGCAAAATCCCCCTGTTTTTGTAGGCTAGATAATAGGAAAAAAGTGAGTAGACGTAATTACTAACTTTTCCTTGGAATATAATCTAAATGTTTTTATGTTATTTTGGTAAGTGTGCTTTCTTAAATTGTAACTGAAGTTAGTTAGGACTTTTAATTTTTTTTTAATAAATGTTTTAAGCTTCGTTTCACATAAGATTACCAAACACCTGTTTACAAGTAAAAATTTATATTTTTTATATGTATATGTTTCTTGACGAATATTTGTTTGAAAACAACAAAAATAAGATACCAAAAAGACCAGAATGAAATGAAACAAACTATGCCATAATTAATACTAAAAAATAATTTTTAATAATTTCACAATTTATTTCCAAAAGCTTAATAATCTTAATCATTGATCTATAAATTTAAAAAGTTCAAAGAAGCAAAATTAAGAAAAATCAAATCTAGTTTCAAAAATCTAATATGATAGATTGCATTTTATCACAAGGGAGCATAAAAAATTGTTATAATAAAGCTTGCTTATTCCTTAAAAGGAAAGTGATATGGACTGGTCCAATATGAAGTTGACCTTCTCTATGAACATGTTATTTACATTTATTATGTTGGGTTTCTAGATGGTAAATCTATGATGATTTACTTGTGGCTGGGGCTGTAAGAGAGTTGAGTTTTCTTGCAAGCTACTCAAGTTCAACTAGATGATAACTTAAATTTGACTTGGCTATAATTTAGTCGAGTTCAAGTTTGAGCTATTCGAGTAGTTATCAAGTTTGAGTTCGAGTTCGAGTTTTAAACTATTTGATTTGAGTAGCTTATGTGCCTATTTGAGTTTTTTATATTTTATAAGAAAAAATTATAGAATTTGTGTTTATCCCTTTTTAGAATTTATTTTCATTCTTTTTTTTTCCTTTTATATTTAATGATCCACATATATACCAAGACAAAATTAACTAAAAACCCTCATCTATTTCTGAATTCTAATTTATTTTTTAATTTAATTAATTTTTTAAAGAATAATCGAGCCTAATTGAGTTGTGTTCCTCGAGTATTAATTTGAGTTAACTTTGAGCTTCAAAAATCAAACTCAATTAACTTCAAGTTTCGAGTTTTTTCATTTGAGTCGAGTTTGAACTTAGCACTATCTATGTCAACTTAACTAGTTTATAGCTCTATTTGTAGCTATTAATAATGGAAGGAAAGAAAAGCAATAAATATGAAGTTCTGCATATGAGAATATATGTTTGGATCAATTAGAAACATCAAGTGCATACTTAACCTAAGATATGTAAAAGAGAATAATGTTTCCTTTTTCCACTTTTTTAAAGAACTTGGCATAGATCCTTTTTCAGTTTAGGCAAACAAATAGTAAAAGACGCATTTAGCCTGAAGTAGCATGAATAAGGCCGGTGGAATTATTATAATTTTTTGTTTTGCTTGAGGGATTAGATTATTTAGAATCCATCCTTTTTGCGATGGTTAGAAATAAAATTCTGCGAGAAAATGCAAAGTTTAATGGTCCATTATTTTTCTTATACTTCCATTTACTGAACATTCTACGTTTGACAAATAAAAGTAAACACCTTTGGCTTTGGTTCATATATATATATATATATATATATATATTAGTAAACACCTTCACGGGAACTTTCTAACACTTCTACAGCCACAAGGCACTAAAAAATAAGAACAAAATTTTAAATCTTTTTCCATATCCGGCTCGGCGGTGGGTGGGGTCCTAGTAAACAATCGTTGACTTAGTGTCCCCCGCGAGAAAAAATTCTACGTATAACATATAAATATAGATAGTAGCATATAATTGATAATTATACATCATGTGTTAATTCATGTAAAGTCCATTGTCGATTCAATATTTCACCGGGCATACAAAAGGAAATATCTTGAAGTGCTTTGCAAATTTTAAAAAGCTCTCCCCGATCCCCTTGAGGGTGTCATAACATATTTGTTAAGTGTTTAAAAAGATTTTAGCATTTTTATTAGCAATACATTTTGTAAAAGAAAATGCATAAGAATTAAAAGTCTATCGTGTCTCGGACAGCGGTAAGCATTTTTATTTTAAAAAATTATGTCGATTTTTTTTCTCCAAATTTAAGAATATTTGTTAAGTATAATTAAAAACAACTATAATCCAGGACTATATTATTAGTATTATTGAAATTAAATTGATTATAAAAAAATCAAGTTAAAAAAAATTAGAGGGTTCAATAATGATTGAAAAATATGTAAACCATTTATATGAGATTTGTCCAGTTATAAACTTGACAAGGCTATCAAAGTTTCCTAAAAACAAATAACCTTCTTATTAATTGTACACTCTTTTATATAAAAAAAAATGCATAAGAATAAAAACAATTAAAAGCTTAATAAATGCCCCAAATTCCAAGTAACGTATCCCGAAAAACTGCACCCCCTTTAGGTCTAAGCTTAAATAGAAAACGGTGGAGACTGGAGGTAAATGGTTTTAATAGAAAATAACACATTAAAATCATGTTTATATAACTTGATTAGCATTTATATTAATTCCTTTTTAAATTTGTATATAAATAAATAAAATTTTTATCTTTGTTTTATTTACTTTAAAACCAAAACCTAACACTAAATAGATATTAAACAAATATCAAACGAAGACATAAGAATCAAAAGGATCCTAAACTAACCATATAAGTAGAAGTTAATGTGATACCAAGTTATAATGCAATACACAGGAAGGATAGCTATTATATTCCGAAATTTTTTTTCCGTGTACTAAGTACCAGGTAATGGAATAAAATAATTTTCTAATTTATATATTTGTAAATATGATTAAAATGTTCTGCTCTAGTCAAACGAAGACATCCATTCAAATGATAACGTTTCCTTTTCCATTCCTATTTTTCTAAAATTGAGGCGGTGGATTATTCCAATACAAGATGTCGACAACGACATGTGACCATTTGATCACATTTATCTGAATCTAGCGCGAGTGTGAAAGTACAAAATGATGCCCCAATAAACACACATTTGAAATATTACATTATTGCATCAGAGAAAGTAATGCTGTGTTTGAAAGAAGAAAAAAAATGCGTAAGACTAAATTTTATTTTTTTTATTTGTCTTAAAAGAAGAGGACAAGGGAAAGAAAAATAGATATGATATTTTTTTTCTGGATCTTATCATTTTTTTCTCTATAAAATAGAGAGAATAAGAAGAAAAATGAATTTTTTTTACAATTATTCTTATACCCTTCTTTTTAAAATTAATTATTATCTTTTTTTTTAAGGTTATACAAATAACTTATCATTATATCTTATTTTATCTTTTATAACAATTAAGATTCCACCAATTTCCTTCTTTTTTATTATCCAAACATATGAAAAGATTCAAATTAATTAATAATTCATTTTCTCTATTTTTTTCTTTTTATAATATATCATTTCTAATTCATCCTAAAATAAAACGTAAAGATGTGTTTGTATTGATGCAAATTATAAATTCAAAAAACCTAAAGATCAAAATGTATTTATTTTGCATATAACTTTTTCAATTGGTGATGCTATATGTATACCCAAATTTGCATTTTTTTTCCTTTTTTTAATTAATCAATTACTGTCTATTTTAATTGGCCGGTGAGGTGGAACCGTTCCATTTTGTACCATTTTACTTGGAGAGCGATGCTCATATCATTATGTAATAACGTCTAAGCAACCAAATTTGCAATAATAACTACTATATTTCTCAATTTACCTTTTATTATCAATGTTTACTTGTTATTGGAAATTATATTTATATTAATGTTCCGTTTCTTTTCTAGTAAATTATGTAAGTTGTTTTATTGTTGAACATTCTAGGAAATACAAAAATTATTTCTTCCCATTGCAACGTTTAAAGATGAAGAAAAATTAATATATATATATGGAATATCCGTTAATTAGATTTTAGGCAAAATTTACATCTTGAGACTTTTCCTTCCTTATGGAAATAATAATTATAACTATAATTGTTATAAATTGTACGAGGATGTGATTTGTTACAAATCCTGCTTTGCTGTTGACTGGAAAAAGAAAAATCCTGATTTGTTGTATTATTTGGGGTGAGGTGGGGGATTTATACAATAGGTTGTCTTTTTTGGCCCTTTTATTTGTATGCTATTATTAATCATTTTTTTTTTACTTTTCTTGGTAAATTGCTCCGTCTGCTCTCGTATTGTCAACTTCAAGCGTCAATGTTTTTCCATCAATCCAATGTTTCAGCATTTAGGTATAAATCACTAAACTTTCAATAATTCTTATATTAAGCCATTTCCTTTTTATTAAGTGTTTGGATTTCAATTTCGTTCCTTTAATTTAATTCATATTAAATCTTGAATCCATTTAATAAAATCTCTCAAAAAAGATTTGAAAAAATAAAAAACCTGATTTATCGCGTTTTGAAGTTGTCACCCAACTGAATTCGAAAAAAAAAAAGTGATAAGTTATGACCAATGAATTTGTTTAATCCTAATTTATATCCTAGTCTATATCAAAACCAATTTTAAAAATAGATTTTTGAAAAACCAAAACTTAAGAGTACGAGAGCTAACCAATTACAACCTAACCATTACCATCTTGAACTTTTAAGTTATATTAAATTCTTTAAATACTCTTTATTTTCTTTTTCTTAATTATTTTCTGATTGAAAAAGAAAGGCCTAAGTAATTAAGTTACTGCTCACAAGGGGGAGAAGGGAATTTTTTTTTTTCAAAGTTGCCCATAGGTGCTTAAGTACGTGTTGGTATTTTTTAATTTTCAAAGCATTTCACTTCAAGTCCATAAAGAGTTATTATTTTCGAAATAAAAATTTTATCTTCTCAATGACTAAATATGTCCCTAAGAAATATGTCTAAATATATTTACTAAGAAAACAATATTTCTATGATAAAAAGAGAGAAATCTTTATTATTTGTATTGCTAACTCGAATTTAATAGAGGTATCTATAATCATAGGATTGGACTCACGTGCATTGGGTCTGTGTTAGGCCTACAAGATAAAACACAATTAATGGTGCAATGCAACCACTCCAGTACTTAAGTTAGTAAGCATATTTGCAACAGCCCAAAACAGCACCTATCGAGATCTTATTTGCTTTGTCAAAATGTTATACGGTTTTGTACTTGGTGTTAGCTACTTCCTAGGAAGTCACTCATCCTAGGAGTACTTTCTACAGAAGACACTTAACTTTGGAGTTTTAATGAACTCTAAGCCATTCCACCAAAATACACATTGATAATTAGAATTTCACCACCTTATATTTGAGGGATATCATATCCTCCCTTACTTACAAAACTGTAAGCTCACCAATTTCATTGCACATGTCCAAAAATCACACTAAACAAGGAGGACGCTAGAGGTGCTTCATATAGATTCAAGAGATGCCACTATTTTGAGGCGCTTAAGCTTGTATAGCACCTAGCCCCCCATTTCTAGCTGGTGAATTACTTTAATATCATCTGTAACAACCTAAAACTATGCTCATTAAGGTATTATTCGTTTTGGTCAAATATCATACGATTTTGTCATTGGTTCTAGATTCTTTCCAAGAGGTCATCCATCCTAGGAGCCTATCCATCATAGGAGATCACCTATCCTAGAAGTGCTCTCCATTGACCATGCTTAACTTTAGATTTTTAATGAAGTCTAAACTATTATATTAAAAGATGTCTCGATAACTAAAATTCTACCACCTTATGTTTGAGGGATATCACAATGTTGATGATGGTATAAACAAAAGAAATATATAAGAGACCAAGCAACATGACCTCTTTGGTAGTGTAGGCAAAGATATATGATTGAACATGTTTTTGCTCTCGCTGGATCTTACATTTGTAAGACAACTATAAATGCGCATTTTTAATAAAAATTAATTTAAGCGCGAAAGCCGTTGGCAAGTTTAACAATCATGTAAGTATAGCCAAACGGAAGTATTCAAGGTCATGATCCATAGGGAGCTAGTTGAATAAGTACTAAATTATAGTGGTTTTACTCTAAGCTAGGCAACCATAATAGAGTTTGAGATTTCTAAACTAATTAAATTACTTGAAACTACCACTATAAATTATAACTAATCTAACACTAAAGACGAAACTAATGCTAAAACTACAGTGTGAAACTCCTTTAGTGAAAAAGTATGGGATCATGTAATGGTTTGGCTAGGATTTCTATTCGTTGTTTTGTAATTATAATCTAGTTTGTTCATTTAGATTTTGATTAAACTCATAAAAATTTGCTTCCCTTTCGAGTTGTAAGATTCTAACTATAAGATGGATATTCTACTCAAGTAACCCATTTATAATCATAAGTTAAATAACACTCCTCTCACAAAACCATGTTATTCTAATTAAATTTGTGGTTCAAGCACGTGTCCATGTTAATAAACCATAATTTCAATCTCATTAAGAACGTGAATTATAAAACTTAAACTTAAACTGCATGTATCCGTGTTGGTTTAGAAGTTATATTTTCTATTTCAGTCAAGTTTTAGAATCTTTCTCCAGTATTTTAAGCTCCAATTTATAAGGAATTCATAGAAAAATTTTTCTCTTATAAACATTAAAATAAAAATAACCAAAATTTCAAATTAATAATACTTATTATAAGATATAAATCAACTACTTAGGAAATCCATAAACAATCACATACTCCCACTAGATAAATTTGGCTCATATTGAATAATGGAATTTCATTAACAATAATCTGAATATAATTCATCATAGATGATAAAGGGAAGACATTACTTAGAAATTGCATAATGCCTTCTAGTAATTCTAGGGTCCAACTCCACATTAATGGTTTGAAATGTATAGTGCCAGAAAAATGGGATAGAATAGGGTGAGGTCGATGATATGAGGTTGAGGTCGGGTAGTGAGGTGAGGGGGATGAGTTGAAAGATGGTGGAATGGTGGAGTGTCTAGACCTAAGAGGCGTAAACTAAGAAAAAGGGTCTATCAAAAGATGAAAGACCAAATGAAAGGAAAATGAGAATGGTATATATATGGTATGTGAATGGTGAGTCAGTAAATGAATGTATGGTGATGTAGATGTTAGTGGAATTTAGTGAAAGTAATGTAAGGGGTATGTGGAATGAGTAGCTGTAGGGGTTGGTATACTTTGTGGAGTGGATATCCAAAATACTGCAAAATTACAAAAGAGAAATAAAAGTCTTAGAAACTATTTAGAAGCCAAAAAGAAACCAAATTTAATAAAGGAATAAGATGTTGTTGAGATTGTTTGATATGTTTATGTGCAGCTTAGTTCATTGCATGAAGCTCGGTGACCAGCCACTCTAGTCAATCTCAATAGTTAGGCATTAGAATCTGCTCGAAAAAAACATAGCACATAATTGCAATTCTGCTCAATTCATGAGCATGTCAGTAGCTCTTAGGTCATTAAAATAACAGCTGCTTCGTGCGAACTGCTTGGAAAAGCTTTAGCAGATCAGCATGCTCGGAGATAGCTCGGGTGTGCGCTATTGCTTATACGAAGAGATTCTTGCTTAGATGTCTTCATGCTTTGATAGGTGGGCGTATAACAACAATTGCTACCTGGTCGATTGTGTCATGTGGACCATGTTTGATTGGCTACTATGTCAGGTTAGGTGGAGCTAGATGGAGTATGTTTTGTTCATCCATCTAAGTTAGATCCTTGGTTTTGGTGTGTGAGCTCATCGCTAGTGTAATTGAACACTTGCAGGCTTGCTCAATGAAGCTTGAAGATTAGATTTGCAACAAGTCAACATAGGGAGCTCGGCTTGTGTTGCTCCTCTATTAGCACAGTATAGGCAATCTAAGGTAGACAAGGGCACTCATGTTTTGGACAATGGCTGCTCGAGTTCTAGTTGCTTTGTTGGTCTACTCGGTGATAAGCGCATAGGTGCAACTTCGTTTGATTTTGCGAGCTTAGGTCAAAAAAGAGAGCTAGATTTGCCTGCTCAAGCAGCTCTAGGTTTGTTAAAACACCAATGACTCAATTTGAATGGAATCAGTTAGTGCAGTGCTACTTAATGGATAGCTCAGTTTGGCATTAGGGTCTTGCTATCACTTGCAGATGTGGATCAGGTTTGAGTTGTCATAATTGGTTGGTGTAATGATAGGTGTTCGATGGATACTGAAGATGCTTAGGTTGAGTTCATCAGCATAGGTCGAGAAGTAGCTTGGTTGTTTAATCAATGTGACTTGTTTGTTGACTGTGTTGGCTCAAATATTTAAGCTTTTGCTCCAATGCTGCCCGGTTGATGGTGTAGCAGCAAGTTGGTGCTAAGGAGTTTAGTATGTGTTTGGCTTCTGTTTAGCTCATATTTAGCACGGACTTAAGTATAGCAACAACTCCCTTGTCTAAATATATTTTTACCTCATATTGGTCGATAATGTATAGTCTTTAAATTCGTCATGCATTAGGAATTCCAAAACATCAGTATCTCAAATCAAGGCATAAGTGCTTATAATCCAGAAATCAAAGCTATATTCACTTTTAGTGTAGAATTTAGATAACATGATGCTCCTTATTGGTTCATATTTGCTGTTTGCACTTGTTTAAGCACAAACTGATCCCAACATGCATTCATAAAGTTTTTAACCACTTACAAAACTAAAGCACTCAATCAAGACAACAAATACCATCCATTTAGAGTCCTCAAAGCATCGTTCTGATTCTTTTGAACATATTTTTGCATATTTAGTCAAAATTGATCCATATTCATGCAATTAATCTATTTTTAGTGGAATTTTACCTTAAAGGCCCAAAACTATGCATGAAAGCATAAAATAAACATAGGATAAATATGTATTTTTGCACATTTGTTAACTACTCGCTGCTTAACTCATTGCTTGTCCTCAAGCAAACTTTAAACTTCAAATTCTAGATTTAAGAACACAAGGATAGCAATCACACTTCAAGCACACTTTAGTAAGCCACTCTTGACATCACTTGTTCATAAATGCATCATATCAAAGCTTTTCTGGCTAAATGGAGCCAGCTATAATTTTTAGCAAAGATTCATGCTTTTACAACTCATCATGACAATTTACATGAATTTCATATCTTTCATTACTCAATCAATCAACATATACACAAGTCACTAACAAGAGACTTAAGCCATTAATCCATTGCTTAATAGAGTTTAATCTCATCGTTTAGCTCAAGATCTTCATACTTGAGATCAAGTATAACATCACATAACTAAAGAAGAGATCCTCATGCTCTGTGCACTAGATTTAAAATGTATACACCCTAATCCATATCTCAATCACAATATCATTAAGTATATAACACAAAACTACAAACTCTTCCTCTACTTTGCAATTTCTTGGTTTTTCCTAAATTTTTGTTTTTTTTTATGAACATAAAAGCATCTTCATTTTGAGTTTGATTTGTAGTGACATTAGAGAAACTCTTTATTCTTCCTTTTTTTTTCCATTTTGATATACTTGCATCCCCTTTTTAGATTTAATTTGATTTATATTGTATTGGGGAGCTTTTTTTTTTTTTAATTCTTTCTTTTTCTTTTCTTTTCTTTTCTTTTCTTTTTGTTTTACACACACACACACATTTTTTCTATTCAAGATAGATTTCAAGGTCAGTTCAAATTTTGCAAAACTAAGATGATCCTATCTGTGTTCAAGATGAAATACCCCATAAATTAGAATGTGATAATTAAATACTATGAAAATGCAGATAATTATGAACCTTATTTTAAATTTAACTTAGTAATTAAATTTAGATAGTTTAATTAGTTGATTTTCATAAACTATAGAATATCATTAGATAATTTAATTAATAAATAGACTTAATTGAAATTAAAAATATCAATACCACAAATACCCATTTCAACTTATCAAATTACTTTAACTTACCCCCAATATACTTAATCCCTTCCAATTATTTACTTGAACCTAACTTCTCAAAATTCAACATTTAGAAATTAAAAATCACATAGTAAGACTGAACTCATTTACAGTATAAGACTCGGTTAGAAATTTTCCTAGCTAGTGAAAAATACAAAAGACAAGATTACTAAACACGAGTCAATAACCCACTAATCACATACCTACGACTATAGATATCAAGTGTAGAATGGCTCGATTAATTTTGAGGGTTTATGAGATAGTAAATGATAGTTTAAAGATGACTCGCTATGGTTGAAATATACGCAATAGAAATAGAAACTGATCTATATCTACCAAATTAGGGCTTGAATAAAAATTTTGAATACATAGTCATGAAACTTCAAATTTTCCAAGCCTATTGAGTATAATACCTAATTTGATCTATCAGGACTATAAACCTTAATCGCGTAAGTGAAAATTTTGATAATTTAATATAATTAGAAATAATAAAGGAATTTAATTGAAAATAGAGATTCTAATGTCATAAATACCTAATTTAACCTACTAAGCAACATCAATTACCGATTTTAACAAATTCAAATTAATCAATCCTTTCCAATTATCAATTGAACTTTATCCATCAAGTTTAATTACCTAAAACCCTAAATATCCAATTTAGACATTTTAGCCTAAATTCCAACTCCTTAAATCCTAGAAATTTAAATCCAAATATTTTCTTTCAAATATCAATTCCTAAGTCCCTAAATTTCTCAATACAAGTGAGATATCAATTTTTCTTCAATTAGAATTCCTATATTTAATTTCTAATATCAATTAGCAAAATTTCATTTCTCACTCTTTAAATCCAATTTCTAAATGCTAAAGCCCATAATCTAAAAGCCCAATCCATGGCATTAAAGTCCAAGCCCATATTTAAGAAGCCCATAATTAAAAGTCAAAGCTCATAAGCCTATGAATCAAAGCCCACAAGCCCAAAAGAGCACATTAGCTATTCTACACCATCATACACTATATAATACCCTAGGATCTAGAAAATTCTAATGCATGTGAAAAGATTAAATTATCCCTAAACCCTAGATATTTCTACATAATGTGAATACAAGAAAAATATCTCATAAATCTAGAGAATTCCATGCATATGAAATGACCAAAATGCCCTTAATCTATTTAGGTAAAATGGCCAAAATGTCCTTAGCCTTAATGGAAATTACAAGACATGAATGACTATAAATACAAGGCTTAGAAAACCTTAATTTGCTCCTCCATTTTCAGCAGCCCCAACCCTTAGAATTCTCTTAAGAAACTTCTCTCAAAACACACAAAAATTATCCAACAATTCATCAACAATTCCTATCATGCCCCAAAGGATACCCTAAACATAACAGTCCACCGCATGCTAAACGAGACTTAAGAATCACTACCACAGTCATTCAGAAGTCTTGTATTAGTATGCAAGGTGTTTCCTTACGATAATAGAATACATAAACAATTGGAGATAGATAGTTCAATTTGATAGGATAAGCATAAAAATATTAACCACAGATATCTCATGATCAGTTACAAAGCATTAAGGGGCATTCCCCTCTACACATAAGTCTAGGGATTAACCTTTTTGGTAACAATGATCTTTCTAGGTTTACTACTAAAAACTATACAAACCAATTGTAAACTTCTAAGAAGATAACTCCTAATCTCTCATTACCCGATTTAGCCAGGTTCGGGAATGCAGCCATAAGTACGGGAACTGCATTAGAAAGAAACTGTGGGGGTGTAAGCTACGCTAGCTTAGTAAGTTCCACTTCCAAAATTAAGTGCTCAACAAGTGATATATATCATACAAGTTATATTAACAATCATATGAAATGCACAAACACATGAGCATACAATACATAAAACCTTCCGAAAATCTTATGTTGAATGGATTTACGCCCTCCATTCGGGGTTAGGTGTTTCAAGCCCATACGACCAAAGATTTCAATTTTTCTCATTTTTATTGTGGTTGATACAGGTGCCCACCCACATACATTTTTAATTCTGGCCATTACACCAACATTTCAATTTCTGCCCATTACGCAACATTTGAGTTTACAGGCCCCTCGCTGCCAAGCTATTATGCCTTCTTCCCACAAAGGTATAATAACCTAAGCAATGTGACTCACATATGGTATGCATGGTCAATTTGATTATAAGATCATGGCATATTAGTTAACAATCTATGGGCGATCATAGATATTGCAGACACTTCAATGCTATACTAAATCATACAAATATTTACATTAAGCTCATTTCGATATTCTTATCATCGATTCACCCAAGTAGAACTCATATACACATAATCAAATTTTTATCTTGTCCTAATTCTAATACCACTAACATTACAATCACAAGCATATAATTTAAAGATAGTGAACTCACTTGGCCATGATCTCCGGTCTCTAATGGTAATGATTAAGAAACACAAAAGTTCCCTTGATTCCAAAATCACCTAAACGAAAGAACTACCCCTATGAGTATTTCATACCATAACTAATTCTAAACTTTTCAACTAAAACTCTTTGAATTCATAATTTCTGTCGTAATTAGAAATTCCAACTTAAAACGGCCATAACTTGGTCATTTTAAGTCAAAATTTCGCAAATAAGCTATCGATTTCTATCTACTTCGAAAGATCTATCTATTTATGATGTTATTACTAAATTTTGAAAATGTTTAGGTCTCAGAATGTTTGGATCAGATCTGATCAATAACTAAAAATTGAAATTCCGAAATTGTTTTGTGAAACTTGCATTATTTCTATCAAGTATATTATATGTACATGTAATGTCTACAAGTTATGATCATGAATGACATGATATGAGATATCTACATGTAATTCCTTAATGATTCTTGATAAAAATGAATTTTTGCAAAAACTTTCACTTTGCAATAATGTCATGAACACTTGTTTGAGAAAACTAGCTTTATTCCTTTGAAAATCATGCATATTTTTACTATGATAAGGCCTTGATGACCTATATACCTAATACTTTCATTATCTTAATAAATTTTCTCATTTAAAGGTTGGAAAATAGATGTTTTAAAGTGAATTTTTCCTAGTGACGAATTTTGCACAATTTTGGAAAGGAAAATATTATTTGATCTAAGTTGGAAAACTTTTCCTTTGTTTTAGGTTTCTACTTTGATAAAACACATTTACTTTCATAAAAATCAAGTCCTTATTATATTTGTTCCCTAAGACTTCTATTTTTCCATCAAAATACTCATTTTGACATTTGGAAATAGGTGTTTAATTAGGAATCATTTTTAAATCCGAATTTTGGGAAATTGTTTTTGGGATAGTTTCTTGTGAAAAACTCATTTAATCTTTTTAAAATTAAGTCTTAATCTGTAAAGACCTGACCCACTTAACCCAAATATTATGTGTGCCAAATCTCCCGACCACGCATAATACCCAAATATTAGGAACAATATTCAAATATTATACGTAAGGTTGTCTTAAAAAGAGATGTTTGCAATGACTACCTGTTTAAAACAAATATAACATTCATATGCTTTGAATTAGAAATGTTACCACTACATAGGTAGTGAGTCATTAACTATATACAAGTCATACATAATATATTTATACATTACGACTTCCCAAGGATCATATAAACATAGAGATCTCACTTACAACCCAACTATATTACAAATATAATTCAACTCAAAATACATTCCAAGGCATAACAAATAAGCATAAACACTTCAAAAAGAAATTTACATCAAAAGGAATCCTAAGCATATACTAGGCCTCTCTCTTAGTAATCCATAGAGTCTTCCCAATCAGTCCCATAGCCCATATCGTCATAGAGCTCATCATCAAAGTCACCTGCAAAATAGCAGCATGAGCCAAAGACCCAGTACACAATAATGCAAACAAAACATATGCCAAGCACACTTAGCTAAATGCAATGCAACATTCCATCATCATTTCATTATCTTTAGTTAAATGGGTAGAGATAACATTGGAGTATTCAAACTCCGATTCAAGCCTGGGATTTTGGCGTTCCTGAGTAACAGCAGCTGCTCAGGGGGTTGATATAGATAGACCGGATACCTATATCTCCTATATCTAACAGATAGAGAACGATAGCTTCATCTAGAGTTCACACTCCTTTATACAATCCACTTATCCCAGTCCATAATATCAATTAGTTCAACGGTCCCATAACCGTGGACTAAAACATATTATTTGCTCCCGAGCCTAAGTAGAGAATATACCGATACAGTTAACCCTATTAGCTACCCACTTAGCCAATAAAAGAAACCACCATTGCATCATTGATTTGAGCCATTGCATCATTGATTTGAGTCATTGCTTCATGACAAAGGATTGGGCTAAGTGCTTAAACTATTGTACCATTGCATCATGACAAGGTTGTCACTCTCCAGATCCGGATTCAACGACGTAAAGCACAACCAATTTCAATATTTTCTCATTAATCTTTGATTAAGGTCAAATTGGTATATGCCTATCCTAAGAAACAATCAATCAAAGTATTGTGTACTTGATTCGATTTGGAATTCAAAAGAGGGTCTCCAATTAAATATCTATCTCAGTTTCACATAAATCAAATCATATTAACAATACTATCCTAAGTCAAGCTTATATCCACTAGTTTAAAGCCTAGGAAATCATAGGATCTTGATTAAGATCATTCAAGTCATAATATGATTTATATATATCATACAATCATCATACAAGTTCAATCATAAATCATAAAATTACATTAACTATCAAACATAAGTTTTAGCTTTATTTGGAGAATGGAGCAGCTGGAAAGAAATGAAAATTCGGTATTGATAAGTTTTTATTTTGTAAAAAAATCAAAACATGAAAGTTTTAGATCTCTTTCTAAGCTTTCTAACGCAACTTGAGTCACCTCAATCGGAGGTTGGATGAAAAAGTTATGACTAATTTACAAAACAATATCGCAACAGGGAAGAAAATTCGAGGGCGCAACACCCTTGGCAATGGGGCCGTTTCAACTCAGGGGAAATAAAATTTTTGATCGGAGAGCACAACACCCTTGGCAACGGGGCCGTTTGCTCCAAAGACCCCTCCAAATGGGGCCGTTTTGACAGGTGTTTGACAGTTTTTATACTTCCCTATTTTGAACACAAAATTTTTCAAACCTTGACACTTTTAACTTAAAAATTCAAGTTTTCTCAACTCCTAACATGTCCTAAACCTTATGCAAACTTCATACAACACTTTTTATACATTTAACAAGATAAAACAAGAGTTATCTCCACTCCTCAACATCAAACAAGTTTAAACACTACTCTACAAGAATCAAACTCTTCTTCATCAACTTTCACCAACCCTAGCACACTTCAAACAATTCTAATACTTATCATACTTCAACACTTCAATTCCAAACCACATGAAAGCCTACGACAACCTATCTACAACAACTCAAGCATTCTAAAGCTTTCCTAACAACTCTACAACATTTCAACAAGAATTTAGCATACCAACTACTTATATTATACCACACATGCATATTTCATGGATTAAGAGGGAAATAAAGCATCTCAGACATCAAATAAACTTACCTTAATGTATATATAAGGCTTAGGGAAGGATTTTTAGTGTGTTGAGTCCAAGAAAACTTGATTTGGGTCTTGAAAATTTTTGGCTTTCTTGAGTTACGAATTTTTTTTTTCCTTTGTTTTGTTTTGGATTGTCTAATGGTGCAAATGAACTTTGATATCTATCTTAATGTTGTTGATTTTTTAGGAGGGCAGATTTGGGAAGGCTTGGGCCTTATTTGGGCTTAGATTTGGACTTAAGTTTGGGCTTGAGAGGGCTTTAAAAAAAATCTGCTAAGTTTAGGATTTTATTTAGGCCTAAAACAAGCTTAAATCCAACACATATAATTCATTACAATAACAATTAACACTAACATGATAATTTCTAACGTAAATAAACTATCAACTTAGATATATTTACCATGGATTATTATCTAATTGCATACGTTATAACACACCCAACATTACAAACACACTAATCCACTCAAACTCATACACACATATAATTATCAAATTTAACATGCATTAATATATATTAAAATTATGGCTATTTCATAATCAATCCTACTCCCTAAAGCTTTCATTTCTTTAATAAAACTCTTATTTTAGGGTTAGAAAATAGGTTTTTTTTTTGTATTTCACCCTAGTTACGAATTTCTACATTTTTGTTGGAGTTAAACCATAGATCAATCTTAACTTTTGTAATCATTTTCTTGTTTTGGAAAATTTCTTTTAGTAAAACCATGACCAACTTATAAAAATCAATACTTTATGATATTCATTGCCTAAGTCCTTCATTTTACATGTAAAACCTTCATTTTGAAGTTAGAAAATATGTTTTCTAAATGGGTCTTTCTCAATATCCGAATTTAAAAAATTATTTTTTTGATAAAACAAAATGGATATTGAGTTTTATTCAACACTTTCCTTAAGAATATCATCTAGTAAGTCTTTCATCCATGAAAAACAAATAACTATGTCATTTTAACTACTCTAAACAATAGATCTACTATACTACTCATGTTATGAGTGTAATGCAACAATGACAATACGTAGATGTGAGTAAAAATGGAAATATATGCACAAAATTTCTATATGAACAACATATATCAATTATACAACATAATAATAGCAAGATAACTTAGATTTCAAGATCCATAACATTGTGATGGTAAGGATCTCATGCTTAAATGTTTCCATATCCCTAGCTTAAAGCTCATGGGGATTTTTGTGGAACCACACATGTATGATCTTGCCATTACATGTTTTAGTGTGGTAAGGTTAAGATCTATTATCTATTTAGATGTGTGGAGTAAGAAGACTTGAAAAAAATTTGTGTATCCGTGTGGGCAGGTGGGTGGAAGGGGAGTCGAGGTGGGGGTGCGGGCTATGGGGCTCACGACAAGGAGGAGAGGGAGAGGAGAGAAAAAGACATCCAAAGTTTGATTTGTAAGGAAATGAGAGAAAGTGAAAAAGTGAAAGGTGAAAAAGAGTTATATAGAAAAAGAAATTAGGATTTGTATGAATAAATTAATTGAAGAAAAATCAAACAAAAGAGAGGGTGAATGAAGGAGAGGGTGTGCCGGTTCTAGGAGGAGGGAGAGAGAGTGTGTGTTTTGATTTTGTTTTGTATAATAAAATTCAAAGTTAATAAGTAGTTTGAGTACAAATTATATTGGAAAGGTAAATTTGTAAGAAAATGATGTAAAATTGTAAGAATAAGTTGTAAGGATGTAAGAATAGGGTATGGATGGTTGTACTTGATGAATAGTGTAAAAGAAAGCAAAAAGTTGATTATGCATTTAAATTACCAATAGTAATGAAAATACGATAAAAGGTTATAACTGTAACTTTTATAATCCGAAAAATTATATAATTGAAATATTTAGAAATATTATGAAATTACGAATCCAACGGCACTAATATCATATATTTAATATCTTGAGCCCCGAGACATGCTTTTCAAGATTTGTATCCAGTCGAGCTTGAAATTTATCGAAATTCACTAATCGGATATTGTTAGGCATTCTAATATTAATACGAGCCAATCTACACTTTCCACTCATTTTTCGATTTCTTGGTTCGTGGATACAGGTTTACCAAATCTAAACTACTAGGGTTTTTTGAGATTTTGTTGACTTAGGGTTTCCGATTGACTTTTCGATTTAGAGTCTTACTTCGGAGTTAACTCGTTTTTATTCTTCTAGGGTTTCCTTCTTGATATTGCCGAACATAGGATTTCTAGGTCCCATTGGTCCAGGGGTATTCTTTTAGGGTTTCGGTTCCTGGTTTTAAGTTTTCTAAAATCAAGCTCAGGTTTTGCTAAGAAAACAAGGGTTTACAATTCCTCTTCAAACCTAGCATCCAATAGGTAAGGAAATTTATGATTTCTCCATCATCTAACTATTCAATTTCTTCCATAAATCTAATATATATTTCAATTAACTCCTAGGTGACTTTAAAGGCTAAAAAAAATGTTGAAGTTAGGAAAATAATATTGAAGAAGCTACATCAATTTGCTAGTAGTGGTGGTGAAGATTTCTAGATTGTTTTACTAATTCAAGTAGGTAATTATAATTAATTTGTTTGATTATGTTAATGACATTTAAATTCATGTAAATTACTTAAAACAAACATGGATTTAAAGTTTGATCAATATATGTATATATATGCATAAAAACTAAAATATACAAATGTATATGTATATATGCTAGATATTAAAGTATTTGAAATTATTGTATGCATGATTATATGTGTGTTATATGTTGAACTGATGTGTTTTATTGAATGACATTATTAAATAAATTAAATATAAATTCTATTATAAATATATATATATGTATGTGTTTATAATGATACATGCTGGAATTTTTGATAAATTGTACTAGTGATAGTGATTTGAACTATGATTTATGATTTTAGTTGTCAAATATAAATCTAAGTATATACTAGATAACAAAACATAGAATAAACATGCTTTAGATGATTTAAATATGCTGGAAAATCAATTTATATGCCTATATATGCAATCTGGATTGCTTGAGTTGTTAAATTTAAATAAAATATTAAATAAATTAAATTTTAGTTGAAACTTATAAAAATGGTATTTTATCATGTCTATATATAAAATGAAAATTTTTGTAATTTTTAAAATAAAATTACTATTTTTAAAAATTAAATTGCAAAATAACAAAATAGTGCAAAACAATATTTTGGCTAGCAGTAGTAGCATGAACGCATAGAGCTGTAACGGTGACTTTTGCTTGTTATTTTTGGTTGAAATTATAAAGGTTTGAAAGCTTAAGAAGTATATTTTAATATGGTGAAAAGAACCGGCTGGCTTGATGGTCAAATTTGTGTGAATCGATTAGTCGTCAGTGTAGTCCCCTTTTTCGACCAGATTAGATGTAATTGAAATAAAACTCTAATTAAATAACTAGTTTAGGCCAAATTAAATCATGAAAATGTAAAAAAATGTGTTAGAAAGTTTACATGAAAATTTAAGGTGAAGAACCCGTGTTTAAGATAATGAACCGATTTATTAAAGTTAAGGTGCACGCTAGTTTTCTACAAGAAATGAAATATTAGAATTTAAGGTAAATTAATTCTAATCAAATGAATATGAAATAAATGTACATAACGTGTTCACATATTAAAATATGAATTCTAAAATGAAAAATTAATTATTTTGATTTTAGGAAATTATTAAATAAAATAAGTATAAATATGGTATTATAAGATAGTATAAACATAATAGGAAACTAATTTAGATTCTTTTGCCCATTTAGAGATAAAAATGGATTATAAATTATATAAATAGAATAATTATATTTTAAACGAGTTTTTTTACTTAATAAAAGTTTATTAGATTAATTATAGGATATGTTATTGAACTTACCATTTTAAAGATCTAATTATCATAAAATGGGTTTAGTAGGTTAAGTTTAATATAAATTGAACTTGATTGATTAATTATATCTAACTTGACTAAATTTAGTTCATATAAATTTATTAACTAATATTAGCTTAGTAAATTCTTTAGAGACTAATAATTTATACTTAGCTATTAATCAAACTAGTGAACACTTATATGATCATATTAACTTGTAATTGGCTTAGTAGTGGCTCAGTAGGTAGCTGATAAGAGAGATGGTATCGGAGTAATGTTTATTCATATTAAAGAGAAGTTGTATTAAGTAGTTTAATATACGGGCTCTGTTACTCTACTTAATCACAATGCACTAATAAGGATAGAGATGTGTAATGGTTGTAACTCCTAGATAAGGCTATCTACTATATGTTCCCATAAGAGATATAGGTATTCAGGCTACCTATATCAGTCTCCTAAGCAGTTACTGCTACTCAAGACTCCTAAGTTCACTGTATATTTCCAGAGTATGAGTACTCCACTGTTATTTACTATGCTTTAATTTAATGATATAAATTGTTAATTATTGATTGCTACATTGCATTTAGAACATGGGTGTGTACTTGTGTTGCTGTCATACTGGGCTTTGGTTCATTCCTTTCTTTTTCAGGTGTTGATGACTTTGATGATGATACTAATGATTGCATGGGATATAGTACAAGTTTCAAGGAGCTACTCGATGAGTGGAGCCACTAGGATCAATGGATATTATCTTTATTCTAAATTATTAAATTTCATTTTCAAACTTATATTTTAATGAGAGCATATCTGTGAGCCCTTGGTTGTAATTTGAGATACGTGATTGTATGATACTTATTTATAAATGTTAGTTTACTCATGAAAGTAGCCTGTTTGAAAATCCTTTTGAGAAATTTATTTTTCGCTGCAAAATTCCCATCTCAACCTAAATGAGGAGTAACTAAATAAAGAAACTATTTCATGGCTTAACTCTAGAGAATTGAAGAGTGTCCAACTTATGATCAAGTTCCAATAAACACAAAAAAAAAAAAATTTAGACCATTTTTACCATTTTCATGTGAAAAAGTTAATCTTCTATTTTGAAAATTTTTGAAGCAAATGGAGCAATATAGCAAGTATCAAGAGTGGTATGGATCAGTTGCATTCTCATTAAGCACACAAAGGATCAAACGCACACAACTTAGCTCGGCACACTTTTGTCTAACACAGGTATCAAGTGTTTTCAGCCAAAAAACTCATGAAAAGACTAGCCACCAAGACTTAAATCAAAATCTCAATTATCAAACTTAAAACCTCAACGACTAACACAACGTAAACACATCAATTTAGCTCATCTTAACCAAACTCCCAACAATAAAATCGTCTTCCTAACACTAAAAACTCACTACCTAACAACTCCAAACTACATAAAAAGCATAGCACCAACCCCCAACTTAAACATGTACAATGTCCTCATTGTATGTTCACAAATAAAAGCATGAAAAGGCGGGAGTAAAGTTTAGATGATCTCCTTGGAGTGTTGAGCTAGTAGTTGGATCTCCTCAAGTCCTAAAATAACTCAAAAATAGGCAAGTCTCTTTTACTTCACCAAAATCTCTTCAAGACCACAAATATCAAAGGTGCCAAACTTTTATAGATTGACTTGCACATGTAACAAACACTCAAAGCAACCAAATAAATACAAAATGGCAAAAGCACACAAAAACTAAAGAGAAGACATCATATTTACAAATTGTAAGCTGCCTCCCACATAGTGCTCAGTTTAGAGTCCTTAGCCCGACTCTAACCTTTCCACCTAGATCCCAAGGGAATGAAATTTCTGAAACCAACAAGGTGATTTCTTTCTCATTTTCATCTTATTCCTTTTAAGCTCAATTCCCCTCATGTAAGACATTTCAGCTTTTTGATATGAAGAGAATTTATAATCTAGTGTCTCCTCAAACTTTATGATATATCCTAAAGGCTTTAGGCACTCCTCATGAAGTTCATCATCCCTTAAGCTCTCAATCATTTTAATGAGTAGAGAGAAATCTATTTGTTGTTCAATTTCCATATCTTGCTCAATCTCTCCAACCATCTCTTCTTTTGAGGTCAATTTAGGAATATCCTCAAGATTAATTTTCCGAAATTAAAGCACTAGTGAAGGAATTAAGATATACCACATTGGTTTCCTCAATTTCATCCTCCTCACTAGTCTCTAGCTCATCTATGTAACTGTTCCGATCTACCCTATGCTCTATAAATTCATTTTTCTTTTCCATCAGCTCATCCTCTACTTTCAATGACTCCTCATGTTGTAAATTTAGATCGTTTTCCTTTAATGCATTAATTGGACTTGTAATGATCTCCTCAGTTACTCCTTCATGTCACTTAAGAGTTTTTAAAGATTCAATCATCTTGACTACGGACTCTTGAGATGGTCTTAGAAGAGTGGCCAATTCTTCTAAGGAGATGAGTTTGTAAACATCATGAGCTATAGATTTTCATGAGTCCACTTCAAACATCATACGCATTGTCTAAGCAAATCGATCTAAGTCATCACACCTGGTGCCAATGGTCAATTCCAAAATGAATTTCTTTTAAAGGTCTTTTTCCTTAAAGCTCAAAGACGGAAATGATGAAATCAATGAGATTGGTTCATAGGACCTATAGGAGCTAAAAGTTTCACAACATGGTAAGCTCATACCCCTAAAAGTCCTCACTCGACCTCCATTCTTAACTATGGTGGTAACTTGAATCTTGAGGAATAGATGTGAGATAATATGAATCTGGGACAGGTCTCCCATATTGACACATGAAAGTCCAATGTCTACCTCCACAAACTCTATACACCATATTTTCTATAGTCATCAAGCCATTATTAGAAAACTCCTCATATTGGGAATAAGATTGAGGTGCATTTATATTATATGGGTTTGAGGTATGTAAATAAGGAGTAGGACACTCATAATTCACATGGTCATCCCACAATACCAATACACTAAACTGCTATAGCTCATGATGCAAACAGTTACAATTTCTCAAGAACACAACAATGAAGTACACGACCTTGGGATTTTTTTTTTAACTTCAAACATGAATAGAGAACACCAAAGAAGTATTACTCTTTTAAACACTAAACACACATCAGACACTAAAAGAACACAACTACACACTTTAACACACTAAGGGCATAATACAGTACTACTATATATGACAAAAAACACAACAAATACACAAACAAAGCCTAGTCTCAAAGTCCAACTACAAATCTAATATCATTACCAAAGCTTGGCTCAACTCGCTTAGCTCAAGTTAAGTTAGCCCAACTCCGCTTAGCTTCCAAGCAATAACACCAAATTGCTTGAACGTGTTTTTACTCTCGCTAGATTTTACGTTTGTCAAACAACTATAAATGCACGTTTCTAATAAAAATTAATTTAAGCATAAAAGCCACTAGTAAGTGTACTGATTGTGCAAATAGAGCTAAGCGGGAGTATTTAAGGTTGTGATCATAGGAAGCTAATTGACTAAGTACTAGATTATAATGGTTTTACTCTAAGCTAGACAACATAAATGGAGTTTGAGAATCCTAAACTTATTAAATTACTTGAAATTAACCCTATAAATTATAACTAATCTAACACTAAAGACGAAACTAATGCTAAAGCTACCGTATGAAACTCCTTCAATATAAAGTGTGGGATTATGTAATGATTTGGCTAGAATTTTCATTCATTGTGTTATAATTATAATCGCATTTATTCATTTGGATTTTCATTAAACTCACAAAAATTTACTTCCCTTACGAGTTGCAAGATTCTAATTATAACATGGATATCTCTCTCGAGTAATTCATTTATAATCATCAGTTAAATAACACTCATATGCCATGTCATTTTAATTGAATTTGTGATTCAAGCATGTGCCCATGCCTGTCACCCCCCAAAGGATATCCTAAACGTAACAATCCACCGTATATTAAACGAGACTTAAGAATCACTACCACAGTTATTTAAAAGTTTTGTATTAGATGCAAGGCGTTCTCTTACGACAATAGAATACTTGCGCAATTAGAGATAGATATTTTGACTTAATAGAATAAGCATAAAAATATAAACTACAGATATTTTAGGATCATTTACAAAATACTAAGGTGTATTCTCCTGCAAAATAATAATTAGTCCATGTATTAATTTTTGACGACAACAACCCGAGCTTTTAAAGTTTTCTATGGAAGTCTATACAAAAGCTAAACATAAACTTCTAGAGGAAACTCTTATTCTCGCGTTACCTAAGTTGGCTAAATCCGGGGACTCAACCACAGGTACGGGAACTGCAACAAAAAGAAGCTGTAAGGATATAAGTTACTCTAGCTTAGTAAGTAAATACTTCCAGAATATACATATCCCACAATTACATACATACAATCAAGTTGATTTAATCATCCATATGAAATGCAACAACCACATGGGCAAACAAGACATATGATCAATCGAAAATCATATGTTGAATGGATTTACGCTCTCCATGTGGGGTTAGTAGATTAACGAATCTTGCGGTGCTATTTTGAATTACTTTTCCGTTTTATGGCTCACAAGCAACTCATTAATTGTACCATTTTATGGCTCACGGGCAACCCATCTCATTCATATCATTTATGAATCACGGAGAACCAACCATGATTAAATGCACCATTCCCATTGTGAAGTGATTATGTCCATATTTCTTATTAATCTGAATAGTTATTAATGCAATTTCATAGGTGACCAATCAATTTGCAAACACTCATAATCATGGCATAGGGTCATACATTAATTAATCACCCGATTTCGATATACTTAGCACATATTTCTCAACACATCAAGATAGCACACATAATCCCATAAATACCATCATGCATTTCCAATTTTTAGCTTTGCCTATCATTCTAGTGCAATTATAATTTACAAGCACAATACGAAATCGTAAATAGGAAGTATAACTCACTCAGCCATGGATACCGGTCTTTATTTGTAGTAATCTGGAGGCAAGAATTCCTCCGAGTGAAAGTCACCTAAACGAAAGAAATACCCAAATGAGTATTTCAAATCATAACTAATTCCAACTTATTAAACAAAAACTTTTAAGTTCGTAATTTTCGTTGTAAAGGAAAATTCCAACTTAAAACGGTCATAACTTGATCAATTTAACTCGGAATTTCGTAAATAAGCAGTCGATTTCTATCTACTTTGAAAGATCTATATTTTTATGATGTTATTTCTAAGTTTTGAAAAATTTTAGGTCTTGGAAAGCTTGGATCAGAAGCTAAAAATCATATTTCCGAAATTGTTTTGTGAAATTTACATTGTTTCTACCAAGTATATTATATGTACATGCAATATCAACAAGTTATTATCATGAATGACATGTTATGAGCTATCTATATATACGTTCTTGATGATATTTGGTTAAAAAGAATTTTTAGAAAACTTTTACTTTACAAAAATTTCAAGAATACTTGATTTAGAAAAACTAGTTTTGTTTCTTCCAAAATCATCTTTGTTTTTACTAAAATAAAGCCTTGATGAAGTATATGCCTAATACCTTCATTATTTTAGTAAATTTCTTCATTTAAGAGTTGAAAAATAGATGTTTAAATAGGGGTCTTGCCTAATTATGAATTAAAAAATTGTTAATGATGAAAATAGAGTTCGATTTATGTTGAAACCTTTCCTTTGTTTTAGAAATATTCTTTGATAAAATCCATTTTTTTTTTGTTATAACTAAGCTCTTACTATACCTATTCCCTAAGGTTTTTATTTTTCCATTAAAATCATCATTTTGGAGTTTGGAAATAGGTGTTTAAGTGGAGGTCATTTCTAAATCTGAATTTTTGCTAAATTGTTTTGAGGTTATTTCTTGGATAAAAATCATTTGATCTTTCTAAAATTAATTCTTAATCAAACTACTCCTTAAGGTCTTCATTTCCTTAATAAAACTCTTGTTTTTGGGGTTGGAAAATAGGTGTTTATTTAGCAACTCATCTTAGTTACGAATTTTAAGTTTTTTGTTGAGGTTGAGACAAAGTTCTAACACAACTTTCGTAAACTTTTCTTATTTTGAACATATCTCTTAGTAAAACTAGATCTAACTCATCAAAATCATTCCTTTATGATACGTATTCATTAAGCCCTTCATTTTAATGTAAAATCTTCATTTTAGAGTTGGAAAATAAGTGTCTTTTTCCATCCGAATTTCCAAAAATTATTTTTGTTGAAACTAAAATAGATCTTGAACTTGTTGGCATATTCTCATTATTATCATACTACTACAAGTCTTTTATGTATATAAGACAAATATCTATGGCATTTATGTACTCAAACAAATAGATCTATGATATCATTCATGTCATGGATGCAAATGTATGATGAATATTATGACGATGAGGTTAGTAGTAGGATATGTACACAAAAATATGAATATGAACAATATATAGCAATAATATAACAAAATATAGTAAAACAATTTAGATGTAAAAATCCACAACATTGTGATAGCAAGAATATAATGCTCAAGTGTTTCCACATCCCTAGCATAAAAGCTCAAGGGGATTTTGGTAGAGCCATACATGTATGATCTTGTCATTACATGTTTTATGTGTGGTAGTGTCTAGATCTATTACCTATTTAGTGTTTAGAACAAGAAACTTGAAGAAAATATGTGTGTGTGGGTGTAAGGGGGCTGGCGGCAAGGTAAGGAGAGAGAGAGAGGAGAGAAATTTTTTTTTTCAAAAGTTTGTTTTGGAGAAAAAGAAAGAAAGTATAAAGTGAATGGTATAAAAGAGTTTATATAGAAAATTGGATTAGGGTTTTTTTGTGAATAAATAAAAAAAGAAAAATAAAACAAATTAGAAAGAGGTACAAGGAAGAATTGGGGTGGGGGGGAGGTTAGGTGGGGTGAAGGGGCGCACCGGTTTTGCAAATGGGAGAGAGGGAGAGATATGTGTTTTGCTTTATGTAATTTTTTCAAATTTAATAAAGTAATTTAAATAATAAAATTGTATTGGAAAAGTAAATTTGTAAGGAATGTGATGTGGTTGTACTTGATGAATAGTGTGATTAGAAATTAAAAAGTAAATTAGACAATTAAATTACTAGTAATAATAAAAATACGATAAAAAAGACTATAACTATAATTTTTATAAACCGAAAAGTTTTTAAAATTATGTTTTTGAATTCCTCATTAAATTTCGATTCTAAAGAGTCTTATAGGATATTTTTCTATTTTCAAGTCCCGGGGACCGGTTTTAGAGAACAGATCCCGATCGGGTTCGAAACGAATGAAATTTTTTGAAATATAATCTTTTTATGTTTTGGTATATTATTGAGGACTATATTGTAGGGCTAACTCATTTTTATTGCTCCGAGGTTTCGTTCTTGGTATTTCCGGACTTAGGATTCCTAGGTTCTAGACTAGCCCTAGGGTATACTTTTAGGGTTTTAATTTTCGGTTTCGATTCCTGATACCGAGTTCAGTTTACAAAGAAAACGGAGGCTTACAATGCCAACAAACCACAATTTCAACTGCATTAAGAACGTGCATTCTACAAGTTAAACCTAAATTGCACATGTCCGTGTCGGTTTAGAAGTTGTATTTTCTATTTCAGTCGAGTTTTAGAATCTTTCTCGAGTATCTTAAGCTCCAATTTATGAGGAATTCATAGAAAAATTTTTCCCTTATAAACATTGAAATAGAAATAACCAAAATTCCAAATTAATAAGACTTGTTATAAGATACAAATCAACTACTTAGGAAATCCATAAACAATCACATACTCCCACTAGATAAATTTAGCTCATATTGAATAATGAAATTTCATTAACAATAATCTGAATATAATTCATCACAGATGATAAAGGGAAGACATTACCTAGAAATTACATAATATAACTCCACATTAATGGTTCAAAATGTATAGTGCTAGAAAAATGGGGTAGAATAGGGTGAGGTTGATGATATGAGGCTGAGGTCGGGTGGTGAGATGAGGGGGATGATGTGATAGATGGTGGAATGGTGGAGTGTCTAGACCCAAGAGGCCCAAGCTAAGAAAAAGGGTCTGTCAAAAGATAAAAGATCAAAGGAAAGGAAAATGAGAATGGTATATGTATGGTATGTGAATGGTGAGTTAGTAAGTGAATGTATAGTAATGTAGAGGTTAATGGAATTTAGTGAAAGTAATGTGAGAGGTATGTGGAATGAGTAGCTGTAGGGGTTGGTATATTCTGCGGAGTGGATCCCTAAAATACTGAAAAAGTACAAAAGAGCAATAAAAGTTTTATAAACTATTTAGAAGCCAAAAAGAAACCAAATTTAATAAGGGAAAAAGATGTTGTTGAGATTGGTTTATATGTTGAAGTGGAGCTTAGTTCATTGCATGAAGCTCTATTACCGACCATTCTGGTTAATCTTAATAGTTAAGCATGAGAATTTGATTGGTACACTGAAAACCATAGCACATAGACGCAATTTTACTCAGCTCATGGGTATGCTGACAGCTTGTCATTCATAGAAATAGCAATAGTTTGGTGCGAATTGCTTAGAAAAGATTTAGAAGTTGACATGTTTAAAGACTGTTCGGACGCTCGATTGTTAAGCTCAAGCATGTGCTACTACTGCTTATACTCGAAGATTCTTGCTCAAATGTCTTCATGCTTAGATAGGTGGGCGTAAAGCAGCAGTTGTTGCGTGGTCGGCTATGTCATATGGAGTGTGTCTGATTAGCTGCTGTATTAGATCAATTGAAGCTAGATGGAGTCTGTTCTAATTATCTATCCAAGTCAAATGGTCGATTCTGGTGTGTGAGCTCATCACTGGTGTAACTGAAACTTGCAAGCTTGGTTAATGAAACTTAAAGATCATATCTGTAGTAAGTCAACATTAGGAGCTTGGCTTGTGTTGCTCCTCTATTAGTACAGTGTAGGTACTCCAAGGTAGACAAGGGTGCTCATGTTTTGGACAATAGCCACTTGAGTTCCAATTGCTTTGTTGGTCTGCTTAGTCATAAGGCTACAGGTGCAGCTTGGTCTAATTTTGCAAGCTTATGTCAGAAAAGCAAGCTACAATTTGCCTACTTAAGTAGTTAAAGGTTTCTTGAAACATCAATAGCTCGGTTTAAATGGAATTAGGTCATACAATGCTACTAGGTGGACAGCTTGATTTGAGGTTTGGGTCTCGCTATCGCGTGCAAATGTAGATCAAGTTCGAGCTGTTGTAATTGGTTGGTGTAGTAGTGGGTATTCGATGGACACTAAAGATTCTTGGGCTGAGTTCATCAGCTCAGGTCAAGAAGTAGCTCAGTTGTTTGATCGGTGTGATTTGTTGGTTAATTTTGTTGGCTTAGACAATTTAGATTTCGCTCCAATGTTGTGCGGTTGATGGTGTAGCAATAAGTTAATGCTAAGGAGCTTAGTTTGTGTTTAGCTTTTGTTTGGATCATATTTAGCATGGACTTTTGTACAGCAGTAGCTCCCTTGTCTAATATGTACTTTTACCTCATATTGGTTGACAACATTTAGTCTTCAAACTGCTCATGAACTAGGAATTCCAAAATATTAGTATCTCAAATCAAGGCATGAGTGCTTATAATCCAAAAATCAAAGCTATATTCACTAGAAGTGTAGAATTTGGATAATGTGATGCTCCTTATTTGTTCTTATTTGTTGTTTTGCACTTGTTTAAGCATAAATTGATCTAGACATGTGTTTCATAGTCTCTAACCACTTATGAAACTGAAGCACTTAGTCAAGACAACAAATATGATCCATTTAGAGTCCTCAAAGCATCATTCTTATTCTTTTTAACATATTTTTGCACAGTTAGTCACAATTGGTCCATATTCATGCTATTAATATATTTTTAGTAGAATTCTACCTTAAAGGCTCAAAACTATGCATGAAAGTGTAAGATAAACATAGGATAAATGTGTGTTTTTACACATGTTGGAGTTTGTAACCTGATTTCTATAACCGACTCCCGTAGTTAAATATTAATGAATGAATATTTGACTACACATTTATTATTTATTCATTATACATTTAACGGTCATAATTCAGGCATTTATTACTCATTAATTACAAATTTAAATGTCACAATTAGGCCATCATGTCGGTTATCCTTATACACAGTACACACACACATATGTGTGTTGTTTCTAGGGTTATATACACTACACATCACATACACAAAATTTCCATTGAGAGATCTGAAAGTTTAGAGTTGTAATTCTCTCAAACCTTTGTACTCCTGCGTTGATATAGAGTGATTCCTCTCTCGCTTCTGCCCTTGGTTTTTCTCGAAACGGTTTCCACGTAAAATTTATGTATTCTTTACTTTTTGCTTGCTATTATCGTTTTCGATTGCACGATTTGTTTATATCAAATTGGTATCAGAGAGTAGGTTTTGATAATGGCAACCATAAAGTATGATATTCCTCTTTTGGATCACAACACCATATTTTAGTTGTGGTAGGTGAAGATGCGAGTGGTTCTAGCATAGATGGATCTTGTTGATGCACTTCTAGGGTTTGACAAGATGCTTGCATCTTGGTCATCGGATGAAAAGCAGCGAAAGGATCGAAAAGCCCTTTCACAGATCCATCTCCATCTATCGAATTAGATTCTTCAGGATGTGCTTAAGAAGAAGATTGCGGCCACATTATGGTTGAAAGTGGAACAACTATGCATGACGAAAAGCTTAACCAGTAAGTTGCATTTGAAACAGAGATTATATTCTCATTGTTTGGAATAAGGTGCATCTCTTGATGATCACTTAACAACCTTTAAAAAAATTGTTTCTGATTTAGAAACGTTAGGAGTTAAGTATGATGAAGAGGATTTAGGTTTAATCCTATTATGTTCTTTGCCTCCATCATATGCGACCTTTAGAGATATACTTTTGTATAGTCATGATACTTTGTCGATTGATGAAGTTTATGCTGGTTTAAGCTCTTTTGAAAAGACGAAACATCTTGTAATTAAATCTAATTCTACTTCTAAAAGTTTGGTAGCACGTGGTAGGAGTCAAGATCGTAAGTCTGGTGGGAAATCTAGAGATAGATCTAAATCTTCAAATAGATTTAAAACTTGTAACTATTGCAAGAAGAAAGGCTACATTAAGGCAGATTGTTATAAACTGCAGAATAAAAATAAGAAGACTGGTGAGAAAGCAAAATCAATATGATAAAATGGCTTAGGCCGATGTTGTTGAAGATCATACTGATGGTGATCTTCTTGTTGCTTCTGATAGTGATTCACAGGCCAATAAAGAGTGGATTTTGGACTCTAGATGTATCTTTCATATGTGTCCCAATCAGGACTGGTTTTCAACATATGAAACGGTTTCCAGAGGTGTTGTTTTGATGGGAAATAACCCTTATTGTAAAGTTGTAGGTATCGGAATGATTAAGATCAAGATGTTTAATGGCGTGGTTAGAACGTTTGTGATGTGAGAAACGTTCCTGATTTGAAGAGAAATTTGATTTTTCTTAGTATCCTTGATTTGAAAGGGTATTGGTATACAGGTAAAGGTGGAGTCTTAAAGATCAGTAAGGGTTCGCTGGTGGTGATGAAAGGCCATAGAAAGACTGCCAATCTTTATTCATTGTAGGGTACTGTTATGACAGGTGATGCAGCACCTGGTTCCTCCTTATCAGATGAAGATGCCACTAGGCTATGACATATGCGTCTGGGGCATATGAGTGAAGCTGGTATGGCAGAATTAAATAAGCGAGGACTTCTGGATGGGCAAGGCATCAACAAATTGAAGTTTTGCGAACAATGCATATTTGGGAAGCAGAAATGGGTCAGGTTCACCATAGGTACCCATAATATTAAAGGTACTATGGACTATATTCATTCTGACCTTTGGGGTCTTGTTAGAGTGCCCTCCAGTGACGGTGCTAGCTATATGATGACCATTATAGATGATTACTCCAGAAAGGTTTGGGCATATTTCTTGAAGCAGAAAAGCGATGTCTTATCTACGTTCAAAGTGTGGAAGATGATGATTAAGAAACAGACTGGAAAATAGGTGAAGCGTCTAAACACTAATAATGGCTTGGAATTATGCTCCAGTGAATTCAATGACTTGTGCAAGTCTGAAGGGATTATTAGACATCTCACGGTTCCTGCTACACCCTAGCAAAACGGGGTTGCAGAACGTATGAACAGGACCATTATGGAGAAGGTGAGATTATGCTCTCTAATTCGAAGTTGTTAAAATCTTTTTGGGCGGAAGCTTCCTGCACAACTTGTTTGCCGATCAATAGATCTCCATCGACTTCCATTGAGAAGAAGACTCCACATGAGGTATGGTCAGGATCCCCTACAAATTATTCTGATTTGAAAATATTTGGATGTCCTGTATATGCTCATGTAAACAATGGAAAACTTGAGCCTAGATCCCTAAAGTGTGTGTTTCTTGGTTACAAGACTAGGGTTAAAGGATATAAATTGTGGTGTCCCGAATTGAAGAAAGTTGTTATTAGTAGGGATGTTGTGTTTGACGAATCTACTATGTTGCATGATTTATGTCCTGTTGTTACTTCTGATGAAACCCAACAAAAACCAAGTGTGCAGGTGGAGTTTGATATCAATACAAATTCAACAAAGCTTATCTCTCAATCGACTTCTACATCTTAGCAGCCATAGTATTCAAATGCCAAGGACAGACCCAGGAGAGAGATAAGGCCTCCACAGAGATATGGGGAAGCGGATCTAGTTGCATATGCGTTGAATGTGGCTAATGATGTTAATTCAAGTTTGGAACCATCTACTTACACATAAGCGATTAGTTGTGATGATTTTAGTAAGTGGATCATAGTCATGCAAGAAGAAATGGAATCCCTCCAGAAGAATCGAACATGGGAGTTAGTAAAATTCCCAAGGGTAAGAAAGCCGTTTGTTGCAAGTGGGTTTATAAGAAAAAGGAAGGAGACTCAAGTTGTGAAGAACCCAGATACAAAGTAAGGCTTGTAGCATAAGGATACAGTCAAATACCAAGTATTGATTTTTCTGACGTGTTTTCTCCTATTGTGAAACACAGCTTGATTCGAGCACTACTTGGTATTGTGGTTATGGAGGATCTTGAGTTAGAGCAGCTTGATGTGAAGACTGCGTTTTTGCATGGAGAACTTGAAGAAGATATTTACATGCACCAATCGGAAGGTTTTGGGGTCTTAGGGAAAGAAAACCATGTGTGCAGATTAAAGAAATCCTTATATGGGTTGAAGCAATCATCACGACAATGGTATAAAAGATTTAATTCTTTTATGACTTCTCATGATTTCAGAGAAGTAATTATGACAATATATTTCAAGTGCTGTGAAGATGGGTCGTTTTTGTATCTACTTTTATATGTGGATGATATGTTGATAACGTCCAACGATAGAGGAGAGATTGACTGGGTCAAAGCACAATTGGACAAAGAATTTGAGATGAAGGACTTAGGTGCAGCCAAGAAGATTCTTGGTATGGAAATTTCAAGAGACAGAAAATCAAGTGTATTGCACTTGAGTTAGAAAGGGTATATTGAGAAGAAATTCTCCAGGTTCAATATGAAGAGTGCTAAACTTGTTAGAATCCCTTTAGTAGGTCATTTCAGACTGTTGTCTGATCATTCTCCTAAATCAAAAGATGAAATTGACTATATGTCTAAGGTCCCTTACTCTAGTGTAGTAGGTCTCTTATGTATGCAATGATTTGCACGCGTCCAGATTTGGCATATGCTGTTAGTGTTGTCAGCAGGTATATGGCAAATCCTGGCAAGGAACACTGGAAAGCAGTCCAGTAGATCTTCAGATACTTAAGAGGAACTACTAATGTATGTTTACATTTCGAGAAAACTAGGGATAGGGTTGTCGGATTTGTTGATTCTGATTTCGCCGAAGACTTGGATAAAAGAAGATTTATCATAGGGTATGTTTTCTATCTTGGTGGCTGTGCGATTAGTTGGAAAGCCACCTTACAAGCTACTATTGCTCTATTCACTACAAAGGCGGAATACATGGCTATTACATAGGCGATTAAAGAGGCTATTTGGTCGAAAGGGTAGTTTTCTGAGCTTAGTAATTTGAAGACGCCTACAGTGTTTTGTGATAGTTAGAGTGCAATTTTTCTGAGTAAGGATCAGATGTTCAGTGAAAGGGCTAAGCATATCGACGTCCGTTATCACTTTGTGCGTGATATTATTGCTTGAGGAGATATTGTAGTGAGCAAGGTGAGCACTCATGACAACCCTACAGATATGTTGACTAAGACACTTCCCATTGCAAAGTTTGAGAATTGCTTGAATTTACCAAGTGTCGATAGCTGATTGATTCCTTTGAGGAACTTGTGGAATTATTTATCAAAGTTTTAGAGTTTATTGTGTTTGTTACCCCATAATTCGTGTTAAGGTGGAGATTATTGGAGTTTGTGACCCGATTTCTGTAACCGACTCCCATAGTTAAATGTTAATGAATAAATATTTTACTGCATATTTATTATTCATTCATTATACATTTAACGGTCATAATTCAGGCATTTATTACTCATTAATTACATATTAAAATGTCACAATTAGGACATTATGTCAGTTATCCTTACACACACACACACACATATATATGTGTGTGTGTGTGTGTGTTTGTGTGTTGTTTCTAGGGTTATATACACAACACATCTCATACACAAAATTTTCATTAAGAGATCTGAAAGTTTAGAGTTGTAATTCTCTCAAACCTTTGTACTCCTATTTTGATATAGTGTGATTCCTCTCTCTCCTCTGCCCGTGGTTTTTCCCGAAAGGATTTCCACGTAAAATCTATGTGTTCTTTACTTTCTGCTTGCTATTATCATTTTTTATTGCGCAATTTGTTTATATCAACACATTTATCAATGTATATAGTATGTTGACGCTTGGTGGTTAAGTGCATCATGGGACCATGGTAGTGGATGGCTAGCAACGGTTATTGTGAACATGGGACAAAGCTATTAATCCAAGTTTGATCATGCCAACCTTAATTGATTAGGAGGGGTATGTCTAGTCACCTTGAGTCAAGGACCATTTAATTGTAATATTAAGTAAATTGCTTTTCTAGTCAAGTGAGTCAGTGTTCTTGTGAGGCTTGAACCCGTCAAAGTAAGTTAACTTAGGCTCAAGGGATCAACTTGTATAAGCCATGGACTGGATCGGTCTCAGAAGGCTCGTTATCTATATCAGAGCATCAACAATTTTGTATGCATTTTTTATGACTATTTATCATTATTTATCTGTATTACCTACTATGTGGTCAATTTTCACTTTACTTTATGATCATTTTGTTGTCACTATTCATACATATGTATTTTATTACTTAAAGTAAATGAAGTAAAGAATGAAGAAAAAAAAGAAATAATAAATAAAAAAAAGACTGACTTGATGCCAATAAAGTAAAGTGATAGGTGGGATTATGGAGTAAGATGGTGGTTGGCTCTGTTGTAGACCAGTGAGAAGCAAAGTTCATATTAATTAATATTCATCAAATAATAAATTGGATTGGTTTAATCCTCTAAACCAATAATAAATTTATAGATTGGATCAAATTGAGAATTTTATAAATCAAAATATTTATGAAAAAAAACCATATTATTGTTTGTTTTGATTTTGTTTGGTTAGTATTTTTGTCTATTCCTACGAGATAAAAATGTAGGATAGGCTAAATTGAGGTCAGCGAATACTCTAGTGGTGTTCAATTTGTTCAAAGGTGATAAGATGCTAATGTTTTGAAGAAGGTAGCTAATGTTCAATTTTCTAGTGCTGGTAGGTAGTGGTTGAGACAACTTTAGAGTAACTTCAAGCTACCAATCGAAAGTCCACTTTTCCATAAAATCACCTGGTAGTGGAAGTATACACCCAAAATATTTGTAGAAAGACAATTTTTAAGTTGAAATTCTTAGTTTTGAAACTCTAATTTCAAAATAAGACCTCAAATTTGTGTAAATGTGGTTTTTAGTAATTTGGGTGATTCCCATGGATTTCTTAGGTCGTATTCATAATGCTTTCATGTTTTCTTACTTTGGTAAACATATAAAAATTGGATATTTGATAATCATATTTGATTTGTTTCTTTGTTAATGGCTATTGATTATCACAATTTTGCATATTAATATGTGATTATTTTCTTCCAAACTTACTTTGATTAATAGATTTTCATGTTATCTTGATGACTCATAGTGTTGATTTGTGTAAGATCCATATCGCACAATATCCCATTTTTGCAGCAAGATTTCAATAAAATTTTAAATGAATCAAGATTGAATTTACTTTTAGTTCATAATATATTGTATGGTCTACAAGATTTCAACATTATTTTAATAAGATCTTGTTGGAAATAGTGTGAAAATGAGTTGAAAAAGAGATGTTGCGGGGAAAAAAATGGCCATATCATTGGATTACAAGAGACAAAATGTGATGTCTAGAATAAGTTGCAAATTTTTTCTCCATTTAATTCATTTGATAAAATTTGAATTATCTTTTATTTCACTTGTTGAAATAACTGGAACTATTATATATTATATATATATATATATATTATTTTTAGTCAAGACCATTGGATCAAGTACTTTCATGTCAAGACCATTCGGATGTTACCCGGTTAAGTTGGATCCTAGCGAGTATCATGTATGATAGGGTTACCTGCTCACGCCTAATGGGCATATCTCTTTGATCATCAAAATATTCTTTAAAGGGATATAAGTTCTCTTGAAAAACAAAACCCACTTAATTGGTGAGTAAAATGCATTTCTTGTAAAGAATAATGTAATTCCATATAGGGGATGAAAACAAAAGCAACATAGTAATGGCAAATAAATGAGAAAAATTATATTATATTAAAAAAACTACCGACAAGTTAATATCAATTAACCTCCGCGATCTTTTATCAAACTAAATCTATAGAGAAGTGGACTTGTAGTAGTGTAAGCATGATGCTGGATTAATGGAAAAAAAGAAAACAAATTTTAGGTGAAAAGTGGTGGATCTATAATTACTAATATTACCAGTGATGAATTTGTAGACTTAAGATGATGAAGAGAATGGAAAACATTTAAGAAAAAGGAGCAACCACAACTACTCTCCCTAAGAGAGAAAGGAGTATTTTGATATCTTGTTAGCATACATATTTTGTATATCATGACTACTCTCCCTAAGGGAGAAAGGAGTATTTTGATATCCTGTTAGCATACATTTTTTGTGCGGTGGAAATTTGGAGGGTTAATGTTACGAATGATATACGAATTTTAACAAAATATGCAATTAATTACCTAGATTTTGAAATTGATCAATTTAGTACTTAAACTTTGAAAATGATCGATTTAGTACCTAAAAGAATATTTCATGCATGCCAACGATACCTCTATCAAGTTTTTTCAGATACTAAATTGATTAATTTTAAAGTTTTTTAGATATAAAATTGATTAATTTTAAAATTCAGGTAATAAATTGATCAATTTCAAAGTTTAGATGCCTAATTGTATTTTTTTTTTGTCAAAGTTCAAGTATCATTGTGACATTATCCCAAATTTAAATCTGGCAATTTTATCTTTGTCTTGCATTCATTTAGGTAAAAATCGAACGCTTTAACATCTAACAATACTAATGATTCATAATTACAAAATGATACAAGGTGAATTTTGTTATCTCCTAATTTATTTTTTTAGTACAGTATCAAGGTAGATTATAATGTGTTTATATAACCATGGCATAGAATCATAGTTTAGGTGCTTAACATACTTTTTGTGCAATTTTTTTATGGATCCATCAAAGGGATCATCTAGCATGATCCTTAAAATGATTGTTGGAACTACCGTATTAACTATTCCAATTGTATGTTCACAATTGAATATAAATTAAATCCAAGTCCCTAAATAACTTATAGAATGTTTTTTTAATAAAATAAATAAATGGATCATAAAATTTTTTCTCTTTTTTTTTAAGCTTGAATAAGAAATGTCTTAATCAACAAATATACAAATTTTACATGTTTTCTATTACTTTGAATTCCCCGACTCTATAATGTATATGTTACAATGACCCTAGGTAGAGATCTGCATCGGTTCGAAACTGGCCCCAACTAGAACCAAGAATCCTGGTTCCGGTCCGATCCTTAAAGAACTATTGATTCGTGGCTCAATTCTGAAACCAGCAACCCGGCATTTTTTTTTTATTTTTTTGCATGCAGCAACCTTTGTGTTTTGTTTTCTTTTTTTTTTTTTTTTTTCATTTGCACACGACATCTCCACATATAACAACCAAATAGAAAAAGTGAAAGAAGATCCCCATGTATTATATCCCTTTTACGTTATTGTATCGCCAGCATGAGCACATATGTTTATGAATGATATATATATATATAGTATGATCAATGATTCTATAGGTCTTTTGAAACACTTTGTCCTTTTCCAAAGATTTGAAATAGAGCTTAGCTCTTGAACAAATTGATTCTCATTTTTGCCGTATTCGTTGTCAATTGTGGGGTAGAACTTGAACTTGCAAGGACATACAGCCTTTATTTTTTGGTTTTATTCGGCTGCTTTCCGCTGCATGCGCGCACCGTGCAGCTGGTTTCTTTTTTTTTTTTTTTTTTTATATTTATTTTAGAAACCGGATGGCACAGTTCGATTCCAATTCAAAAACCACTGGTGAACGTTTTGATCTAGTTTCCGATTTGAAACCCGAATCGTGCATATGTCTATCCATTGGCATATGTATAATAGTATGAACCACTCGCATATCGAGTGAAAAAAAAAAAAAGTCACGTCCATACAAAATAGATTCCTTCACAATATGCATTCTAAGATATTTTCCACATGTAATCTCAAATTTTAGGGAAGTTGCATTATGACAATTTTGTAATTATTAAATATTAGTATTGTAATTTCAAAACGTTACGCATGCTAGCCTATCATCAAAAATTAATAATCACGAAAAATGCGAATATAAAAAGGAAAAAATTATATATCCTTTAAGAAACAGGGTTCTTTTTCTTTTTTTAATAATTTTCTGAGCAATTCCAATGGTCGACAGCCACTTATCATCACAGTTGGGGGATATTTTTATTTTCCACCGTCGCTTTATGGTTGAAATCCTTAACAGTTTGGATTACTGGGAGAAAGAAGTAGAACATATTTTCCGCAAAACATAGGCACATCAATTACTCCATTAAAAGTAGTTTCGAATAAGGGTGAAAATGGACTAAGTTGTTTCATAAACCATACAGTTAGGTTCTATATTTATTCAATTTGATTTGAAAATAATTTAAATCGAACTTGAATTCAATCTATTCGAATAGTTTGTTAAGCTGAACTTGAATTTTATATGTTTGATTCGATTAGTTTGTGAACCTAATTAAGCTTTATCGACTATAAATGTTAATCAAATTTGAATTGAGTTCATGTATAAATATTATTTTAATTAGAATTTAAAAAATATATTTTAATAAATCGAGTTTAAATGGGTTTAATCAAGTCAAACTCAAGATTATATAATTTTATTTCGAGCCATACTCGAGTTTAAAATATTAAGCTCGATCAAACTCAAACTTTGAAATTTCAAGTTAAACTCGAACTCGAATTCAACACTATCCTTACTCGATTCGATTCAATTGTAGGTCTAGTCTCAAATATTCCATTATGGTAAGTACATAGACCAAATTCCAACCTCTACTCATCACGATCACCAGGATAAAGAATTACGTATCTGTGGTAGTGGTCCATCATGATCACCGGGATAAAGAACTAAGAATCCGTGGTAGTGGCCAGTGTGAACTTGCTGGATTCGTCCCTTTGTTCCCATTAATGAAATCTTTAGCGTTTACACTTGGATGTCAACGAAGTAGTCGATGATCAGATGATCAGATGGGTCCATTAGCTTGTCTTATTTAATTGGAGCAGTCACAGGATCGAACCTTGCTTTTAAGTCGATACGTGGTACATAGCTAAGCCAGTAGCCGATGTTAATAGACAGTAATCATCGGATTCAATTCCTGCTTCAATTAGAATAGAAAAACTTAACACGCGCAGCCAACAGCTCTTGACCTTTCCTTAATTTCTGCCCAATTATATATCTAAAGTTTTAAGTTTTCAAATTATATATTTAATTAAATATTTGATTACTATCATTTATATCTTGTTTCTTGCTGTTAATTGTGTTGTCTCCCTCATCATGGGTAGCTAATCATAATCTAACACTTGTAATGTTTTATTTTGTATTATACACTAATATCAAGTCATATTACTATATAACAAAAAAATATATTTCATCAATATAAAACATGAAGATATAAGATATAAACAATAGCAACTAAACATCAAATCAGATGTGTAAATTGACAATTTATATTTTCAGGTTTATAATTGCAAAAAGTATAAAATTGAGGTGTGAGATAGATATTTTCCCAAAAGAATAAATATCAACTAACATATTATAAATTTATTGCATGATGAACCAAATTCGCTAACTTCATTTAATTTACTTCATCGAAATATCGTGGTATGAAAAAAAAAAAAAAGGATGAAGTAGGCATTAATTAGGAAATCTTATACGTGGTAGGTTTTTGCTACGAATTGATATTACTTAATATTTAATTTATTGAACTCCTTGTAGACAAACTTCTTAATGGTAAACTTTATAATCTGACGAAAGTACATTAAAAAATATGAAACGTGAAGTAATGAAATAAGAAAAATCTGTAATAATAATAATAAGTCATGGCTGGAAAATAATACAAACACACCTAATTAAATGTATCGATAAAGAATTAGCATTACATAAGATATAATTTTCTTTTTATTGGAACTTAAAATTAAGATTCTAAAAAAATGAAGGAAAGAGTTAAATATTTTGGATGTGGTTACGTACATATATGAAATAGTAGATGCACATCCAAAATGGGTGTGCAAAATTTGAAATCACGCAATATAGTGAAAATAAAAAGTTACTTAATTATATCATATATATGATGATGATTAAAATTATATATGAAAACGATGTTTCAAATGGAGAAATAGGTAGTTGGCCCTTCTCGAAAAGCTAGTTTTTTTTTTTTTTAAATAGAATTGGAGAAAAATTAACTATTAAATTACTGTTGTAAAATGCAGTTATATGTATAAAATGCAATTTATGACTTATAGTTATAGTGCTACAGTAGAAATTTATTTATTAAAATAGAATACTAATTCCATGGTCCAGTTATTAATTTTTGACAAGATTGGCCATGTTATTATTCACCCGCTCACACTATATCCAATCAAAATCGAATTACTAAAATTGTTAATATTTTAATTACTATATTTATTTTAACGGTTAGATGTTTGATTGAACGATCCTATCGATGGGACGATAGAAGCTACCAGCTAAGGATAGAGTGAATGAACAAGCATATCATATATAAATAATAAGTTTTAATAACTCTCAAAAAGTAATACATTAGATATCTAAAGTAGGCTAGGTCGGTGATGGAGCCATCAGTGCATCTGTAACTTATCTCTGATCATTTAAGCCGTTCTTTTGAAACCATACTAGGTAGTAATTGGTAGACTAGAATAGAAAAATAGCATCGCCCATGGAAAATCCACAAAGATAAGCAAACGCACTCTAAAATGTGAATACAAAGGCTTGGATGAAAAAAGTGATCGGACTCAGCATGCCGAAGGAACCCATTAATCAAGTGGGTTTTATCGCATGGGTCCACAATGAAGCCTCTAACCTTGTGGGAAACTTGTGATTCCAAGAAAAGGGCCTTCTAAAGGTCGCACACGTGTCGCAAAAGTAAATATACAATCTGCTCTCTTCTCTGTATGAAAGGATATAGAGACTGCGTTTGCCAAGAGTCGAACCCTGGTGGATCTATTGCTTGGTAGTAGACATTGGCACGGTTCGGATCGGTTTCGGATCCGAACCGAAACCGTTGGTTTAAATGTGGAACCGGAACCAGAACCACTAGAGCTAGGGCGGTTCATGGTTTCATGGAACCGCTGATTCTGACGGATCCGATTCCAATTCCATGTGAACCGTGAATAAGGGTTTTTTTTTTTATAAACCGGCCCTCCTACCCCACCCCCATCCCCACCCCCAAAATGATTCCATGTTCTGTTTGTGTGCGTTTATGTTTTTTTTTTTTTTTGATGGATCGAAACCGATGGAACCGTTGGATTACAAATGCTTGATGTTAACGTATTTCATCTGTTTTTTAAAATTAAATTTCTAGCGGGCAGTGTTCTCTTCACACTTTATCTTTATTTAAATATGTACGCCTCAACAACCATGAATGACTGTACTCCACTCTATGGAATCATCGAAACTTTTTTTTTTTTTGCCCTCGCTGCAACTGTATTATTCAGTAATCTGTTGTATTTTCCTTGTGCAAACATGGTTGATTAATCATTACAACAGCATTAGTGACAGCTGAATGGCTAATTATGATTAGATTTTCTCATTTTCATATGCTCCGGGGGTCCACTTAGCAACCTGTTATTGACCCTACAGTGAATTAATGATCTACAAGTATTTTGCCTTCCATGTCTTAATCTCTGAATTCTTCGAACTTTGAAGACTTTTTGGCCACCGATCTCATGGCAACCTTTCCGAAAAACCCACTTTCTAGTCCTAGAAAACCTGTCTCCTTCTACACATGTTCTTTGAATTTTTTTCTCCCCTACCATCACCTCTTAAGATGCTGGTGACGTAGGCAAATTTCATACTAATATTTATAAAATCTAGTGGGAAATCATTATGTCTGTAGATAATAATATATTTAATATAATGGTGGAGCAGTCAGTGAAAGCAACAGGGATAAAGAGTAAGACAAAATAAAATGGTAATCACTAAGACTAATGATTATATAAGTTCCATTGATTTAATTAATATATTATATGTGACACTCTTAAGTGGTGCTTCTTAGCTTAATAGTATTATAGATATAAATATTAACAGCAATAGGAATTATATATATATTCTTCCAAATAAGACAACACGGATGATTAATATATGTATCTGAACAATATATATATATATATATATATAATTTTATGATTCTATTATTATTATTTTTTTAATAAGACTGATCTTTCCATTATTTAAGAGCTCAAATTCATAAATTATCATAGTTACATAATTAAAATAGTCACCACATTGATTACTATAATCATTTTAATAGTCTAAAGTTTAATTGGTCAATCATTAGGACACCGTAAAGTTCTCATAAATTTATTGGAACATACTAATAAGTATTGCATGAAAAATCTTTTTTGATTCAAAATAATATTAATAATATTTCCACAAAAGTACTCTATACATATTTGTGAAAATTAAAAAGAAAAAACATGAATTTTTTGGCAGTAATTTAATGCAATTAAAAAAATTTTCTAATGTCCCCTGCCAAACCCTCATATAAGCTCCTCTTTTCAAAATGCTACTCTTACCTTCTCCTCTCTCTCTCGATAACTTTGTCTAGTCTTGAAATTTAGGATTAATAAATTTTAACCCTAAAAAGTATAATTTTTTTTAAGTTAAATTGCAAGGACCTCCCTTGGTAACTTTAGAAACTTCACCAACTCTTAATTTTTTTCAAAAATCAACACTACATCCCCTAGAAATAAATAAATTGCACAATTTTAACAACAAAGGAAAAAAAAAAAAGAATTACACAATTTTAAAAATTGCATGAACACCCAATTTTTCTAAAGTCAATACATACACCTATAAAAATTGATGTGATAATAATATGTAAATTTTATTTATTTGGTGCTAACATGTCATTACATATAATGTGTTTAATTAATAAATGATTTAAAAAATATTAAAAATTTAAATATTAAAGAACGTAAACTTTTATTTATTTATTTTTTGCCTTCAAAGCTGACATCTAAAGTGGAATTTTAATAAAAAATTTAATGAAAAAATGTGTTATGGGATGTATTTTAATATAATAAAAAAACTTTTAAATATATTTATGTCATGTTAAAGTGTAGTTCTGCGAGAAGAAAAACTACAATTAACTTTTTTCTTTTTTTAAGTAATTTTATAAAAATTATAATAAAAAAATATAATTATTTTTGTAAAATATTCTTTAATTAAACATACCATATATGGAATGACACATTTGCATCAAATATTCACTGTGTTAGTTTTGCAGGGGATGTAAGTAGGAGCAGATCTAGGGAGGTCGATGGGGGCTCCAGTCTCCTAGACTCAAGAAAATTTAATTTTTATATTTTTTAAAGAAGGAAAAAAATTATATGTTATATGTATTATATAAAGAGAGAACCATGACATAAAATTATGTGTGGTTTGGTGGTTAAGTATACATGTCAACATCCATGAGGTCATAGGTTTAAATTCTATTGGTTTACTTCCACCACACTCCCCTCCCTCCCTCCCCCCTTCTCTCCATATATATATACACACCTTTTTCTTTTACAATAACTAATAACATTAAATTCTTTTATCATAAAATTATCTAACTAAATAAATTCTTTTTAATAACTATTTTATATTCAAAAGTAATAATTATTATTATCTATATTACAATTGAATCTTATTCCATATTAATTATATATTTTATGAATAGATATCATATCTACATATCTTTTATGATTTATTTGTGTCTAAAAGGCAACCATATTGTACATTAATTGTATGATTCGATTTAGTAACATTATTTCTTTTACATATAATGCTGACAAAAATGAACATGAATTATTGAATAAATATACTGTCTAGATATATTTTATGATTTATTTTCATTAAAAGCAAAATTTATATAGATAATGACTCTATTTTTTATTAATAAGTAATTTTCAAGTGACATAAATACCATCTTTTATGAAATGCACTAAATACTCTTAATTATTGTTTGAATAATTTTTCATGAAGTATTAGAAAATATCACATTGAAATTATTATGAAATTCTCATAAATATGCAATATGTAATAACAAGTGAATATTCATAAATAATTTTAAGACTAACTTAATTAAATTCTGAAACCTCTCCCCACCCCATCCCCAACCCCACACAACACCCCTTACCCCCTCGGATGTATAATCTTACATCCACCCCTGATGTAAGTGTTAATTTTTGAAAAATTGATGGTTCATGTAATTTTTAAAGTTTTCAAGAGAGGTCCATGCAATTTATTTGTTGCAAGGGGCATAAGTATTGACTTTTGAAAAACCTGGATTTTTTTTGTAAATTATTTCATGGTAACCTAGCCATTGTAAAACTGGTTGTTGAAATTGAAGGTCTATTAATGGCAAACAAGTATGTCTTCATAAAATGTACTCTTCAATTTGTCTTACTTCCAAGTGTATACTATTATATTCTTCATCCTATCAAAACATAATGTCTACTAGTAGCTCAAGCAGCTCTGATTTTGAGCAAAGCAATGGTTACAACAAAGCAATTGATGAATTTATTTTATCAAAGATGAGCAGTTCGTGATTTGAGCCAATTGCTCGTTTATATCAAGTGATCCCGGAGATATGTGATAGTTCCACTTCTATTAAAAAACATAAGCGAAAGTATATAAATAGAGGTTGTCTAGAAGGACACGATCGTCTTTATAATAACTACTTCTGGGACAACTCAATGTACATCGATGAGCATTTCCGACATGGATTTCGAATGAGAAAAAGTATGCTCTTCCGCATTGTACAAGCACTATAGGATTACTCATCCTATTTTATACAAAGAAGAGATACTGGTGGTAAACTTAATGCCTCACCACAATAGAAGTGTACTACAGCTATTCGAATGTTAGCGTATGAAGGAGTGGGTGATGCTTTGGACGACTACTTATGAATGGCTGAAGACATAATCATACAATATGTCAAAAAATTCATCCAAAGGGTCAATGCTTGTTTTGGTGATGAGTATTTACGCAAGCCAAATCAAACTGATATTGAATGCTTACTTAACGTGGTTGAGCAAAGTGAATTTTCTAGTATGCTAGGAAGCATTGATTGTACGTACTAGGAGTGGAGAAATTATCTGATTGCATAGCAAGGCATGTACACTAAAGGAGATCATAGGTCTCCGATAATTATGCTTGAAACTGTCGTTTTATATGACACTTGGATATGACATGCATTTCTTGGCATCTCGGTTCAAACAATGATATTAATATACTAGGGTGGTTACCTTTATTTGATGATGTCCTAGAAGGACGCGCTTCGATAACACACAATGCTGTGAATGGTAAAAACTATGACCCGAGATATTATTTTACCGATGGGATATATTCACAGTGGTCAACATTTACCAAATCTATTTTATATTTACGTGATTCAAAGAAGCAGTTATTTACTAAGCACCAAACAAGATGTAGGAAAGATGTTGAACAGGCTTTTGAAATGCTACAATCTCGTTTTGCTACAATTCGTGGACCTTCGCATTTTTAGGATCAAGAGATTTTAGGGCAAATTATGAGAGCATACATACATTACATAATATGATTGTCGAAGATGAACAAGATTATTGCAATTTTAACTTTCAAGTACCAAATTATGAATTAGGAGACAATAATGAATCCATACCTCATATTTCTTATAGTCATATTACAGAATATGCAACATATATCCAAAACAATAGTCAACTTCGTGATAGGGTTAAATATTGTCAGTTACAAATTGACTTTATTGAACATGTGTGGGAGTGATTTGGACCCACTATTGACATTTAATTGTCATAGTTGACTATTTTAAATTGTATGTTTATTTTTCATTCTTTTTTTCTCTCCCCCAAATGTTAGTTTTATATTATTTAAAATTATATTTTGCTTGTATTGATTTTAAATTAATTATCATGTTTCTATTTTATCTTAAATATTATTCGTAAAATAAATCAACTAGTATGAAGTTATCAAATTAAAATAATTTATACTTTGGTACTTCTATTTTCTTAATAAATAAATTAAAAATCATTATTACTACATGAAAATAAAATAATTTTAATTTTTAATATATTTCCATATTTATTTAACATAGTGAGGAATATATTTTTTAATCTAAAAATTATAATATAACATAAGACTTGCAAAAAGTATTAAAAATTATTAAGAAACTTTGCTAAAACAACTCACGGATAAAATGAAGAGTTGTTTAAAAGAAGAGTTGCTTAAAAGATTGAAATGGCATGTTAAGTAGCTCCATAAGCAACTTAATGATAAAATGGTCTCATATGGTATCATTAATAAAGCAATTCACTTCTTTTTAGTTTTTTATTGCAATAATAGGTCCTTGGCTTTGTATTTTCTGTTTTTACATTTTTTTCTCTAAGTTCTAAAATTTATCAAACCGTGAACCAACGTTAATTTTGGCTTCTTAATTTCTGTTCATCAAAATTATGAAACAGTGAAAACTTAAGCAATATATACACTACTTATATAAGTAAATTGATCGCCTCTTCCTCAACTATAGTTTTTTCCTTTTGTCCTTTGAAAACTTTCTAGTTCCATGAGTTTTCCATAGATTTATTCGCTCTCTTTGATCGTCATCTCCCTCCCACAACTCTCAATCTCAAGTTAACCTATCAATATGTCATGTGTTGATCATATAAAGTTTCAAAATAGTAACGTCATCATTAATATCAACAATTTAGAGGGAGTAATTAATATTAAATGGTGAAGTTTGCTAAGGAACTTGAAGCTCAGCTAATATCAGAAGGGAAGGAAGCGTTTGTAAACTATTGGCAATTGAAGAAATACGTGAAGAAAATCAAACTTTCAAGAAAACCCAAGCTGTCCCAAGACTATCCCAATGGAGCGGGTCATTGGGTTCCCTCCATTTTTTATCCTGTCTAGTCTCTCACACGAGAATTTATCTACAGGTTTCGTTTCCTGGGCGATAATAATGCTACTACAATTACAAAGAGATAATTCAGATATGCAGAATGAGAGGTGCACTTATGCCAAAGGCCCAAAGCACTCTCTGTATTGCTAGTCCCACATGTTGAGGAAATCTCTACTGCTATAAAAGCTACCATGTAACGCTACATACCAAACCAGTGATAATGGGCTGATGCTTCACGAGGCCCACTGTGTGCGCTTTTTATGTTGATAACTCAGGTATGCAATGAGACCCGACAAGCTTGGCCGGGTTGCTGGGTAATGGTTGGATTGGTCAGGCTGTTCAGGTCATCCCGGTTGAATGCTGAAATGGGTTTTATTGGTGGATCGGCCTGTTTCTATTGCCAATTATGGTTGATTCGGTCATATCAGTCCAGGTTTGACTACACTGGTCATGTTAAACTGAGTTTGTGGTGATTGTAATGGTGAAAAGAAGTCTACTGACTCGTTTCTATTACTAGTTTTGGTTGAATCGGCTGGACTGGCCTAGGTTTGACTACATCGGTCATAGTATACTAAGATTGTGGTGACTGGCTTGGTGAAAAGAAGTTTCCGACAAGAAGAGAGTAAAGAGTTTTATGGAAGACTATACAATATCTGGCAAATTTTTTAATTTTTTTTTTTAGTGGAATTTTTAAGAAAATTGATAGTTTTGAGGTAATAAGTTTTAAATTATGTTGCATGATGTTCAATAGTAGTAGTGGAATAATATCACCTTAAAGTGTGACGTTTTAATTTATTTACTATTATATGTCTTTGCTTGTATGATTAATATTTATATAAAATAGTTTGAATACCGAAAATAATGGATTTCCAACTTATTATAGTGTCCAAGGTTCTAAATTTGATTGATAAAAGAATATATTCGGCTATGATAGTGATTTGATCCAATAAAAAGACTCATACAATTAGGGATGTAAGCGGGTAGGTTTTTATGGGGTACTCGACCCACCTAACCCGATAAATACCCTATAGGTATTACCCTATAGGGTTTGGGATGAGTCTTGGGATCAATAATAAAACCTTATAGGGTTTTGGGATCAATAATAAAACCCATTGGGAAATCCAAACCCGTTTAAATATATATATATATATTATGTTTAACCTCGGTCTCTAAAATTAATCACTATGCTCCATTAATTGTAAATCTACTTTTTTATTTTTTATTAAATCATTTAGAACGAGTAAAAAACTCTAGGACAGTACATTAATACTCTATGGTCTCCACTTTCAGTCTTGGTATTGGCTCACTCTCCTCAAATTCAAGCCTCTTATTCCTGTTGCCATACCATTTCATTCAATGATTTTCTTCCCATGAAAATGGTTGAGATTTTGTAAAAAGGATTGTATGAGTAATGATAAGAGGTTTTTTCTTGGCCCATAAAGTGGGAACGGATCGAAAATAGAAAAAAAAATATTTATAATGATGTTTTTAAATATTCTATTGTGTAATGATTTTAATTTTATATCGGGTTTCAGGTTCGGATTTGGGTACTCTATGGGGTTTGTCTAGCAGGTTTTTGGTTCATGGACAAAATTCCTATAGGGTTTACGACGGGTTTTAGGAATCCTATTAGATATCGGGTTCGGGTTCGAGTTTTAGTATACTCATCCTGGTTGCATTCCTATATACAATATCATATTTCATGGGAAAGCTATGTGAAAAATGTAAGGTTTAGTAAATATTTACACAAATATGTTTTTTATTTTTTTTATTAACTTTTATATCATATGTTTGATAGTTGATATATTTTTTTTCTTTTGATTCTTTCATGACAATTTCCACTTGGTATTTTCTATTGTTAAGGTTTACTATTTGTTCGATGGAAGGTAGGAAGGGAAAAATGAAAGCATGATGATTAGCCTTAACAAGACACGATATAATTCACGCTATCATATCGTGTCTTGTATCCGTGCATAAACAGGTTCACATCTAAAAATCTCAACTTGTGACCCAACCCATTTATTAATCAAGTATGAAAATATAAACTCGTCGCTTGATCCATTTATTGATTGATTAATAAAACATATAAAAACATATAGATTTTGTTAGAATTTCAATATTTGATATTATCATGGAAAGTTAATATTTTAAAATAGTTATTATCCTAGGTAGATATATTTAACAAATTATGCATGATATATTACTCATATAATAATAAGAATTAGGAGATAATAATATCTGACTTAATGTATTATTAAATAAGTATGATATTGTGAATAATAGTTAACAACAACAAAAATTAAGGCCTATAATTTTAACCATTAGATATATAATAAATAGATTATGTATATATACCCTTTAGACATTTGTTATATATGTTATATGATTTAATATATAGGTTATATTAGTTATATATATTTTATATGTCATATATGTGTGTGTGTGTGTTATATATAATTTGTACAATATATATGTCATTTATGTTCGGTAAATTACACCAAAATAAGGAGCCAATGTTTCTTAAAATGAATCAAATGATGTATTAATGTTTCGTAAATTTCATTAAAGGTATCAACGTCTAGATTAGTTTTCAATTAATTTTCTTGAAAGATCAATTGGGGATACCTTATTTGAATCACTTTGCAAAACGTTGATTCCTCTTTTCAACTACCTAAAACGTCTATATCTTAAATGAGATTTATCACCAATTGTTGATTCATTTTCTTTAACTACTTGAAATGTTGCTACCAAAAATGACCTTAACTCTAAACTTTAGTACCTTTCGATATAATTTACCTCATTTATATTATATATTAATATAAATTTCTATAATATATTACATAAAATATAATTATATTGAGAACTCGTATATATAACATATTTAATTTATATAACAAATAAGTTGTAATATATATGTAATTTATATATTTGTATGGTGAAGTTATTACAAATAGTCGATCATGTGCAACAAACGTACTGATAAACTCAAGAGGAATCTTGTAATGATGACATGTATCTGATGTCATAGAAATAGGTGTGGGAGACATGAAGGATATGAGAAATTCAATATTTTCTAAATATTGATTTGTAATAACGTACTAAAAAACACCTAATTCCTAGCCATAAGTTTAAGATCTAATTGATCCTATATTAGGAACCTAAAAATTTTACAATCTTTGACTCTATATTAGGAACCTAAATATTTTACAATCTTACTAATTAGGGAGAAAATATTTCAACACTTTCCTCAAATTGGTGCATAGATATCATATATGCCTAACTTGTCAAGACATTTTGAGAATATGCAATTTAAGATTGCTTTTGTAAGGATATCTACTAACTAATCTTCAGACCGAATCTTGGGCAACTCCACAATCTTGTCTTCTAGCTTCTCCTTAATGTAAAATCTATCAATCTCAACATACTTTGTACGATTAAGTTGGATAGGATTATAAGCTATATCACTCGTAGCCTTATTATCATAGTAGAATTGGATCGGTCATCGTGGTAGATAACCCAAATCTTGCAAAAGTAGTCATAGCCATAAAGCTTCACAAAGTCCATGTTCTATACCTCTAAATTTAACTTCCGCACTTGATCAAGCAACAACATTTTGTTTCTTACTTCTCCTAGTAATAAGATTACCATCTACAAATGTGAAGTAACTAGAAGTTGATTGTCTATCATTGCTCCAGCCCAATCAACATCTGTATAAACATCAATATCTTGCCAATTTGTACTTTTAGTAAATAGAATTCTTTTCCTAGGAACAAATTTCAAGTATCTCAATATTCACATAACTGCATTCATATGTTGTTATCTAGGATTATGCATGCATTGACTAACAAAACTAAATGCATAAGCAAGATCAAGTCTTCTGTGAGTCTAGCAAATCTGCTTCCCTATGAGTTTTTGATATCTTCCTTTATCAATTAGTATTTGTTTTGCTTTTACACACAACTTCAAGCTTTCTCAACTGTTGCGTCAATAGGTTGACATCCTAACATACTAGTTTCTTGTAATAAGTCTAATGCATATTTTTTTTAGGAGAGAAAAATTCCTTTCTTTGATCTCGAAAATTCAATCCCAATAAATCTTTCAAGAGACCTAAATCTTTCATCAAACTCTTTGGACAAGTGCTCTTGCAAAGCCTTCATTTCTCCTTGATCATTACTTATAACTATCAGGTCATCTACACAAACAATAAGAGCAATGATCTTATCTTGTTCCCTTTTCACATATAAAGTGTGATATGAGTTACTTTAGTGGTATCCAAAAACTATCAAAGACTTTGTAAATCTTCCAAACCATGCTCTTAGAGACTACTACAACCCATACAAAGATTTCTTTAGTTTGCATACATTTGTACTCCGCCTTTTCTAATGCTATACATCCCAGTGGAAGCTCCATATAAACTTCTTCAAACAATTCACAGTGCAAAAATGTTTTTTTTTTTAACATAAAATTGCTACAATGACCAATCCAAGTTAACAGCTAATGATAGTATTACTCTAACAGTATTGATTTTAGATATAGGTGAAAACATCTCTGTATAATCAATCCCATAGCTCTTGGTGTCACGCCTCGGAGGGTACCTTAAACGTAGCAGTCCGCCGCATATAATTTTAAAGCTAATGAATGACAACCTTAGTCATGCAGGAGCTTTGATATCACATGCAAGGCGTGCTTCCAAGATAGTTGGAGACTCATAGGGGTATTACATTAATTAGATAATAAAAGCATGCAAGAACTTATATAAATAAACATGGAATATTTATTTGGATAATAATCTCTTACAACTTCTTGGGGGCATTACCCCGTCTTAAAAATAGTCTTGTTTAACTAAATCATTAACATGGTATACATAACTAAAACATAAGCCTACTATAGAGATTTTTCTAGAAGTCTATACTCAAAACTAAACACATATAACTTCTCCCAAAAACTCCTAGTAGCTTTGGCTCATACCTGGTATATAGGGCTCCTCGGTGCCAACCATAAGTAGTCATACTGTAACAAAAAGCTATATGGGGTATAAGCAAATCTAGCTTAGTGAGATAACTCCTATCTACAAAATATTTCCATATATTAAACAAGTATTTAAACAATCATATGGGAATGCATCAATCACATGAGCAAACAAAGATACACAAGATTAACCGAAAACCATGTGTAGCATGAATTTTACGCCCTCCATGTCGGGAGTTGGGAGGTTATAAGCCCATACGACCATCAATATTTGCAGATTTACTGGCTCCTACTCACTTTGTAAACTTTCCAGCTCCTACTTGCCCACGTAGACTTTCCGGCTCCTACTTGCCATCACTACAACTCCTCGTTTCCCCACACGAAGAATAATAGTAAAAAAAAAAAAATGTGGCTCACAAATATGATATGCATGAATCTTTTTCAATAAGGTTATTTTGTTATTGTCAAGTTCAAGTTAAAGGTGATCAAATCAATATTCATTATATCATTGCAACAAATCATTATTCATCAATTCCTCTTTCGATATTCTTAACTTATATTCAACTAATCATAAATCCAAATCACATAATAATTGTTCATTTATCCTTTCCTTATTTTCTAGTGTTACTACTTACAAGCACAAACAAGGAAATGTAACTAGTAAAGGATTAACTCACTCCTTGTCGATCGCTCCTAATCGAAGTAGTCTTTCGAGAAAGTGATCTCGGTTCCTTCTTCACCTAAACAAGATGAAATACCCAAAATGAGTCTTTCATAGAATTTCTATTTTTGAAAATTCTAAATCTATCTTAAAATAGCGATAAAATCGGATTGGATGAAGTTCCAACTTAAAATGGTCATAACTTGCTCATTTTAACTCGGAATTTCGCATATTATGTACCATTTTCTACCTACTTGAAAAAATCTATCTATTTCTAAAACTATTTTCATCAAACGAAGTCGTTTGAGTTTCGAAATAGTAGTGATCAGATTCACCACGAATTTTCACAAAACTTGAATTTTTTTCTTTTAACAAAAGCTCATTTTAAAGAGATAAATATTATAATAGTTTGTAAAAGCTTTTAAATGTATATACATATATTTATTGACTCGTGTCAAGTGTACGACACTAAGGAAGTTATCTCAAATCATAAAAATTTTTGTAATGGTAAAGTTTTCTAAAGGTTTTGGAAAAGTGGAACTTTTTGAAAATTCCTTTTATTTTTGCTAGATAATATCTCAAGTTATTTCAAATGAGTATTTTTTTTCTTTTCCTTAATTTCATTTCCTTTAGTCTTTTTAAATTCCCAAAGAATGATTTTATTTTCTAAGCTTTAGTTTCTAATACTTTTTGAAAATAACAACAACTTTATATTTGTAGAAATAATTTCCTTGTTTCTTAAGATCATTCCATTTTTATGAAAAAAAAAACTCTTGGTGGTTGTCGACTAGTATTTGATGAAAAAGTGGAGTTTAGTAAAACTTTTTTTTTATTCAAGAATTTATTTCCATGTATGTATTGCAAAAGTTCCTATGAACTCCTCTAAATTTCTTAGAAAAGTTTGTTGAGACAAATTCCTAAGTTGTTATGAAAAAGTACTTCCTACTTTTATTTTTAGAGAAGAATTTCTATTTTAAGAAACTTTTCCTTATTTATCTTGTTAAGACAGAATCAATATGTTCATGCATGATTATAAATCATAAAATTATGAAAACATAAGAAAACATAATAATTAAAGAAATAAGCTAGCAAAGAAATAAATCAAGTATTGGAACCTTAGCTTCATCAAGGTATCCCGGGACTAAGAAAAGACTAGTCCCAAAAAGAAAAAGAAAATGTTTTGACTTGATGAGGACAAGTCTAAGACTAGAAAGACTAGTCTTAAAACAACATGAAAGTAAATAAATTGCAAGGTAATAAATAAATTGCAAAACAAATAAGCTTATATGCTCTAAAAGATATATATATAGCTACATAGATATATTTAGTTAAATATATATATAAAAGCAACATAAAAGAAATTAGATTCATGAACAAAAACAAAGTATGAACTTATTGTTGCTTTCTTTAATATTTATAGTTTAGAAAACACACACTAAGCTCATATTAAGTAAATGAACATAAAGGAAACTTGAAAAAATATTACCTAAGAAAACTAAACTTGAGAGAACTTTAGGAGAGAACTCTTGTAGAGAATTTGAGAGAGTATTTTTAGTGTATGGAAGGTGTGAAAGAAGTGGAAGGAAGAAGGGGTATTTATAGGAAAATGTGGGAGGAAATTTGTGTTAATTAAATAATTGAAAAACATAACAAATTGAGGAGAGGGAGAGCATGGCTGGCTCAAATAATGTAGTATGGGAAGAGAAAAATTTATTTTTTTTTGTATTTTTGTTAATGAAAATAAGATATGAAATATGCGAAGTTATATTGGAAATGAAAATTGTAAGAAAGTAAAGATATGGTTTGTAAGAGTAGGTTGTAATAAAAAGTAGAGATAGGTAAATAGTGTAGAATAGTAGTAAATAGTATAATGTAACGTAGACATGACAATTTAAGTACTTGTGGTAAGGAAATACGAGTATAATTGCGATATCTGATATTTTTAGTTACCAAAAAATTATGAAATTGATATTTTTTAAAACCTTATATTTTTACGAGTCTAACGGTATATTCAAAATATTTTTACTAATCTGAGCCCCGGGTCATGATTTTTGTAAACTGTGTTCGGTTGTGCTCAAAACGAATTGTGATTTAACTAATATGATATTTTTAAGCTTTCTCAGGTTATTACGAACTATTCTACATACTAATCTCTTACTTACTTTCCTAGGGTTGCTTAAACGAGAATGCCGGACTTGAACGGTTTCAATTGACTAGGGTTTTGTTGACTTTGGGATTCCGGTTGACTTTCTAATTAGGGTTTAAACTTAACTGATTACAAAACTTTAGGGGTTTACACTTGGTGTTTTTTTTTTTTTGCCACCAATCTAACTTTAAATTGTTCAATTGTGCCATATCCATGGAGAAATAATCATTTTAACTTAAGGTTTTATGAATCCAAGACCTAATTCATGTGATTTCAACGCATTTTAATTGAACATTGACTGGATACATGTAATTAGTAGCCTGAACCCTAACTCGTGAGTTTATGTGAGTGCACTATGTAGATTCATATCCAAATTCAACTAAATAGATTAAGAAATCATTCTTTTGAGATATAGACTACTAATGAAGTTGCTCATGATCACCTAGAGATAGGAATGGTAAAGCTTTCTGCCACTTGATTTTGACTTCATTAAAATGGATTTTAAATCAAAGGATTCTTAAAGTTTATGCGGATCTAGGTTGCTGATAGCTTATGAGAGATTCTTGTAGTTTGATCTAGATCTAGAGTTTCTATTATTGAGCGAAGCTTTAGCTTATTTTAGTGATTCCAACGGTACAAGTATGCCCAGCTAACAACTCTTTGAGTTTGTTAAGAAATCACATAATAAAGACTTGGTGAAGTAGACCCTAAGCTCATTCTTGCATTAACAAAACCTATTTCATAACTTTGCCCTGAAAACATTTATATATTTAGTTTTAACTTAGCTTTAGCTTTTTGACTTTCATAATTTTCTTCTAAGTTTTTCTTTTGGCTAGATAATAGATGAAAATTGAGTATGGTAGATGCTAACAATCCCCAAGGAATACAACCTAATACTTTTTATGCTACTTCAATAGGTGCGCTTGCCTATATGGTGATTGCGACCTAAGATGAACATAACTTATTGGCAATTTTTATAAATTTTTTAAAACTTCAACTTTGTGTTTTATTTTTAAAAGCAAAAACCCACCACCACTTTCCTTATGTGCTCTGCTACTTGAAGGACAAGTGATCGTATGTGACATTGAATCTTTGAAGATAATTGGCTAAATTGTGTTTAGTAGTATCATGCCTTTCATCCAATGCCTCCAAGTCTAACATACGAAGTGTGTTAGACTTTAACTTAGCTTTTAGAGCCAAACCATATTGATGGTATAAGAATTTCCACTAGAACTATGTCCTTTGCTTCGTGAACCAAGGAGAAGGGTACCACCCACGTGGGAGTTCATTTGAATGTATGATAGGCCTATAGTGCTAGAGGTAATTTATTGTGTCATTCCTTCTTATTGTCATGTACCATTCTGCTAGGGGCTTTGATCAAAGTCTTATTTGTTGCTTCTACTTGGCCATTTCCTTTAGGATAATATGACATGGACTTTATGTGTTTGATAACATAGGATCATAGCAGTCATCAAACGTGCACATTGATCAATAAAGTTCCATTATCTCTCAATAATTGTTTTGGTATGTTGAATCTACATATGATATTCTCTTTCATGAACATAGCTACTACTGGTCTAGTTACCTTCTTCAAAGGGATATCTTCCATCCATTTTGAGAAACACTCAGCACCTAACAAGATCCATATACATCCATCAGATAGAAAATGTATTGGCCCAATCAAATCAAATGCCTTATTGTGAAATGGCCAAGGAATTATCAAACTATAAAGCTCTATTGCTGGGGTATGTATTGCATTAGCATGAAGTTGGCATGGGACACACTTCTATGTATAGTTGAAGGTGTCATCTTCCATGGTCAGCCAATAATATCTTTTCTCAAGAATCTTGTAATACAGTTTCCTTACCCCTTGATTTTCACCTCAATCTCTTGAATGAAGCTCATTCAAAATAACTTCAATCTTAGGTGCGCCACACATTGCAACGGTTATTTATGGAAAGAGATTTGGTACAACTCATTATCATGTAAGATATACTTCTTTATTTTATGCTTGATCATTCTAGCATCTCGACTATCGATGGGGAGAACATTATTCTTTGAGAAATCTATATATGGTTTTGTCAGTCTCTTATACTTGCAACAAATTTATATTTTACCTCATTGGGTAGTAAAGAACATGTGAACTACTGATTTTGTCATGCCCCAAGGGGTTCCTTAAACGTGGCAATCCACCGTACATAATAATAAAGCCTAGAAATGAGTACCTTAGTCACGTAAAGGCTTCCATATTATGCACAAGGCGTACATCACAATAAAAGGAACGCATCGGAGTAGCGTAATTTATGTTGATAACAATTAAGTAGCAAGGCAAGAGAAATACAGATCATTAAACATCAATAATTTCAATTACAAATCTTAGAGGCATACACCTGCTAATGTCCTCAAATGGATACAAAATATATTAGTATTTCCTAGTAGTCCCAAAAATAATAACATATCATAAAATTGTTCATAAAGAGATTTTTAAATTAGAACTTCATCGTATGCTCCCAATTCTTCTATAAAGGCTCAAAAGTCCACCGATGATTCCCTTAATGTCTTGTTCCTTGAATGGAGTCTTAAGTTTACCTGTTTCAACAAAGATCTATGGGGGTGTAAGCTTACAGTATGTTGAGTGAGATATATCCTTTATTTGTATCATAAATTCAAACGAGTTTATTAATTTTCACCCATACATTATGCATGCTATGCAACAAACACATTTTACTAACAAATATATATGGGTATCCGGAAACCATCTAAAGAATAGATTTACGCCTTTTGTATAAAGGGTTAGAGAACTGGATTTGAAGGTTTTCACAATCTTCACTGCTAGTCCCCAAGTACTCTACCCATAGCGATCGATCAGTGTAATTCATCATTAAGCCGTATCCCTTGTACGTCTTAGTTCCCTAAGAATGAGATTGACACATAGGCCCTTCTAATTCTTCGTATAGGAGTAGTAGTCTTCAACATGTGACCCGAAAAATGCAATGCGTGACTATTTATTTATATCAAGGCCGAATATAATTAAGGTATGCTTATAGGTGACCAAACAAGTATCATACACATATAACAACATGTAATATTAATAATGCACTTAATAATAGTTCATTAGTTTTGATATGTTTAGCATTCCTTATCACACATTCATAGATGCATATACATATAAACCCATAATCCCATACATATATATTTTATCTTGCACCTACAAATCTGGTGCAACTATTTACAAGCATAAGCAAGGTAACGAAATCATGAGGGAAAATTCACATGTTTATATCGCAATTTGCTTAGTCAAAATAATCATCGTGTAAGGAGGTTTCGTAATCATCATCATCTAAACAAAAAGAAATACCGAGGTGAGTATCTCTATAGGTTCTACTTAAACTTCTAACTCTGTTTATTTTATTCGGGTTATTTATGAAAGTTTCAACTTAAAATGGTCATAACTTTCTCATTTTAACTCGGAATTTCTCATATTAGTAGTCATTTTCTACCTGCTTCAAAGAATCTACCTATTTCTAAGGCTATTTTTAACATTTAAGATTGTTTGAGGGTCAGAATGGATCGATACAGATTGCATCATAAACCTTCAGCCTTTGTTTTTCTTATTTTCTCTAAGTTTTACTTCATGCAACACTTCAAAGAAATCACAAAAATATTTTTGTCTTTAGAAATCATATAATAGCAATATTATTTCATGTTAAACGCATGATCCTAGTGATGTTACATAAAAATAGAATTTTTACAAACAATCTCTTATAGAAAGTGGTAAGTGAAGTTAATGAAAAATCTTCTTGTGGGTTTTTAAATAAAATCATCAATCTTAGTTTGTTGTAAAAGTGATACTTAACTAAGAAAAATTATACTTTCTTATTCCTTTAATTTCGTAGTCATCTTATTTTTATAATAAACCTTTTTTTACTAACAATTTTTTCAAAACATAAGTCTTTATGTGATTGTAGAGAAAATTCACTCTAAGTGGATTTAACTTCAAATTATCTTAAAACTTGTCTCATGAGAGAATTTAGAAAGTTAACTTGCTCTAAAGTTTTATCTTAACAAATAATTATTATAAATAGATTTTCAAAAAATTTTCATAACAAAGAATTATGAACATTTGTATCTTAGGATTAACTCATTTATAACAAAGATCAATTAAAGAGATGAAGGTTAAGAGTTTACCTAAATGAAATTTTGAAGGAAGTGTGTGTGTGTGTGTTTGAAAAAAAAAACCGATAAAGAGATTTTTTTTTTTTTTTGTGGGGTGGCGGGGAGAAGGGAACGTGGGAGGTTTGCACCAACGCTAGTGAGAGAAAGAGAGGAAAGAATGAGAGAAAATAGAGAAATTTGTGAGAAGTTGTAAAGTATAAAATGAGGGAATAAAAATAAAATCGTTGGGGAGGGGGTGCACTACAGAAAGGAGGGGTTAGCAGCTATAAATTTCTTTAAGGGAAGGAGAAAGAAAAAGAAGAAAAGAAAAATATATTTGATGTAATAGAGTAGGTATATGTTAAGGAATATAAATTATAGGTTACAAGTTGTGTTTTATAAGAAATATCTATAAAAATATAGGGATAAAATGGCAGCATGAAATAACTGTAAATAAAAGCAAATAGTAATGGTAAAATATCATATATGTTATCGGCAAAGTTAAAATACACTTATATAGGCTATATCCAACGTTTTTATGGCTTGAAAATTTTTTATGTTATATTTTATGAATATCTAAATATTTTTCTAGTAAGAATTGATTGTTAGAAAATTTTACCTTGTTTTACATGTCGGTATCCTAATTTGAAAAATGATCCCGTTCAGGTAAAAAACAAACAAGTTTTTATTGAATATGATCTTTTTAGGGTATATGACATTTTTTTGGAGTATAATCTAGGGTTATCTTATTTTTGTTGTCTTAAGGGTTTAAGAGTGGTCTTGCCGAATCTATAATCTCTAAAACTTATTGTTCAGTTAGGTTGATTTTTAGGGTTCTAGTTTGAATTCCGGCTTTAAGATTTATTCGTAAGATTATAAAATTCATGATTTTACACTTAAAATATATATTTGCTTCATAATTTGAGTTTACTCTATTTTATAATTTATTTAATATTTTAGGATTCTTGGGATTGTCTAATCGAATCTAGAGCTTCTAGTGTTAAATGTTGACTTGATTTGACGTTTAGGTATTAGTCTTAATTTTGACTTTAAGTTTCACTCATAAAGTTACCAAAGAATCTAGAGGTCTACGATTTATCATTACTAGTTATCTAGTAATGTTATCTTGATTCGTGTGCCAAAGATTGGGTATGGAAACGGTTTTGACTTAACTGGTGAAATTTTGACTTGATAAATTATTACTATATTATAGAATATTATTTCATATTATTTTGTGATTAAAATTTATTTTAGATATGTTGTCTCGATCTAGAGATTAGATAGATGAATTGTCTAGCGTAGGGATTCCAAGTTGTCTAGAGCTTCTAGTGTTAAATGTTGACTTGGTTTGACGTTTGGGTATTACTCTTAATTTTGATTTTAAGATTCACTTATAAAGTTACCAAAGAATCTAGGAGATTATAATTTTATCATTATTGGTTATCTAGTAATGTTATCTCGATTCGCATGCTAAAGATCGGGTATGGAAACAGTTTTGACTTAATTGGAGAAATTTTGACTTGATAAATTGTTACTATATTATATAATATTATATAATATTATTTTTTTATTAAACATTATTTTAGATATATTTTCTCGATCTAGAGATCAAATAGATGAATTGTCTAGTGTAGGGATTTCGAGTCAAATGATTATTATATTTTCATTTTGCTTTCGAAGTTTTTTTTTTCTTAGAGTTTGGTAAGTAGGATTTTCCTTTCCAATCACACTTATAAGACAATTAGGGTTATTCAACTTATCTGATATTGTCTAAGGTTTCCGAAACTTATAATTTGTTAAGATCAATTCTAGGGTTTCTAGAGTTCGGTTTTGACTTAGCTTGATTTTTAAGGTTTCTGTTTTGGTATTAGCTCTAGGATTATTTTCTAAGAGTATCAACAAAATCTCAGGGCTTAAAGATTTGCAACTAAGATGCATCTTTTGCCATTGAAGGCTAACAATACCCTACACACTGAATTCAATGATATAAGGGTGGTCCATCTTCACCACACCAAATCTAATGAAACTCTTGTGGTTTATGTTAAGCTTAATTAGTAAATATGCAATAGTATAAAACTCTTTTAGCAACTTTATAATACAAAGTACCATGTATGGAGATAAAGTGCTTGAGTGTCATTATGGAAGCCACTTTAAGGCGTACTAATGGAGTCTTAATAGGTGTCTTCTTCAACTAATTGCAAAATAGTACAAGGCATAATTCTTCTAGTAATTTGGACACTCATCTCAACATCAACATCTCGCATTAGGACTTTAGATGCTAATGTCACCAGCGTGCCAACATATCTATTAGTAGAGGGCTTAGTGTGCTCATATCTCATAGAATAGGATTTAGCAACTAAATATTGTACAAAGATTCTATATGAGGCCCGAATAGCCTCTTTTAAGCCAAGCTCCCTATTAGCCTTGTTGGTCCCAAATAATAATCAAGAAGGAGGGTTGAATTGATTATTAATAAAAATTTTCGCCTTTAAAAATAATCCCCTTCGGCTTTAAAAATGAGAACCAGATATGCAATTAAACAAATACGAACATAAATGGCGGAAATTGAAAAGATAGAGTATAGAAAATGAGGCAGTGATTTATAGTAGGTGCGTCTTATGCGTCAATCCACTCTTCCAACTCTGAGCTAGGGACCCCATTATCCTACGGGTTTTGTTCCACTATATCCAATAAGAACAAATTATAAGCTTGTGCAATTCTCTCTGCTCGATTCTCACAGCTATCCTCTAGTTACAACCGATCTACAGAGTCTAAACTTGTAATTAAACTATCAACTAAGAAGGCAACAACACATTCCTTCAATTACAAAAAGAAAAGAAATTTTTGAGATCAAAAAGAAAAAAGAATGATTGCAAAGATATCAGCTCGCTTGTTGAAACATAAGAAAAAATTATGAATATTCTAGGAAAAATGAAACTCCGGGTTTTGTTCTAGGTTTTGTTTTGTATATACTGGGTAAGAAAAAAGAGCTTCTTTTTTTGTGCGTGAATAGTATCAGCTTCTCTTTTTTTTTTTTTTTTTACTTCCATCATCTTCTTTTTCTCTCTATCTTATGTATAATATATTCCTTCTTCTCCTTAACGTTCCAAAAGCTGTTTGGAAGATGGATAAGCTTTCCCAAAAATCTCAGTTAAAAATCTTTTGTTCGTTATCTCTTTTTCAAATTTGAATTCTTCCATTTCTTCAATCGGGTAGAAGATAAGATGAGATATGTTTCTTCCATATATTGTGGTGATATTTATCTTGATTTGAAATTTGAAAACTAAAACTGATTCATCATAATCAGATCTTCTTCTTCTTAATCTAAACCAAAAGTAGATAACGTTCCTTTTTTTGAACTCACACATGAATCCCATAAAACTAGGTAAGTGATGGACCTATCCTTGTCTTGAAACATTGTAGATACTAATATTTCACTTGTCTCGAAGGAGAAAAACGTGCAGCAACTGTTCAAAGAAGTTATGGTACTGTTCATGAAGATTTTTCTTCCGTTTTTAGAGAGAGAAACTTGAGATAATCTTTAAATCCCCTTGAATATTAACCAAGTTAGGTGCAACAAATGAGTATATTACCTAAATAAACTCATTTACTTGGAGCTAGGTCTTCAAGATTCATTTTTGTATAGAACTGGAATGATTTGCATCAAGTTGGAGAAGATGAACAGTGAAAACAAGTAATATAGAGTTGCTGTCAAAAGTGCAGTGTAAGGTTCTGTGAAAGGTTCTGGTTTTCTGGAAAAATTCTTTATCTTTAAAGAAACCTTTTGGAAAACATTTTGGATTCTGAATACTCTTCATCATTTTTCTTCTTTCTCTTTAACTTGATACTACACACTTAATAAACTCATTAGTAACAATTTTTCCTCTTTTGTTATCATAAAACCCTATTTTAAGAGAATCTAACATTCTCCTCCTTTTTGATGATAACAAAACCTTTATTAAACAAAATAATTCTCTCCCCCTTTTTGTTATAAACAAAATATATATATATATATATATAGCAAGAATTGCAAAGTAAAACAACTTCAACACATTTGTTTTATTTAATTTTCTTTGTTTCAAACATTTCTCCCCCTTTTTATTAAAAAAAAAATATAATTAATCATCTTTCCAAAGAATTTTCTTTATCTTTTATCTTCTCCCCTTTTATAAATTTCTTTTGAAAACTATTCTCCCTCCTAATATGATACCAACCAATTTTATATTAGCGAAAAATAACGTATTTCAAGAATTTGTTTAGGATCATGAAGAGCAAAATTTTTAAGGGAGTTGGAACCATGGTTGTCAAACTCGCGAGTCTACTCGTACGTTTCTACGAGTTTACGAGTTGATGATGATATTTCGATTCAACTCGCATTCAAAATCGTTTTTTGAGTAAACTCATAAGTAGAAACGTAGAATCGTGAGTAGAAACGGTAGAATCGGTGGTAGAATCGGTAGTAGAATCGTAAGTAGAATCGTAGTAAAATCTTAAAGTTGTAATTTTACACTTTTTTTTTCTATTTGAACTTTAAAAATGCAATCAATTTAATATATTTAAATTTAGGGGTTTTGGGGTTGGTTCTTGATATTTATCTTAATCTAACTTAATTTTAGTTTTTTTAATATTTTTTCCTTTTATTTCCTTTTTTTTTGTATTTTTTAGAGAGTTATTTTCTTTTAGGTTATATACTATGATAATGATATATTTTGAACATTTTGAATGAAAATTAAAATAATATATACAGTGCTATGTTTTTCCCTTTTTTAATAATTTTCTATCTATAAATATATTTGCCATAAATATAATGAATTTTTATGTAATGATTTTTTGTGCAAATATATAGTGAACATGAAAATATTCATCACTACACAAAACTAGCTACTTACACATGATAATTTAAATGATTTGCAATACATCTTAATAATTATAGATTATGAATCATCATTAAATAAAAATAATTATTTTAATTATAAAATTGCACTAAATATATTAATGACAGTATGTGAATTATGATTGATAAAACTTAAATTTTGGTTGTACATAACTAATTTAATACTAAATTCTTTATTTTCATAATTTATTTAAAGTTTTATTATTTTAGTAAGTACATCAATAATTTTTGTAAGTAAATTTACATTAGTTGTAGAATCTTACGATTCTACGTTTCGATTTTACGTTCCGATTCTACGGACCCCTTAGCGATTCTAGGTAGAAACTCGAGTTTGACAACCATGGTTGGAACATAAATACAAAAAAAATAGTTGTTCCCTTTTCTTCATAAGAGTCATATTTTTCTTTCTTTACCATTTGAGGCACTTACTCATTAAGTTCATATCTTTTTGCTCATTGTCTCAATCCCTGAAATCACTAACAAACAAATTATACATTTTTACGAACCCAGACTAACTTGGGTTCTTTGAAAGACAAGCTTATATTATTAATATGATTAGCTTGATGATTACTAAGCTTGTTTATCTTATAATAACAATATTTCTCAATATGACCAAGTTTATTACAAAAGAAACATGCATATGAAATGTTATTACTATACATGTTGTTTACTTGTTTCATGTTATTTTGTATTGGGTAACTTCTATAATACCTTTTAGTATTGTTTTCATAAAAAGGATAACTTCTAAAATATCTTCTGGTATTGCGTGTATAACTCCTTTTCACGTGATTTGACTTTAAATCTTGTTTTTTAACACTTGCTTCATTAATTGTGTTTGGTTTAGCTTTTACAAACACAGTTTTCTTAGATGTATTCAAACTAGATCCATGCTCATATCCTAAACCATGCTTTTCACAAGATAATCTTTGAAATAAAATCAACATTGTCAACTTTTTATCACTTTCATTAAACTTGTTAAAGGTGTTCTTTATTGAACTAGATAAGTCATCTATTTTTAATTTTAAAACACCGCTTTCTTCCTTAAGCATACTATTGTCTTTTCTTATTTTCTCAATATCAACATGCAATTTTTCATTATCATGCTTTAAGATGTCATTTTCATCAACAAGCAATTTGTTTATTTGTTTCAAAACATCTTTTTCATTCTTAAGTGATTTTACCTCATTGTCATACTTAGCTAATTTCAAATAAGCCTTTTTAAGAGCTTTTAATAACTTTTTCATTTTAACAAGCACGTCATCTTCAGTTACTTCATTATCAGATTTAGAATGTACCTCAGAAGCAGCCATGAGACACAGATTTGCTTGTTCCTCCTCTTCATCAAAAACTTCCGGATTACATTCTGTATCATCTATATCACTCCATGTAGCCATCAATGATTTATTTTTCTTCTTGAATTTCTCCATTTTCTTAATGAGAGTTAGGCATTTATACTTAATATGACCTGGTTTCTTACATTCATAACATTGGATCTCCTTCTTTTCTTTTTCTTTGTAAGCTTTTCCTACATCAAAATCTTTATAACCAAACTTTTTATAGGTAATAAACTTCTTACCTTTCTTCTTTAGAAATCAGTTTAGCTTTCTAGCCAAAATAGTTAAGTCTTCTTCTTCATCATTCTCACTTTCATCATATTCAACTTGATTAGCCACAACTTCTTTTGCTTTGAGAGCTATTCCTTTGGTACTACTTTCTGCTTCTTGAGTGGACTTTTTGTGAGATTCATAAGCCATTAGCTTTTCTCTTAGTTGGCTAAGAGAAAGTTTGTTGAGATCTTGAGCTTTTTCTATTGCGGTTTTCTTTGCGTCCCAACATGATGGTAGAATCCTCAACATTTTTATCACTAGATCAGGATCACCAATCACTTTGCTAAGTGATGCTAGCTCGTTTGTTATTGCAGTGAACCTGTTAAAAACATCTTTGATAGATTCATCAGTTTTAAATTTAAACAGTTCATATTGTTGAAGTAAAGCATTTATTTTAGTTTCTCTGATTGTATTGGTTCCTTCATATGTCTCACACAATCTATCCTAGATTTCTTTAGCACTTCCACATGATGATATTACATAAAATTTTGATGGAGCAATAGTGGTCAACAACAGATTTTTTGCTTTGTTGTTCTCCTCAATGAACTTCTTCTCAGAGTCTGACAAGATTGAATTTCCATTCAAAGTAATGACATTATCTCCCATGGAAATAACCTTCCATGAATCATAATCATTAGCTTTAATGTATGTTTGCATTTGCATTTTCCAATAAGAAAAATTTGAATCATCAAAGAAAGAAGCATGATTAATTGCAATATTATTCTCAACCATTTTGTTTGGATCACTCAATTTTGATAAAAGAGCCCAATTTGATACTAATTGTAGGTATCAAGATTTTAAAACAAATACTCTTTTAAAAAATTGAGCTTGGATCTAATACCAATTGTTGATCCCAAATAATAATGAAAAAGGGGGGTTGAATTGATTATTAATAAAAATCTTCTCCTTTAAAAATAATCCCCTTCAGTTTTAAAAATGAGAACTAGATATGCAATTAAACAAATATAAACATAAATTGTGGAAATTGAAAAGATAGAGTATAGAAAATTAGGGAGCGATTTATAGTGGTTCCGCTTTGTGCGTTAGTCTACTCTTCCGACTTCGAGCTGGGGATCCCGTTATCCTACGGGTTTTGTTCCACTATATCCAATAAGAACAAATTACAAGCTTATGCAATTCTCTCTACTCGATTCTCAGAGCTATCCTTTAGCTACAACCGATCTACAGAGTCTAAACTTGTAATTAAGCTATCAACTAAGAAGGCAATAACACGTTCCTTCAATTACAAAAAGAAAAGAAATTTTCGAGATCAAAAAGCAAAAAGAAAGATTACAAAGAGATCAGCTTGCTTGTTGAAACATAAGAAAAAATTATGAATGTTCTAGGCAAAATGAAACTTTCGAGTTTTGTTCTGTATATACTAGGTAAGAAAAAAGAGCTTTTTTTGTGAGTGAATAGTATAAGCTCCCCCCCCCCTCCCCCCCCGCCCTTCCCTTTTTTTTTACTTCCATCATCATCTTCTTTTTCTCTCCATCTTATGTATAATATATTCCTTCTTCTCCTTAACGTTCCAAAAGCTGTTTGGAAGATGGATAAGCTTTCCTAAAAATCTCGGTTATAAATCTTTTGTTCGTTATCTTTTTTTCAAATTTGAATTCTTCCATTTCTTCAATCGGGTAGAAGATAAGATGAGATATGTTTCTTCCATATAATGTGGTGATATTTATCTTGATTTGAAATTTGAAAACCGAAACTGATTCATCATAATCTGATCTTCTTCTTCTTTATCTAAACCAAAAGTAGATAACGTTCCTTTGTTTGAACTCACACATGAATCCCATAAAACTAGGTAAGTGATGGACCTATCCTTGTCTTGAAACATTGTAGATACTGATATTTCACTTTTCTCAAAGGAGAAAAACGTGCAGCAGCTGTTCAAAGAAGTTCTGGTACTGTTCATGAATTTTTTTTTTTTTTTTTCCGTTTGTAGAGAGAAACGTTTGTAGAGAGAGAAACTTGAGATAATCTTTAAATCCCCTTGAATATTAACCAAGTTAGGTGGAACAAATGAGTATATTACCCAAATGAACTCATTTACTCGGAGCTAGGTCTTCAAGATTCATTTTTGTACCGAACTGGAATGATTTGCATCAAGTTAAAGAAGATGAATAGTGAAAACACGTGATATAGAGTTGCTGTCAAAAGTGCAGAGAAAGGTTCTGGTTTTCTGGAAAAATTCTTTATCTTTAAAGCAACCTTTTGGAAAACATTCTGGATTCTGAATACTCTTCATCATTTTTCTTCTTTCTCTTTAACTTGTTACTACATACTTAATAAACTCATTAGTAATCATTTTTCCTCTTTTGTTATCATCAAAACCTATTTTAAGAGAATCTAACATTTCTTTATGATGAGGTTCAGGTCACCTTTGACACATATTTATGTTGCATGAACTTGTTGAAGAGATAGTAATTTAAGTAATAAGGACTTATTATTTGTGCGACAAAAATCAAATTTGAAGGGTAAAGGAATCTCCTAGGCATGTGGGGATGTTAGCACAACTTCAGCTCTACACCCACTTCTTCTAGAGGACCTATATTGGATCGACCATTCCCCGTTTACTTCTACCTTAAGTGAGTCTTCATGAAAATCACTTAAAATGGTCTCCATAACATTATCTTCATCATCACTCGGGAATTGAGCTAACATATCAGCTAGCGCCTATGATTTGATTGCCTTTAGAGATGAACCTATAAGATTAAATTCTCCAAAAAGCAACATCCATTTGGTGATCCTACCAAATAGAGCTAATCATGACATAAGGTACTTGATGGGGTTTTAGTTGGTCATCATCATGACCTTATGTGCCAAGAAGTAATGTTGCAGCTTCTGAATAGCAAAAATTGGTGTAAGATAATGTTTCTCATTTGCGAGGTATTTAATTTCACTACCTTGAAGAGTTCGACTCAAATAATACACTAGACAATTAATACCACTTACTTCCTGTACTAAGAGGGCCTTAATGAACCTATTGGTCGACGTCAAATATAAGATCATTGGCTCTCCTTTGATCGGCATTATCGTTTTTTGCAGGGAGCTTAGTACTCCCGTGATTCTCTAAAATGCTTCTTCTTGTGTTGGACCACATTCAAATTGTACTCCTTTTTTCATCATCTGATGCAATGGAAAGGAGATTTCTAGAGGTGCAAAGATGAATGTCCTAATATATGATACCTTCTCCATAAATCCCTTAAACTCCCATTAGTTCTTTGGCGATAGCATGGATTGAGTAGCTTCTACTTTAGATAGATCTCCATCTATCCCTTTTCGATGCACAAAAAACTCAATGAACTTCCCTAATGATATCTCAAGACATACTTCAAAGGGTTCATTCTTAGATTATAGGTTCGATGTCTTTCAAATACCTTCTTTAAGTAGTGGAGATGATAAGGTGCTCGTGGTGACTTGATGACGTCTACATAATCTTCCATATGATCATGCATCATATTGTGGAAGATTGCAGTCATTTCCCTTTGATAAGTAGTTCCTACATTCTTTAAAAGCGAACGGCATCACGGTGTAACACAAATTGTCAAAAGGCATCCAAGAGACTATGCACTCGACATCACCTGGTGCTATCTTGATTTGGTTATATCTACTAAATCCATTCATGAGGGAAAAAAGTTACGGTCCAATCGTTGCATCAACTAATATATCAATGTTAGGGAATGGAAATTCATCTTTAAGATAGGCCTTTTTCAAATCACAAAAATTTACACAAACACATATTTGGCCATTTTCTTCTTTACAAGTATAATGTTTGCCAACCAAGTCGGGTATTCAATTGGCTTGATAAAGCTAATTTGTAAAATCTTTTCAATCTTAGCTTTGGAATGTACCTCGATTTATGGGTGAAACATGCACTGGTGTTGTTTCATAGGATTAATTCTTAATCCTATGCTCAAATGATGCATTACCAGACTAGGATCAATACGTAATATCTCTTCATATGTCTACGCAAAGATGTCTCTAAATTCCTTAATTAAATCTACTAAGAGATCTTTAATTTTTTTAAATAGACCTATACTGATAAAGATGGGTCTGGCTGTGTCTTTCATAGCTATCAAGTTCAACTCCTTAATCTCCTCACCCTACGACTTAACCTGGTCTTATAGTTGTGGGGTGAGCAAATTGGGCTTCTTGTAAGTCAAAGGGGTCAAGAGAGGAAGTAAATGCCTCTTTAGACTCCATGGATAGTCATAAACGACATATAATATGCCCATATGGTATAGTGTAACTCTCAATCTTCATAGATTTATTATTTCCTCTTCTTTTTCTTCGACTCCTAGATGCAGAGGCTGCTTTATGCTTTCCATTGTCCTACTCCTGCACTTCCTCCCCCTTTGGCAGTGGTGTCAGTGGACCTACCAATGGTGATTTCTCCTTCACTAGCATATTTGTCGTAGAACTCATCTTTTGTGAAAAAGGATTCCCCATGCCCAGATTGGTTCCTTGTAGCAGGTATGAAAACATCTTTCCCCTTCCAATGTCCTATAACACAGTAACGCAATGTTGGAGGGATGAGATTATGACCACGAATCCACTTTCTCCCTACTAACAAGTGGTAGGAGATAGAAGTATCTATCACATGAAATTTGGTTGACCCTTGAATAGGGCCAATCTTAAAATCCATATTATTAAAGCCTGTTATTATGTGTAGAAGGGGGATTTCTATGTATATCATTATTATCAAGTTCAGGTTCACCATTGTGAATCTTTTTGTTGAAGATTCTCCTCAACATCCAATAATCTTTTATTGGGTGTCCCACCATCCTATGGAATCTACAGAACCTCGCATCACATTTCTCCTGTGTCATGGGTTCTCGCTTAACTCTTGGTAATCTAATGACACCATCCTTGACCCAATGATTAAGGACAACATGAACTTTGTTCATAGTGCATAAAAAAGGTAGAACTTCCACGGCGTTATCTCTTCTGGGTTTCTTACTACCTTTAAAGCTACCTCTTTTAGCAGTACTCATTGATGGTTGTTGCTTCTTATTAGGGTCAATCCTTTGCTTGATAACATAATTATTTGTCCTTTGCACATTCTTTACTAACGTTGAGAAGGGCTTGAGCGATAAATTCTCTAGGTGCACAGTATATTCTATGAACATACCCTATATGCAGATTTTGATGAGTTCCTATTCATTGCACATATCTTGGATGTTCAAGGAATGTTCCCTAAAATGCTTGATGTAATCCATGAGATCTGTAATCCCCTTGATTTTAATCATAAAAGAACTATAACAAAAATATTAGAATTCACTCCAAATTTTTCGCGATTTAAATTTTTAAGTATGAACAAATTAGAATAAAGAATCTTTATCACTAAGACTATAAAAGTTCATAATAAAGAATAAAGGAAACTATTTAATATTTATGAACTTAAGTTTTAATGTAATATATATATATATATATTAAAACATTCAAGTTAAATAATTCTGAGTCTATAAAAACTAAAAGTCTGATATAATCCAGTAATTTATAATTAGTAAAAAGAACTGAGTAACAAATAGAAAATTAAAATTAAATTTCTAATCTAATAAAAAGTCTAGAATAAATTTATAAATAGAAATGATTTCATATGTAATTTCAAATCTTAAAGATTTATAATAAAGTCGAATTAAGGGCAATATAATTATTAATTTATCAAAATACCACGAAACGAAACTTTTAAACAAATAAAATATAATTTATGATAGTAGGTATAAAAACAGAGAAGTAAAAGTATTAAACTAAAGATTTTATGTATGCTACCGTATTTAGAATATTTAATATCGTTAATATGTAAATTTTTATCCAAAAATATTATCAAATTAGTATTTATCATACGTGTCATTTAGATCCACAAAATTAAATTTTTTCACCAATTTATATTTCCCCCCACTCCTTACATATTTATTGATTATAAATTTATCATCTTTTTTTATTTTTATATTTTCATACATCCTAACTCATTTGCATTTTTTTTTGTTTGTTTTGTTTAGTTACGTTTTACGTGTATTGAAATTGCTTTTCAAATTCAACTTATGGACGCGGTTAAGATATAAGAAAAAGCGAAAATTCAAACACATATATACAAATCTTTAATAGAAATTCTATGTATACCATAGTGTTCAGAATATTTAATAACGCGAATATGGAACTTCTCATCTAAAAATATTACCAAATCAATATTTAACATACGTATCACTTAAACCCGTAAAATTGATTTTTTTCACAAATTTATATTTTTACTCCCTCCTTATACGGTTATAAATCCATTATCTTATCTTTGTTTTTTTATTTATATATATCCTAAACCTAAAATAATTATCAACTAATATATAATTAATATATATGTATTTGCAACTTGCTGGAGACGGTTTTACTTGGAATTAAAGGGCTGTGATTCTGTTGAAGGATGTGAGCCGAATTTCCTCAATAATTTGCATGAAAGTCCATCCCAATCCTCTCCCAAGCCAATGGAAACATGACAAATCATCCTTGTATTAATGACAATAGAACAAAATACTTAAACCACACCAAACAAGAGCAATTCGTTCAGACTTGAGGAAGGAACGAGGCCGGAAAGTAGCACTACGTTATATATATATATATATATATATGCAAACGAACTCGGATGGACAAGCAAACGAATTCCAAACCTTATCAAACCTTCCAGAATTCATCTACATCTTATTAGGAATAGAACCAATTCAGAAACCGATTTTTAAACGCTCATATCCATCCCGTTCAAAAATTCGAACAAAAACTGGGAAAAACGTTCCAAAACAAGCTTGAGGTAAGTCAATCTCATTCCGCGAGTTTTCTTTCAATTTTAAAGATTGATACTGACTCTTAGACATCTTAGGAAGCTAACCAAGGCTACTAGGAACTTCGAATTTCATCGAGAGGTCACAACGAAGGTAATTTTCCTAAACCCTAGCCGAGCTTGATGATCCGAATTCGTGGATAGCATGTTGTTTTTATGCTGTTAATCTTGGATATTTAAGCTAATTAGGTCTCTAGAAATCATTTGGATCCAAAATCCCGACGTTTTGACTTCGGGATTCGCCGGAAATGGCTGCGGTTCATCGGGGAAGACGATGAACAGTGCTCCCCGATGAGCACAGGCTGGATGTACGGGCATACTTAACCCGTGTACCCCTCGGCCAGAAACGGTGTACGGGCGTACTTAACCCGTGTACCCCTCGGCCAAAATATAAAAAAAAAAGAAAAAGAAAAGAAAAACGAAACTAAATAAAATATAATTATAAAATAAATACTAAAAATAATAATAATAATAACCGATAAATTAATTGAATCTAAATAAAATGATTATGATAATAAATATTCCGTAATTTATGTTTTAGCTAAAAATAATAGAAACATAACTTAAACAACTTATGTTATTAATGAAATGATATATAAAAATAAATAAATGAATAAATATTTTGATATTTATTTTATCATTAAAGTTTATTTTCTTAAGCAATATTATTGCTTATATTACGAATATTGTTGATCTATTACTAATATCACTAATGTTGTTAGTAGTGATATTAAAATTATTATTAAACCTATTGATATTACCACTATTAGTATTATTGATTTTGTTACTAAAACTATTAAATTGTTTTTGTAATTAAAATTGTTTTTACTATTAGTAGTAATATTAAAACTAATATAATCACCATTATCTTTGATACTAGTATTACTACTACTTTTATGAGTACCACTAATACTAAGATTAGTAAATTATATAAATAAAATATATGATTTTTGGTAACTAATTAAAATAGATTTAGTAATTGAATTTGGCGATTAGTTTCCAATTAACTCAGCTTAGATTAATATAGTAAGTAAGACCATAAAAAGAAAGGAGTACGTAATTTCTAAAATATGTCTAATTTAAAATTAGTGTAAATAATAGTATAAGTTATACCACAACTAATCTGGTGAATATGTTATTTCAAATATCTTATTTTCGGAACTAATAGAAGAATAGATTAATTAAATAATAAATATCTATTATTTCGTTTTCATAGGAAGAATAGATCAATTCTCGAATTTCCAGTAGCATATTCCAATAATTTAGCGAGGACCACAGGTGAGGGACTTTGACCTTATCATATTGTTTGTGCTTGTAGTTAGTTGCATTGATAATAACATATCAAACTGAATTGCATATGGGTTTGGGTAAATTGCATGCTGCTTGGTGTATGTATGATTGCCAAAACACCTTATTATAATTAACAATTTCATTGTATGATAACAATTGTATGGAGCATGTTGATGTTTGTCTGTAATTGTATGATCACCTTAAACCTGACTAAAAGCTTTTGACACCATAAAAGAAAGAGATCATGCATTACACGATTTGCATAAATAGCATTTGAGCAAGTGGCAGTCTACTACGTGTTAGTATTTCGGCCCTTTGATAATGCTTGGTTGACCTAGGCTAAAGGCTATTAGATCAACGCAAGGTTACCTTTGAGCTGTCGATACTATGGGAACTAAATGGTAAACGAAGGACGCCGCTTATAGTATCGCTTTGAAAGGACTAACACTTAGTGGAGTTTCTAAGGCAGAAAACAGGAAATGAGAGATTTAAGATATGGTTAAATTAAAGAGATAATTAAAGTGAGTATTGCTGTATTCCTGTATGCTTAGTCTCTCCTGGGTAGGTGGGCCATAGCATTGGATCCTTCAACCCCGATGAGAGGGCGTAAATCTCCATCCTGCTTTGGATTCTAGATCATCCAAGCTTGTAATGTACATATGATTGATTGTTACATTGCATATGATTCGTAATTATACTTGTTTGTTATTGTTTGATGTGTGGTTTGGTCAGGTTATCTCACTGAGCCGTGGTTCGCTCACCCCCCAACAGTCTTTGTGCAGGTATAACATTAGCTGGGATTGGGTTAAGCATGAGTGAAGAGTGCTATATCAAAAGACCTTGCTGAAGATAGTTTCATAGATTATATTGGTCTCAAAGAACAAATTAGATAAATGGTATAATTGATTAAGATCTTGTATTTTATAGGTTTGACCTCAATTCCATTATTTGGTAGGGGATATCGATTCTCTGCGGTTCTGGCAAACTAAGGAAAATCAGAATCCATAGTATTTATATAATATATTGGTATTACTACATTACATGTAACAATTATAAGATAGAGTCTTGTAATATCTGACTTGCAAGACGGTTCTCATATTACGGGTGCACACGTGGTATGATGACTACAGGATGATACTACTAGGCCCTATTTTGGGGCATGACAAGATCTTCCTTTAGGCATTTTCTAATATGCCCTATGTTCGTCAATGTTACTCATTCTTGAGTTTCAAAGAACTTCTCAAGAAATATTCTACATATAGTCCCCCATGAATTAATGAAGTTAGGGATGAGATTGTCATACTAAGTGTATGCTTTTTGTCAAGGACTTAGAGAACTCCTTAAGCTTCAAATCTTCATCAAGTCCATAGACCTTATAGGTCCTAGATGACAAACAAGAGGAGAGGATTGAATCGTTTGCATTAAAACTTTTTGTTTAAAACAAATTATATTAATTTAGTATGCATAAATGATGATTAAATATGATGCAAATAAAGCAATTAAAAATTAAAGAGCGTAAAGTAAATGAGGTTCGAGATTTATAGAGGTCCCTCTTTATAAGTCAATCCTCTCTCCCAGCTCCACTGCTAAGGATCTAGTCATCTACACCAATTATTCCACTAATCTAATAACCAATTGAGAGATTACAAACACCAATGTTATCTTTCTTTGTCCACAAGCCTCACACATAAGTTAATTAAAAAAAAAATAAGATATTAAGTGTAGTCCACTCAACCTAACTTTCAAAATAAAGAGTAATGATAGTTGCAAAAGAGGTAGAATGAGTTCTTAAAATTTAAGCATAAAGTGAAATGTAAAGTTGTAAATATATGCAGCTTCTGACAAATGTTCTAATGAAAGTTTTAGTAGATGAGAGTATGATAGTATTAAACTTAAGATATGAGTGAAAGTGTATCTTCAAAATTAAACTTCGACTTCTTATATATTCTTCAAGTGTAGCGACTTCCTTGAGTAAATCTCTCTAAAGAAACAAATTTTATCCGTTGAGAATTTAAACTTTGAAGTCTTGAAAAAATCTTCCTAAAACCTTGGACGTTGTTATCTTAAGATATTTAATTGAATTGATCTTATCTAAGCTTGAATTTGTTGCTACCTTCAATGTTTATAAATCCTTGATATTGAGTATTTTGAAATTATTTTGAATATCTTAAAACATATAAAATAAGGCTCCTCAAAATCTAGATATTTTGTTTTAACCGAAATCTTATCAATATCCTCATTCATAGTTTCTTTGATGATGTCAATCCATGTCCCTTACAAATCTATCTAAAATCATTTATGTTAAAGCCAAATATATTTTTTTAAAAATCTTCATTAAAAACAAAATAACAAAAATTCTTCGAAAATCTTGTAAAACAGTAGGTCCAAGCATAACCAACTTAGATTCGTATCCCCTTGGATTTTTTAAGTCCTTCTTGAGTGAAACTTATTAGATGCATTACCTAAATACATATAATGAGTGGAGCTAGGTCTTCATCATTAAATCTTCTCCTTAATATAAAGGAAGTTTTACGAAAAAAAAAGACCTTATAAAAGTTTTTTGGTCAACTTAAGCATTCTAGCAAAAGTTCTAGTAAAAATTCTAACAAAGCCTCTCTCAAAGGTTCTTGCATTGCTTCTGGCATTGAATCTAACAAAGCTTCTTACCATATTTGCTCACTTAGTTAAATTAATAAGACAACTTTATTTCTTTTTTGCTATCATCAAAACCTATAAGAAGTTATATTAATAGACCCCAAGCATCTTAATGAACTTGAGAAGGAGCTCCTTAGCATTACCTTGATTCCCATTGAATTTGATAAACTTTGGACTAGTATAGTCCTTGGGCTAGGGTTGCTACGTTATCCTTTATTTGGAGGTGTCATTTTTATCAAGGACTCACTTTATCCCTAATTAAATGTATGGTAGGGTAACTGCAGCTGGTCTATCACGTGCAATAGGTATACTGATCAACCCAAGAGAAGTCTTGCAATGATGATACGTGTACCAACGTTGTAGAGAGAGGAGTAGGAGGAAGAATAAGCAAGCTCGATTTCTTAAAAGTGTGTGTGTGTGTAATGGAAATCAAGCCAAATCTCTCCATGACATCCTTTATTGGATCCATCTTTTGGACCTTGCTACTTAGCCCAAAAAACTAGTTCTTGTCATTAAATTTGACTCCAAACCCAACTACCAAAATGACCTTCTACAATATTATATATTGGGCTAATGTCACGAATACTACCCCAAATTTACTTAAATATTCAATTAACTACCTCGACATTCAATTAATTAATTTAATCCCTAATTTAACTTTTTGTGTAAACTAACATTACCTAAGTTAACTCCCTTAGATTTGTTAAATGTCGTGGCAGTCTCAATCAACTAAAAAAATGACCTGTGTCCATATAATCTTACTTAGAATTATTAATCAAACATCCTTTAACTAACAATTAATTATTATATTTACTATTGTCGTTACTATTATTATTTCATTTATGACAAAAAAACTATAACAGAGGCTTATACAAGACACGCATAGGCTCAATCAAGCATTCAGACTACAAATCCACACTCTTTATTTTTACCATATCATTCATTTACCATCCAATTAAACATTATAAATAAAAATGGTTGTTGAGAAATAAACAATGTGGGAGAATAGCCAAAGTTAGTTGCGTATCCAGGTGAAGAAGGAGATTTTCTAGTGTTGTTGTTCTTTCATGGACATCTTCTTTATAGCACTTTTTATTCTCAGCTCATCCAGCATGTAGCTTCTCAGGCTTCATTATCATCGCTCCTTGGGTATGTTATCTTTGGGCACTCAATTATAGACAGGTTGGTTTATGTCTTCTTTTATTTTTTAAAAAGAATGGTTGAGAGAAAAAATTCAATTCCTATTCAAACCCCGTCACACCGTCGTTAAAGGAGATACGATGACCATCCTTGTTAGTATTGACAAGGACATCGTCACAGTGGAAGAGGAGAGCAACCAAAAGAGTTAAAGAAGAAATAAAGCAAGTTACAGTGCTATGGCTTCTCAATGCTTTTCTTGGCTTAGATAATGATGGAAGCTTTGGTATGAAAGAAGAAGTTACCGTTGATGTAGATAACATTGAAGAAGAAGAGAAGGTCCTTTCATGGTGATGTGGGAAGAAGCAAGCGATACCTATATATTGTCCCAATGCCACCTCCATCTCCCATTCTCTCTCAAGCACTCCAATCTCAACTTCACAAAACACACATGCCTAGAGATAAACCAAGCTCAGCATGGACAAGATGACAAACTCATGGATTGTTTAATGGAGTCTTAAAGTTACGTGTTGGATGATCTCATCACGCTCTATTTTGAAAATGAAAAGCAGAGGCAGAAGAAAGTTCCATGCAAATTGATTGAATATTATACTCTGCATTTTTAATTATATGCCATACACACAAACATCATTTCATTTAATAAAATAAGACTTCCCCTAAGAATGCACTCTGCATATACATGATTTAACAAGTCTAGCATATATAGATGATTGAAATGAATTTCCAACTGGTTGTGGTGAACTAAGTTATCCCAAAAGAAAAAGCAAATTGATTTCAACCTGGGAGTGATAACATCAAACCTTCGATAAGTCTGGTGTGCGCTATGGTGAACTGAGTTGTCCTATTGCTCTTCTTTTTAGGCTTCCATAAAGTGCAATGATGCTTGATTGTACCATTACTTGTCGGCTAGATCTGGAGAGATGGATTAGGTCTCAACTAGAAATTGCTACTCTTGATGACCTTTTGATTCCATCATTTAGGCATGCTAGAGAGACTATGTTCGACATGGTCACAATTCATAGTATCTTGATAAATTTCTCCTAGCAAGACAATAGCAAGGATAAGAAGGAGGATGTGTTTGAAGTCCCACATCGTAAACCTCTAACAAATAGCTTAGTATATTATGTATAACAAGAAGAACTTATAGTTGGAGGAGTTGATCTTATTCAACAAACGTAGGCTCGTCTAGTTTTGTTCTAAATAGAAGTCTTTAAATAAACCCATTTTATTACTATAGATCACTAAAATAATAAGTATAATGTCAAAATGAATGGAAAATCGTAAATCTGCACATTAGTTAACACATGGTATTTTCTTATTGGTTGAAAGTGCCACGTCATCTAACAAATCTATTGGAGTTAGCTTAAGTAACGTTGGTGTACATGAAAAGTTGAATCGGTAGTAAATTAACTAATTGAAAGTTGAGGTAGTTAATTGAATATTTAGGTAAAGTTGTGATAGTGTTTATGACATTAGCCCTTATATATTTATAACATGTAGATTTTATATATGTATAGTTTTTATATACATACACATATTATGATATATATCTATATGATATGTGTTATACATAATTTATAGTATATATGTACTTTCTAAATGATGTATTTATATATATAGAGTTTACAAAATATAAATGTTACATGCAAAATCCATAGTTTGATTTAGATATATAATCTATATATTAATATGTATTTATATATATTGTATATGATTTGTATTTTATAATACACATACAAATATATATATATAACATATTTATTTCATATTACAAATGAATTATAACATATATATGCGCATATATATAACATATAAATGATGTATTTTTACCCTTATAGATCTTATATATGTATAGATAAGTATATAAATACACACATATACATTATGGATATTTGTTATCTATGTTATGTGACATATATTGTGTTATTTATATCTATGTGATATATGTCATATATAATTCATACTTTACATGTACTCTATAAATTACATATATGCATTATATATAATCTAACCACTTTATAAATGTTATATAGACTTATTTTAATATAAAATATTTATATAATATGTTATATGCATAATCTTTATATAACATATAGATTATATATTTATATTTGTAACCTAAAAACTCCATTATATGTGTATGTTATATCTATACATATATTTATTATAGATATTTGTATATATGCTATATATGTAGACTAAATAAAAAGATCTATACTTTATCAATGTTATATGTATGTTCTATAAATAATTAATACGCTATACATATATATTATTTATTTCTCATGCAGATAGCTTTGTTATTTCTTTAATTAAATTAGTGGTAATAATATTATAATTCAATAAAATAAGAATACAAAACAATAACATAATATTTCACCAAGTTTACGGGTTTTTAAATAGGTTTAGACCCTAAACCTGAACCTAGATACGTTTAAATTCATGTCGTTTTCAAGTTTAACTAGTTTATTTATGGTTTCAGTTTTATTTACCCAAATCCATTTATAATTGTATTGTATCATGTCTGGATTCACAAGTTAGCTCCTAAATTGCAGTGCTAATTATTATTATTAGAATACTTATTGCAATTGCTAAAATTTTAGGATCTAATGCAAATTTTCCTTGTTAAGTTATGGCTATTGTATCTTATATTTCTATTATATCAAAGAAAATGTTGGTAGATAGCTTTTTTTTATTATTGCATTGTAAATTGAAGAAAATTGATAAAGTTTGATTCAAAACAACCATTAATTTAACTTTTTCTTAAATAAATTCAATTTAGTCATTTTCAATGCCTACCTTTTCTTGATGTATTATGATAATTGATTTTTTTTTTTTTTTGTTTGGGTGGGTGGGTGGGTGGACTTATAATTGATGTTTAATTGAATTTCATTATTTACATGAAACAGAGTAGTTACAGGGTTATAGAATTAAAGGTAAACAGGATCATGTACGAAATTAATCCATTTGCTTTGAATATGAAAAAATGAGCAAGAAATTTGTTTTTGTCAAAAAACTTGGCGTGCACACTAAATTTAGAAAAACATTATTATAGCCAGGTTGATTAATATTTCGATTCGATGCTATTTCTTTTTTTTATTTTCGGTGGAAGATTCAAAACTATTTCTTTAGGTCTAATGATTGCAGATTATTTTTGTCAATCTTCTGGAGCGCTTATAATTAGGGATGTAAGCAAGCTAGTTTTTATAGGATACTCGATCCGCCTAACCTGATAAATATCCTATAAGGGTTAGGATAAGTTTTGAGATCAATAATAAAACCCTATGGAGTTTGGGTTGGGTTTTGGGATGAGCATAAAACCAGTTGGAAAACCTGAACATGTTAAAATATATAAATATATATTATGTTTAACCTCAGTCTCTAAAATTAACCAATTGTGATCCATTAATTGCAAAGCTATTTTTTTCTTTTTTATTAAATCATTTAGAAAAAGTAAAAAACCCTAGAATAAGAAATCGGTATTCTATGGTCTCCACTTTCATTTTTTGTCTTGACTCACTCTCCTCAAATTTAAGCCCCTCACTCCCGTTGCCGCACTATTTCATTCAATGATTTTCCTCCTATGAAAATGGTTAGGATTTTATAAAAAGAATTACATGAGTAATGATAAGAGTTATTTTCTTGGCCTGTAAAGTGGGAATGGATCAGAAATAGAAAAAGATGAAAAAAAAAACATTTATAAGGACGTTTTCAAATATTCTATTATGTAAAGATCGTAATTTTATATCAGATTTTAGGTTTGGGTTTGGGTATCCTATAAGGCATGTTTAGCGGGTTTTATGTTCATAAAAACTCTATTGAGTTTGGGATGGGTTTTGAAAATCCTATTGGTATGAGGTTCATGTTCTAGTTTTATTATATCCATCCCGGTTGTATTCCTACTTATAATGGCAAGGATCATTTGTGCAAGTAAAAGCATTTTAAATGGTACAATTTTTTTTTCCGGAAAAAAAATGATGAAGACTTTGACTATCAAAATTAGTGACAAAATCTATATATGTTACTACGTCCAAAATGCATGCCTTTAAGCGAAGTAATGAATTATAGTAATTTTTTCACTTGCACGCTTCAATTGCATTTCTTTTTTTTTTTCTATTTATCTATTATATCAATAAAAAATTATTATGAAGCAAATACGACTTTTCTTGAACTCTAAAATTTCATATATCACTTTATTATAATATTTTTTTTATATCTTGTTTTTATCCTTTAAACATGTCATTGTATTTTTATTCGTTCACGTTTTTTTTTCCGTGGTGCATTATGTGTTGCTATATGGATTTTATGGATTTACTAGTTCTTTCTAAGGGTTTTATGTAAATATTGAATTTTTTTTTCCTTATTTTAGCACACGTTGCTAGTAATATTTTAAGAAAATCTACTATTTCCGTAGTAGTATATAAAGTAGCACGCGGTTTTAACTAATTTAACTAAACCCGAGTTAACCTAAGTGGCTTAATCGAATTTATTTGAACCTCACCGTGAAACTAGTTTGACTTTACAATTGAAATGGGAAGACTCGGTTAATATGGCGAATTTAGCTTGATTCTTATAAGATTTTCTCACCAGGTGGTTTTTTTTTTTTTTTTTCACCTAGTGTGCAACATTTTTTCTCGAAACTCATCAATCTACAACAAAAATAAAATAAAATAAAATAAAAATAACCTGAAGGAAAAGAAAAGGTAAAAAGGTAAAGCTCTCAACCTTAAATCAAGAAAGGCCAAAAAAACAAAAAAAAAAAGACCTTCAAATCAAGAGGGTGGACAATTTTATTATAAAAAAAATATAAATTATATCTTTTAATTATTAAATATTATAATCCATAATTTCAGTATAATTTTTAAAAGGCGTATCTTTATATTAAAAATAGGTTGCCATTCTTATATGACTTTAAATGAAATAACACAACTGCAGTACATTCTAAAAACTATAGCACTTCCAATATAATATAACAATCCATATACAAACAAATAAACATATAAAATCCAAATTAATTGTGAACACGTTAACTAGTTTAGGAGGAGAATTTGTTGTCCTGTGATGTTGTCCGGTCCTGTGTCAAATGACTATTTGATACTTGTAAAAAATATAAATTTTTTTTAAAAATAATATAAATAATAATTATCATTTCAAAACATATATTAAATACTTATTTGCTGATACAGAAACGAGACAGCATCATAAGAACAGCAAATGTGTTTCCACTGTATCCTTGATTCCTTTTAATTCCCGGCCAAGTTATATCTATACATATATTTATTATAGATATTTGTATATATGCTATATATGTAGCCTAAATAAAAAGATCTATACTTTATCAATGTTATATGTATGTTCTATAAATAATTAATATGCTATACATATATATTATTTATTTCTCATGTGAATAGCTTTGTTATTTCTTTAATTAAATTAGTGGTAATAATATTATAATTCAATAAAATAAGAATACAAAACAATAACATAATATTTCACCAGGTTCACGGGTTTTTAAATAGGTTTAGACCCTAAACCCGAACTTAGATATGTTTAAATTCATGTCGTTTTCAAGTTTTACTTGTTTATTAATGGTTTCAGTTTTACTTATCCAAACCCCTTTATAATTATATTGTATCATGTCTGGATTCACGGGTTAGCTCCTAAATTGCAGTGCTAATTATTATTATTAGAATACTTATTGCAATTGCTAAAATTTTAGGATCTATTGGAAATTTTCCTTCTTAAGTTATGGCTATTGTATCTTATATTTCTATTATATCAAAGAAAATGTTGGTAGATAGCTTTTTTTTATTATTATTGCATTGTAGATTGAAGAAAATTGATAAAGTTTCATTCAAAACAACCATTAATTTAACTTTTTCTTAAATAAATTCAATTTAGCCATTTCAATGCCTACCTTTTCTTGATGTATTATGATAATTGATGTTTTTTTTTTTTTTTTGGGGGGGGGGGGGGGGGGGGGGGGGGTGGGTGGGGGGAGGGGGAGAGGACTTATAATTGATGTTTAATTGAATTTTATTATTTACATGAAACAGAGTAGTTACAGGGTTATAGAATTAAAGGTAAACAAGTAGACATCATCACGGGACGGTTCTGAATCGCGAACCGCCCCGAACCGTCACCGGCGGTTCCTGACCCGGGAACCGCCCCGTCGGTGACGGTTCTGAACTGTCCAAGGACCTACCGGAACCGGCGGTTCCAACTGGGTTCAGAACCACTATTCCAGACCTGGAACCGGTGATTCCAACCCGCCAAATATTTGAATTAAAAAAAAAAAAAGTAAGAAGATTAAAAGAATGATTTGTGTGGAAGTGATGGGTATAATTTCAACCGTGTGATTGTGGTCCATCTCCCAGCAACTTCAGCTTTTAGTTCTCTATTTTTTCTCTATTATTAATTATGAAAACATATGCTTTTCAACTCTTAAACATAGTTTTAGTAGTTGAAAGCGATCCCTCCATGGCCATATCATGTCATTGATAGGGATGTACACCACATATGGCATATATAAATATTGATATGGAATATTATTATAGATTTCATTACATTCTTTTTCTTCTTCTTTTTTTATTAAAAATGAAATATTAATTACAGTGGGCGCGTAAGGGGGGGTAGGGTTTTTGTTTTCTTCATTTTTTCCAAAAAAAAAAAAAAAAACCTGTTCATGTGGAACCGTGAACCGCCCCGACTCGCCCCGACTCTGGCGGTTCCGGTTCGGGTTCGGAACCGACCCGAACCGTGCCGATGTTTATAAACAGGATCATGTACGAAATTAATCCATTTTCTTTGAATATGAAAAAATGAGCAAGAAATTTGTTTTTGTCAAAAAACTTGGCGTGCACCCTAAATTTAGAAAAACATTATTATAGCCAGGTTGATTAATAATTCTATACGAGACTATTTATTTTTTTTTTTTTTTCGGTGGAAGATTCAAGACTATTTCTTTAGGTCTAATGATTGCAAATTATTTTTGTCAATCTTCTGGAACGCTTATGATTAGGGATGTAAGCAAGTTGGTTTTTATAGAATATCCGATCTGTCTAACCCGATAAATACCCTATAAGGTTTAGGATGAGTTTTGAGATCAATAATAAAACTCTATAGAGTTTGGGATGGGTTTTGGAACGAGCATAAAACCCGTTGGAAAACCTGAACACGTTAAAATATATAAATATATATTATGTTTAACCTCAGTCTCTAAAATTAACCAACTATAATCCATTAATTGTAAAGCTATTTCTTTTTATTAAATCATTTAGAAAAAGTAAAAAACCCTAGAACAAGAGATTGATACTCTATGATCTCCACTTTCAATTTTTATCTTGGCTCACTCTCCTCAAATTCAAGCCTCTCACTCCCTTTGCCGCACTATTTCATTCAACGATTTTCCTCCCATGAAAATGATTAGGATTTTATAAAGAGAATTGCATGAGTAATGATAAGAGTTATTTTTTGGCCTGTAAAGTGAGAATGGATCAAAAATAGAAAAAAGATGAAAAAACATTTATAATGACGTTTTTAAATATTCTATTGTGTAATGATCGTAATTTTTTTATCAAATTTTGGGTTTGGGTTTGGGTATCCTATAAGGCTTGTTTAACGGGTTTTAGGTTCATAAAAACCCTATTGAGTTTGGGATGGGTTTTGGAAATCCTATTAATATCGGGTTCAGGTTCTAATTTTATTATATCCATCCCGGTTGTATTCCTACTTATAATGGCAAGGATCATTTGTACAAGTAAAAGCATTTTAAATGGGACAATTTTTTTTTTCGGGAAAAAAAATGATGAAGACTTTGACTGTCAAAATTAGTGACAAAATCTATATATGTTACTACGTCCAAAATGCATGCCTTTAAGCGAAGTAATGAATTATAGTAATTTTTTCACTTGCACGCTTCAATTGCATTTTTTTTTTCTATTTATCTATTATATCAATAAAAAAATTATTATGAAGCAAATACAACTTTTCTTGATCTCTACAATTTCATATGTCACTTTATTATAATTATTTTTTTTATATCTTGTTTTTATCCTTTAAACATGTTCATTGTATTTTTATTCGTTCACGTTTTTTTTTTTCCGTGGTGCATTATGTGTTGCTATATGGATTTTATGGATTTACTAGTTCTTTATAAGGGTTTTATGTAAATATTGAATTTTTTTTTCTTACTTTAGCACACGTTGCTAGTAATATTTTAAGAAAATCTACTATTTCTGTAGTATTGTATATAAAGTAGCATGCGGTTTTAACTAATTTAACTAAACCCGAGTTAACCTAAGTGGCTTAATCGAATTTATTTGAACGTCACCATGAAACTAGTTTGACTTTACAATTGAAATGGGAAGACTCGGTTAATATGGCGAATTCAGCTTAATTCTTATAAGATTTTCTCACCAGGTGGTTTTTTTTTTTTTTTTCACCTAGTGTGCAACATTTTTTCTCGAAACTCATCAATCTACAACAAAAATAAAATAACCTGAAGGAAAAGAAAAGGTAAAAAGGTAAAGCTCTCAACCTTAAAATCAAGAAAGGCCAAAAAAAAAAAGACCTTCAAATCAAGAGGGTGGACAATTTTATTATAAAATAAAATATAAATTATATCTTTTTAATTATTAAATATTATAATCCATAATTTCAGTATAATTTTTAAAAGGCATATCTTTATATTAAAAATAGGTTGCCATTCTTATATGACTTTAAATGAAATAACACAACTGTAGTACATTCTAAAAACTATAGCACTTCCAATGTAATATAACAATCCATATACAAACAAATAAACATATAAATTCCAAATTAATTGTGAACACGTTAACTAGTTTAGGAGGAGAATTTGTTGTCCTGGGATGTTGTCTGGTCCTTGTTTCAATAAATGATTATTTGACACGTGTAAAAATAAAAAATAAAAAAAATTTCAAAATAATATAAATAATAATTATCATTTCAAAATATGTATTAGATACTCATTCGCTGATGCAGAAACAAGACAGTATCATAAGAACAGCAAATGTGTTTCGACTATATCCTTGATTCCTTTTAATTCTCGGCCAAGTTATCTTTGTTCCACGTTAAATACCGTTGGTTATATAAGAAGCAGTGGTTGATAAGATAAATGGATGAAACTATCACCCTTTTTTCTGTTAAAATCGATTTGATTCATCTTTATATCTCTGTAATGTAATAATATGATATTTAATAATGACCTACCCCGAACATCCCCAACCAACACGACCAACGGAACGTTCAACAGTTCACATCCACGTCCTGTTTGGTTGGTAAAACACATAACCGCTTCATTCATTCATTCCCTTCCCTCCAAGACAAGCCAACAAACCCAACCCCCCAAACCAAAACATCCTATACTCATTAATCGCCTCTTCCTTGTCCTTAACAAAAACCACACATTCATTCATTCATTCATTGCACTCATGATCCTGCTACCTTGAAATCCTTCCTAAGGTACTTTGATCATCATCGTCCTACATTCATGGAGGACAAGAATTCTTCCGATGAGGTGGTGGAGATCAAGGTACATCAACCCCGGGAACGAAATGCCGACACCAAGGTCCAGGCCATACCAGGGAAAGGGACAGGGACAAGGCAAGGGCAACGGGCAGGAAGGCAGCCTCCTCCGCCGCGGTTTTTCGATGAATTTACACCCTTTAGGAGGTGGACATCATGGCTTGTGCCAGCTTTTGTGGTGGCAAATATTTTGCTTTTTGCGGTGACAATGTACGTTAATGACTGTCCTAGGAATTCAGGGTCTTGTCTGTGGAGGTTTCTAGGGAGGTTCTCTTTTCAGCCGCTTAAAGAGAATCCTCTCCTTGGTCCTTCATCAGATACGTAAGTCTTGCTTCTTTTTTTTCCTTTTAATTTCTTCATTTGATGTGCTTTATTTGTCTTTCTACAAATTTATTAATCGAGCATTATTAACAATTTCACACTAGAGATTATGTGGTATGTGATTTATGTAGACCGATTCCTGGAACATTACATATCTTGGTATAGTCGTCTTTGATCACATATCTTGACATAAAGGAATTTTACGAAGTTTGCGGATTACTGATGGCTTGGATTGGGCAGTTTAATGGATTAAGTAGAAGAAAAAAATCATAACAATACCATGCCCGGAGTTTTATAGGAGAAAACCAAAAACTGATTTATGTACTGTATGGATTGCTTGGAAACAGAGAAAGCAAGGTTATGCTTGTGTAGGAGGATTGGAATCTTATTAGTATTTGGAGTGGGGTTGGTAATGCAATCGTACAAGACCACTATTACAAGTTTCAAACAATATGTTATGTTTTATTTTATAATGGATATGGGAAAAAAAAAAGGTCTAGTGGTCAATTTGTGGTGACTAGATGTAGAATTTTTAATCGTGGTGAATGAAGCTTTTGGCTAAAAGGGAATAACAGTTTGAAACTAAACTTGGATGCGATATCATGCTGGAATGCTTAGCCAAAAAGTCTCGACACTTTGTTGAAAAATTTCACACCCTACTCATTTCATTTGGATGTATTAATTCCTAAATACAGTTGGGTGCATCATTTTCTTGAAATGAATGATGTGATGGGAGGATAAATTCTGTGTACTAATTTGTTAGCATTAAGGGCATTGATCTGCACTTTATCCAACATCAGTGGAGAAATTGAAGAAGCTGAATATACAAATTTGAAAACCCAGGACAATGTTGACCATTTTTCTATCCTATCTTATTAGTATAATAGATTGATAATAGCATGTTCAAATGTATTGCTATCAATTTGAGATAGAAGGTTTAAAATGTGTTCCTTAACCGAGGAAGTGATACTCTTTTCTTTCTACTAGATAATTATGAGAAGACAGGTTAGATTGAATGATGAAAAGTAATAGAAACTTGATGAAAAAAAATTTTTCCTGACCTGAAGTTTGCGTTTCTTCGTGCATACTTTAAAGCAAGTTTGAAGATCCACAAACTGCGAATCCTTAATTTCATGTGTGGATTAAGTAATGGACTGAGGCCCCTTATAGCGTTGTGTTGCTTTTCCTAGAGTACAGCCTGGATTGATGGTGCTCAATTATATCATTAGGGAATATGCCTTATCTTTTCCACATTTTCTTCTTCCAAATTTTCCAGTTTAGTCAAGATGGGTGCACTGGAATTGACTAAAGTGGTCCAAGAACACCAGGCTTGGCGAATCTTCAGCTGCATATGGTTGCATGCGGGACTCTTTCATGTTCTTGCCAATATGTTAAGTCTCCTTGCCATAGGGATCCGACTTGAGCAGGAATTCGGCTTCAGTATGCACCGAAACTTCCTACATTGCTTTATTGTACTTATGCTCCACATATGAACTTACAGATAACTAAGCTGGGCTTATTTTTGTGAATTCCAAAAATGATTTATTGCTAGCATTTTCATCATTGACCTTCCGTTGATGGCCTTCTTTGATTTCACAGTTAGAATCGGGTTGCTATATGTCATCTCTGGCTTTGGTGGGAGTCTTCTCTCTGGCCTTTTCATCCAATCAAGTATCTCAGTCGGTGCATCTGGAGCTTTGTTTGGTTTACTTGGAAGCATGCTATCAGAGCTCATCACAAACTGGACAATTTATGCAAACAAGGTACATCAATAATGAAGAAATTGAACTGTCGATTTTGGATGTGCTCACAATTTGAGCTAATTAGCAGTGTTTACCGGTAAATCTCTCCTTACCAATTCACCTTTTGCTTTCCCTTTGCAGTTGGCAGCATTGTTGACACTTGTTTTCATCATCATATTGAATTTGGCATTAGGAATCCTCCCACATGTAGACAACTTTGCTCATATTGGAGGATTTCTAACTGGTTTCTTTCTCGGTTTTGTCTTCTTGATACGCCCACAATTTGGTTGGGTTAGCCAAAAACATGCTCCTCCAGGATATGCATCAGAATCTCTTAAACCAAAGCACAAAATTTATCAGTATCTCCTGTGTGGCATCTCCTCGGTTGTGCTAATGTCTGGGTGAGTTTCTCGTTATCTTCTGTTTCTCTCATTCTCCTAGTGTTTGGTGCAAAATTATTGAAGTTTCCTAACCAACTGGTGATCAATCCCAACAGATTTACGGTAGGTCTAATTATGCTATTCCGTGGTGTTAATGCAAATGACTACTGCTCTTGGTGTCATTATATGAGCTGCGTTCCGACATCTATGTGGAATTGCAACTCAAATAAAATGTACTGTGAGGTAAGTGATGACACACCGCCATAAATTTTACTCTTTGATTCTAGACAAAGGAAGAGAGGAAACATGTTGAGCAAGCTATATGATTGACTGCTTAGAACGTAAGGTTGGAATGAAGCTGGTGGATTTAATTATACATAAAATTTACTCAAATCAAAAGAGAAACATAATCTAAAGATAAATTCTAAATCCAATCAAGTCCTTTACGTCTATACCTAAATTTGTTAGAGTTTTTTAAGTTCATTTGTTTGCATCAATGAAGGGACTTGCTTATGCAGTAACATAAAGGACCTGTTGAAAAGATACAAAACATGAATTTTGACAAAAACATAAAGGAACTAAATGACAGTTTTTAATGTAAGCAACTAAATTGGATTGGAATATAAGCATATAGAGAAATTTCAGTATGCTGTGCTTGTCCCCGACTACAATATTTTCTGAAAATTAAATTGCTTGCCCTTTTGTAAACTCATGTACAGTACACTAAGTTCTTGCCACATTGTTTTAGTAGGCTAATGCAGCTATCTTGTTGTTGGTTTGCAGAGTAGTCAATCAGGGAATTTGATGAACTTAACATGCATGAGTAATGGGAGAAGTAACCTTTATGTATTATCTGGTGATAACAAGCCCCCAGCATCACTTGTAGAGCTATGCTCCCAACTCTGCAAATAACAATATGATATTCAGCTCTTGAAGATATTGCTGCTTATTGATTGGTTCATTATTGTCACTGTATATAATTTCATGCCAAATGGCAAAAGAATCATTTTTTTTTTCATTTGGTAAATCTCATTACACTCCCTAAAATATTGGTTAAATACAGATAAAACACTACTAAGTTTTTGAAGTATACTTTCGCCTCCTCATAACTTCAGAAAATATACACATATAACGTTGCTAAAACTCAAAAACGGTTGCTACCATAGTATTTTTAGCAGTAGCATCGAGGTGTCAACAAAGGTTTGAAAATGATTTTCATATGTTTAAAAGTTGTAGGATGATGATTTTTTGGTATGTACATTTCCTTTCTTAGCTCTTGTTACAAAAAATTAAATAATGTATTTTCCCAGTCTAAGTTTTCCATGTACAATCTATATTTATGTGCACGTTTATTTTTGGCTAAGTTGTACACCCACATCGTTATGCAGTCAAAATATTGTGTGGGAAATCTATACAACTACATGTATCATCACTACAAAAACCATCATTATACAATAAATAAATGGATTAGATCAGAATCGATTAGAATAAATGAATAAACACCCTAAGAGATTACTAACAAAAATTAAGGTTCTTATAATCAAACCTTAAAGAAACTTATAGATTGAAAAATTTGGAGTGTGTACTTAAATAAAATGTTAAGAAACTCATAAAATTAGGCTCTGAGATGAAATTAGATCCTATTAACTTAATTAGATAAATTATGATTAAACTTAAGAATCAAATTTAATTACAAGTAATGGAAACTAGAACCTGATAATGCAGTTTGAGAAGAAATGTTGTAAGCTTAAAATAATAGGGTTTTATAATAGAATATATAATAAGAAGAAAAACCCTAAAATCGTATTTAAAAATCATTTGTATAGAAAATGGATGAAAGAAAACAAAGGAAAACTTAACTAGAAATAGGTAGGGTGCACTTCAAGTTCAACTATTGGAATTCACCGCATAATCACAAAGAGAGAATAATTTAATTAATCAAAATGATTAAAAAAAAAGGTGGAACTCATAAAAGCATCCACATGCAAGATTCTTAACACAAATTCCTAATGTGACGATATCATTTTTTTTTTTTTTTAAATTCTTATGGATGTAGAGGAGGTTTTTAACCTTTTGGGGTCCTATATGAAGGATCCCATAATATGAGTTTCTTTATATTAAATTATTATTTTTTATAAGAATAAATTTATCGTGTAAAAATAAATAAGACCTACAAAGAAACTCATACAAAGAATCATACGAATAAAGTAGTGAGGTTATTAAAAAGGAAAGTTGATTATCCATATTCATACGAAACTCTCTTTCTTAAAAGCCTCACCATCATATCTACATCCCTAAGGAAAGTTGATTCATTTCAGGTTTTCATTTTTTTTACAAATCAGAAAGTAAGATATTTGCATAATTCTTTTCGATTAATACGAAAGAAATATATTATTCTCACTCCTTTTCCTAATAAGTCAACTATGATGCCACAATAAGATTAATATGAACTAAGTTTATATTTGTATGGGAAAGATTGCCATAACAATAAAAGTGGATAAAAAGTAGAGTTTATAAGAAAAAGACTCAATAACATTTTGGGTTTGTTTGACTGGTTTTTTTGGATAGATACAAATACTTTTTAATTTTTTTAACAAATTGTTTATGAAAAAATAAATATAAATAAAAAAAAGAGTTGGCAATTCCAATGAAAAGATCAAATATAAATAAAATATAGATATAAATCGAATACATTTACATATATCGTTTCGATATAAATATAGATAAAAAAAAGACCATCCAAATCGACCCTTAATATGTCTAAGGTCATAGAGTGTTTGATATAAAAGAAACTTATTTATGCCTAAACTTTAAGGACATTAGTGTTGTATAAAGAAAGTAAGATTCTATTTAATTAAAAAAATTTAAAAAAAAAAATTAAGAACATATTGGACCTATAAAATAATATGCAACACGTATGTTGCAAGTCCTATCCTTAAGAACATACATAGCAAATAAAACTCATATACAATTGACAAAATAATATAAATTTAAAAGGTTATCACGTGAACATCCTCACACGTAACAATTGCGACAACGCCCTTTTTAATAGAGCCTTTAATTGACCCTCCAATGATGTCTTTATCCCTCTGCAATGGCACATGGCTATTAGAAGACATTTTTCCTTTTTCTTTTTTTTTTTTGGGCCATTAGAAGACATTTTTCTTTAGTCCATCAATGACTAGAATAAGGGTCATTAACCAGCACAAGAGTCCAATTTTAATTTGTTGGCGGAATTTATGAACATACCTTTTTTTTTTTTTTGGCCATATTTATGTACATACTTAAGCGGTATTTTAATAGCAATTAAATAAATCATGGATTAAGAATTACAATAGCTATGATGAAAGTAATCAAATCAAGAAAGAAAAGGAGCTAATAACAATTTAATGTAAAAGATGAAAATTCATGAGCTAATGGGCATACTGAAATTGCACTCGACGAAAAGTATAAAAGGATCGCAATTATATTGTCTTCATAATAAAGACAAATACAAATAAAAAAAATGATTAAGACCATCGAATGGAAACATGAAAACGACACAATATATGGTAAAATTTATATATTTACAAAACCTATAGATACAATTATATTAAAAACCAATTATTTCTGATCATTATTTAAGAATATATATATGTATATATTTATGGTACAAATTCAATACAAAATAACTTATGAACACAACCTAGTAACATCAAAGATCATCCTACCTGATGAACTCTTCCCCTCCCAAGTGCTCCCTCCCTATGTATTGATTTTATACCCATGGCACTATATTCCTAAGAACTGCGACGTCGACATTATAGAAGACAACAAGAATCACTTGCTCTAGTAACTTGATTTGATGCTAGCCTTCTCATGTGCTAAAATGTATAGCCCTTTTCACTCTTCTTGCTCTTTTCTTTCTTGTGTGTAATGTGTACAGCCTAATCTCCATGACATTCGAAGATGTCAACAAGTGACAGACTTAATAAAAGAGCCCCGACGCCACAATGCACTAATGGGTTAAGCCCATGTATTCCACACAATTAATATCATGAATGGTATCTAAACTTTAAAAAATATATATATGTAATTAGATACATAAACTTTAAAATTAATCAATTTGGTACTTAAACCTTGAAATTGATCAATTTAGTACTCGAAAAAATCTTTCATGCATGCCAGTAGTATCTCCATAGGTACTAAATTAATTAAATTTAAAGTTTTTCAAATATCAAATTGATCAATTTCAATATTCAAGTATCAAATTGCATATTTTATTAAAATTTAGGTACCATTTATGACAATTAATTCTAATAATAATTAAGGATGAAACAACTAGAAAAAAAAAAGGAAATACAAAACTAAGTTTACATAAAAATAATTACTAATAATAAATCACATCTAATACACACGATTTTGTTTTTAACAAAGAACACATTAGATGTAGACACTTCTATAGTTTCAATACTGGAAGTCAAAACACGTAAATAGCAATTATGATATTCGATTTATATGTGCAGGCAAGCATGCGACTTGCATATAAATATATAAAATCGTATGTACTAAATGTGATTTTGCGTAATTTGATAATTATTTTTGTAGAGTTTGTACATGTGTAATTTTTTGATAGTTGAGAATAAGATAATTTCGCCTAATAATCAATACTTAGTAACTTAGCATTACAGAATTTACTGTGTTTAAAATAATATCTTAAAGGTGTCTTGTTCCAGTCATTACCAAATAACTGGACAATGTTAACAGTAATAAATGTTTTCATTTGCATATGGGTAAAATATTTGGTTAAGATTGGTAAAGACATTATTGAAATTACTTTAAATACAACAAATTTCAATATAAAAGAGTGGGATGTTGTCGATTTCTTAACAAATATCGGAAAGGAAATTAAGTTCTAACTTCCAATGAAATCATATGAGACAAAAGATGTAAAATTATTCTAAAAGGGGATCTCATCATGATAAAGTTGAAAACTTAAGGTTTGAGCCTTTTTTAATTCATTTTTTACCTTGAATGAGATGATCACATCTCAAAGAGAGCAAGCTGAAAAATGAATTAAAAAGAAAAGAAAATTTTAAAATCTGATGCTAGCACAAAGGAAACCATCTCCAATCATTGATTTAAAGTTTGCCAATTTTCTCGACATGCTGGAATGCCCATGGATAGGATACTTATAAGGGATTATATATTTCAACCGAAACTAATTATGAAATAATAAACATTAAAATCAATATATTAAAATTGAGCATTTTATAAATTAAGATAGAAAAATATTATCTTGTCCCTATTTCGATATCTTATGAACTTAAATTTTTTGGTAATTTCACATCAATGCTTGTTTGATCAATTTTTTCAAGTACCTTATTATTGTAACTAAATCTTATATAGTATCGGAACTAAATTTTAAACCCATCCATAGTGAAATGCCAGAATGGTTTTGGTGTGGCGGGTAAACCACCGGCCCATTTACATCTCAATTTTTTTAACCCATCATCCAAAGCAGCTGGGCCGGATATTGGCGTTGAAGTCTTGATGATGGTCTTTCTACAAGTCATTACAATTATATGAGCATCGGATTCCATCATTTAAACAACCCGGCTGCTGTTTCTTTTTCTTTACTATATTGTAGATGAAAAATATAAAAATCTATATTCATATATAGTCAAGCAGACGCGATGCAGAACCATAAGACTTAAAACAACAATGTAATATAATATGATTCTTATTATTATTATTATTATTATTATTATTCAAAACATACCTAACTTAGCAATGGCAGTATAATTATAATTAAATTTGATTTTATCACATTTAGTGATATGATTGTTATAGTTACCGATACTATATATAATAAAACTGAAACATTTTTGGTATTAACAATGTTATTATAATGTATAACTGCTAATACATAAATAGTCTCACTTCCGTAGCGTTTGATTGCTAAAAATAGATTTGGTATTTAGTTTTTATTAACACGGGATAGTTATTCTTTTATTTGATTTATAAAAAATTCTCTGTTAGAAATGTCTACTCTTATATAATATGAAATAGATAAAAAAGCTCTATTTCTTCTCTTCACCAAAAGAATTGCTATTCTTTGCAAAACAGTTCTTTTTTATTTTTTCAAATATATCCTAAATCATAAAACAAAGGAATGGATGTTCTTTTTCAGTCGTGTTTGATTCTAGTTAACGTAACATGATGTTAGTTCATTATTATCTTTTATGAATGAAAATTTAATTTTTAATTATTATCGTGAAAAAAAAATGCATAAAAAAGAAAGCAACCAACAGCTATATAAAAATAAACGCAATTTGAAAACGCAAAATGAACTAAATAAGAGTTTAAGTTAAGTGTTTAACTCATGTTTACAAAAGGTAATTTTAACCGTAAGCTGTCTATTTTGATTAAAATATAAATGCAGTACATTTTTTTCTCCTTGTTTAATAACTTTAAATAATAATAATTTTTTTCCGAACTTTAAATGGTATTTTTGAAATTTGAATTTCCTTCTGCTATGTTTTTTATTCCCATTCCACAAAGCAAAACACAGTAACTCACTTCTTTGTTTCGACATGGCCTTTCTTTATCGAAACGTGAAATGGGAAGCAGAAGCCTTGTCCTGTTGATTGATACAAGCGAAAGAAAAAAAAAAAAAAAAGGGAGGTAATTAGAGGTACATGGAAGACATGATTCAGTTATTGCTTGAAGAACAAAAGAGCTCTTTATGGGGATTGCGTAAAGTGAAATCATTTCTTTTCCCACAATTCAATTGCTTGGCCATGGAATGCTTTCAATAAATTAGGTTTTGCATGTTCCCCGAAATTTGGTCCCTCCTAGAGAAACAAATGCTTTAGCAAAGCACCGACAAAACTGTTCTAATAATTTATTCATGCATGCCAACTTATTTGGTAGTTGTTATTCTCTATAACAACACTAGTGATTGAGTGAGGTTTGTTTCTTTGTCATCAACTTTTATGTTTTTCCTCATTTCTATATTTGAGGACTAATGGGTGATCTTGGATGATGGATTATTAAAAGGATCATACAAAGAAAGATTATCATATATTCACATACTAATTTTTCAAAACGTGTGTAACCAATTTTAAATGGATAAAAAAAAATTATCTTTCAAAGCTCTCTATTAATACCTAAATTGTATGTTAACAAGATTAGATTATTTTCAATGGTGATAAAATCCAAATAAATTAGATTTAATTCTAAGATACTTTAGAGAGTTTTTTTTTTTTTTTTTTTTTTGGACCAATAAACTGAAAGTAAGACTCAATAAAATTAGCCCACCTAAAATAATCTTTTCTAAGTATTAAACAAGATACTTGTGAAATCCCACCCTAGTCCCCATGTGCCAATGACTTCTTGGCCCTATTACACTACTTTCAAAGACCAAATTCACCCTAGGCATAAAATTACCATTTTAAACCTTTTGATTACCATAACAATTTGAGAGTAACCTGATTACTTCTCCTTATTCATATTTACTAACTCCTTTATAATGATTGCATTCTAATAGTAAACTACTTAAGAGTTCGGACTCTCCTAGACTTTCTTCTATGACCTCGCTATTCCTTTACCATCTTCATTTCATTCTTAGGAATTGAGAGCCATTTAAAGTGCAAACTGCCATATCTAGTACTAAAACACGAACTGCGAGGTACACATAAAATACACACATGATGTATACAAACAAATTCCTTGCATCCATAAGTATTTTGACTAGGCAAATTAATAATTAATTTAAAAACATATATATAAGTTTTTGAATTTTATAGCTTCAAACTGAATGTAATATTAGGCTTATTAATGTCAAACACGAGTTTGAATGAGTAAATAGTTTAATATTTGTTTGGCAAATAATGTTAATAACATAAAAATTTTTAATAGAAAAACTATGTACAAATTATTATATTATTAATCCTTAAGCACCATCAATCAATTCATGTTGAAAATTTTCACTATTTGTGTAGAGTTCACACCTCACTGCATCTCTTTTTCCTATATTTTATTTCATAAGTCAACTTCATGATCCTTATCTAGGGTCCAACCTTTGTATACCTATCTTGAATTGCACATGGGTACTAATTATGGTATGTTTGTTTTATTATATTATGATTATTTTGATTTCATATTTTTATTGTTTTTAAGTAAATATTTATCAAAAAATGGATACCAATGAAAGATTGAAAATTTTGCTTATAAATTGATAAGATATATGATATCAATATGATACACATACAGGGATAGATAAAAATCAGATCATCGAAACAAACCCTAAATATCTTCTTTCTACTAAAAACAAAAATAAAAACCTCCGATCCAACAATTCGGTGCCCGTGCTTCTTTCATTCCACCCACCAGGCTATAGATTAAAGAAGATAGGGGAAACTGTATAACACAAAACACAATAATGTCAGCATGAATGCAATCCATTCATTAAATGCTCCTCTATGCCTTTGTTATGAGTAATAATTCATACAAAAGGAATTGTCGATTGGACGGGATGGATGCTGTACTTGCTATTATGTATACGAGGACATGATCAATAGGTTAAGAAACCCTTGCTTTCTTTCGGACATAACTTCACACGCACACGCATATTCTTAAATTATTTCCGCCCAATAAGAAGATCAATTCTTCTAAAGGCCTAGTCTAGGAGGGTTGTTGATTGAAATTTGCTGCCTTCAACTACTACTCGCTCCTTTTATTAGTAGATTGCCATGGGAAGAATCTGGATAGTTAAAATATGATTTGTCATCTGTTGTTTTGGAAGAATGAAAGCTACATTTTCTATGTGCTTTACAAAACTTATGGTGCCCTATTGATGCACTCCAGTACAACATCCGTTTTCGAAATAAAGATAAGTAAAATTAACTGGAAAAAAAAATTGCAATTGTTAGAAGGCATTTTAAAATTTTACAAAATGCATAAGGGAAAAATCTTTAAACACACGAACTAATACTTTGTCATCGAAATTTTCTATCAGAACCAATGATGAACTAAAATATATAATCTTCCTATGAAAAAACTAAGAAAAATAGGCATTGCACTTATATTTTTATAATGAAAAACATCTTATTATGAGTGAGTGAGCATTGAGCAACACTATTGTTAGTACCTTAGTTTTGGATTTAGGTCTTGGATTATGTGGGCTTGCAAAATAGTAAAGGTTAGCCGACACCGAGGGGGTTGTGATACACCTAAAATAAGGTCTAGCCCAATATCATTACAAGCCTTAGTCACTTGTTAAAAAAAACCGTCCCTTATTTGTACAAGAGATTAGAAAACAAACAAAACTAGATATGCTCTTTCCCTGCTTTCCACTTTTCTTTTTCGTCACTATTGTCTTTTAGAACTTGGGTTTATATAATAGAACAAAACTCCTAAAATGAAGTTGATCTCCATGAATTACTTCTTATTTCCACTTATTGTTCCATGAGCTTCTAGATTGAATTGAGTTAATTGATTATAACTAACATTAGGGTTTTATTTGTGTTTGAGTTGCTATTGGCAGGAACAACATGATATGGAATTCGAGCTTCCAAGAGCTCTTAAAGACTTACTACTTTTTGGGGGTAATAACTATCATGCTCTGAGGGTATCTTAGTAGTAGCATACAAACCACACTTGTATACTATTACTAGTTTATCTTCAGAGAATGATATATTTTCAATCAATAGGATCTTTTAGCTGCATCGATAAGAAATGACAAATACATGTAAGCCATAAATTACTAAAAGAACTATCATCACAAGTCTCGAATAATTTAATATTATAGACCATATTCGTGTTCTATGTGTCTTTAAATACATAAACTGATAATTCAAATACTAACTAACTTATAACTAGGAAAATAAAAGTAGATAACTTATCCTAGATATCTCATAATCTTTCTACTTCTAAATTCTTACCAGAGTCATACTCCTGGAAAATACAAGCTGTGGTCAGAATGTCAACCTGAAAGGTTTTTAGTTGCATCGATAAGAAATGACAAATACATGTAAGCCATAAATTACTAAAAGAACTATCATCACAAGTCTCGAATAATTTAATATTATAGACCATATTCGTGTTCTATGTGTCTTTAAATACATAAACTGATAATTCAAATACTAACTAACTTATAACTAGGAAAATAAAAGTAGATAACTTATCCTAGATATCTCATAATCTTTCTACTTCTAAATTCTTACCAGAGTCATACTCCTGGAAAATACAAGCTATGGTCGGAATGTCAATCTGAAAGGTTTTTAGGAGTGTAAGCAAAACCACAGGCTCAATGAATAACCAAACATATTACACATCAAGCAAGTTTATTAACAAATCATATGTAATGTAACAAGCAAGCATATGCACAGATACAAACTTAGATAATTTAGAATCCAAACAAGAAAAAGATTTACATCCTCTTTTTAAGGTTGAAGAATATTTACTTAATGACTCACTTACCCATGGGAGACTAAGTACACAGGAAAATCAACGAATTCTCATTCTAAGATTATCACTTTAATTTTAAGATATTTTAACTAAACATTCCATGCATCATACCTTAGAAACTCTCTAAGTATTAGTAATTCCAAAGCGATACCACGACGGCGTTCTTCATTGCTACTTAGTTTTCGTGAAACCGACAGAATAAAGATAATCTTGGAATAACTAACATTTTGCAAAATCCAAGCATTATTAGTGAATCGAAATATTAATACGTAGCAGATTGTCACCCATTTAATATATGCAATAATGCAGTTCGTGCAATGTATGATAGTTTTTAATGATAAAGCCAATAATTTTTAGTCCGGTTTATGGTGATCATACATTACACACACAACATATAACATGCTTTTCAAATCATCAAACAATTTGTATTATCATTTTTTGTTATCTTGCTTTGTCAATCAAACGAACAGCTCATGACACATACTTAGTAATTTCCACAACAATCATATTATTATCTTTGCATTACATATGCCACTAATTACAAACATAAACAATGTAATAGATTTGAGTTACTCACCTACTCATGATGACTAATCGTAATAGTCTTCAAAAAAGTCTACTAATTGATCAGTATCACCTAATGAGATGAATAAAAATATTCATCAATACAACATAGACTATATATCAAAACTCTTATGAGTACATAAGTGTCCTATATTGGTATTTGATTTAATTTCTATTACTTGTATTGATCTTTTAAGTAATGATCCTATAATATCAAATATTTATTATTTAATATTTATTTTTACTTTTATTTTTATTTTGCTTGTCTTGATCTTAATAATATTTCATTTTTATCGAGTAGTTGTAGAGTTTGTATTTAGTAAATCAGTATTTTATCATTACTATTATTATTACTTTTATATCATTCTTTAGTTTGGCTCATTATGGTAACTAATATTTATTTTCTATCATTTATTTTCATCGTGCTTCCCTTGATCTCATTTTATGTTATTATCTTTCATTTATGGGAATTACATTATTCTTAATTATTGCTTAATTATATTTTTCATTCTTGTATATTTACCTATATAAGATAGTTATCGGGTAATTATTATGATTTAGTCTATTTGTTTAGTCTAAAAGAATGTTTTCTACTTATAACAATAACTAAGTTTAATACTTAAGGATTATTAATCTTAGAATTCTTAAATTATTATATATATTTATAAATTTTTATCTTCTGTTCTTATTCTTTTACACACACACACACACACACACACATATGCAATCTGTTATAGAAGGATAGATTTTGTGTAGAGGAAATTTACACGTACGTCGGCATCAAATGCTGCCGGCGTTAAACTCCAGATGTCGGTGTTCGCATAAATTCTTACGTTTCATTTGTTTCAATATACACTGGCTCAAGGCCATCATTGTTTCAATGTACGCTGCCAGTGTAAGCTATCTACACCACCAATGTAGGTTGTCTACGCCATTGGCATTTGTTGGTTTTATGTAAAAAAAAAAATTATGAAACTTTTGTTCCAGTGCATGCCAACTCAGCACCGGCAGCTTATCCACATATGCTACCAGCGTTGGCCAAGTACACTACCAGCATATAGTTGGTGTAGTCATTATTCATCTTCTTCCTCGATTTTCTATGTTTCGAAACTTACTTTTCTTGTTTTATATGTATATTATACTTGGATTTAAACTGCTTCTAAGTGTTTTTCAATGTTCCATAAGTATTTTTCGTGACATAACAATACACATATCCTCTTATAATCCTCGTACTATATGATTTCCTAACTTCTATATGTATCTAATGAATAAAATAAGGTTTAAGGTTAAATGTTACCTTGTTTGAGGCTGCTAGAGTGATGTCCAATCCTTCCGAAGGCTTGAAACAAACCTGAGTTAATAATAAACATTGTTTAAGACAATGTTTAACACTCAAACTAACTAAAAATGAATTCCTACTTACCTTTATTGTTCTCTTCATATGCTTATGTTGTAGCTTGTTAATGGAGTTATATTTTGGTGTGTTTTGTGGTGCAAAGGATGACGAATTGGTTGTGGTTTGGTGTGGCTTTGTTGTTGTTTTGGTGTAAATTAAGAGTTTTGTTTGTTGCTCATTAAGGTTATATATATATATATATACATGCATTAGAGGATAGCAAATCGCAAAGAGTTTTTCAGCCAAATAAAGTAGTTTTCTCCACCGAATTCTTCTATTTGTTGTGCATGATTTCTATGCATTTAATGAGTTGTGGACTTGGTTAAATTTAATTGGTTATTCTTTCATTTTTATTTACTTTTGTTGATTATTTGACCCAACTTGTTTTAAATTTTCAGTTGGAGTTTTTCAGGGTGATCCTAACCATGTATTGCACCGAATTTGCATCTTAAATAATATAATATTAATTGATTGATTGATTATCTTAGTTTTAGAGTATTTTATCAAGTTAAATAGGTATAAATATGTCAGTTATTTAGGAATTTTGTGTCCAAAAATTTAGTTTGTGCTAATATAAATGTTCTGGATTATCTTTAAGTTCAACTTTTAGTTTAAAGTTTACATGATTAATTATTTTTAGGGTTCTATCTTACACGATTAGGGTTTTCTAAGCTTAATAGGATAATTTTGATTTTAGTCTCTAATAGCTTTAGGTTTTTCTAACTAGAATACTGGTGCGATTCAAATATTTATTTGGAGTTTAGATTGTTAGTTATGGATCTTTTTTTTTCCCTTATTGTGTATTTATAACCCTAACAGTTCTTTCTTAAATTATTATTTTCTAACTATAAGATTTATTGATTATTCACTCTTTAATGTACTTGAAATCTTATCTAAATTATTTATATATCTTGAGTTTTTGATACCCATTATGAAATCTTATCTTTAGTATTTATTACTATTTGGAGGACTTTGTTTTTGGATTTAAAGATATATATAGGCTCATGACTACTTGTAGTCTTATTCTAGGGTCTTTGTTAAGTCATACATTGACCTTCTATTTACTATATTTATATGTCTATCTATTTCTACTGGTTTGAAAATTCTCGAGGTTTATAATAACAAGATCCCCAACAATGTTATTTTTTGTATTTATACTTGTTATTAGGTTATTACCTTCACTACAAGCCATCACTAAGCACACACAATTGTTTATGAGGTATTACAAGTGAATTTCATCAATGCTTAGTGTAGTTACACTCTAACTAGTGACATAGTCTTGCAAATAGCATGTCTTGTATCTCAATCCTCTTTCTTTGATCATAGCATGTTTCCCCTCCCCTTTGGAAAGCCATGTTGTCCTTAAGGTGATGGTCAGGGTAATCTTACTTGAATTTTCCTAAATCTACCCAGGAGGCATCCTCAATATGAAGAGACTCCTAAAATACTAAAATTTAGGAAAGAACTAGGCCCTTTTGGTGAATTATCCTAGAGTCTAGTATAGCTAAAGGTTTGTTAATAGGAAAATTCCAACCAAAATAATGTAACAAGGCTTTGAGAAATGTTATTAATTCCAACCAATTGTTTTTAACTAGTATCAAGTGAGAATCTTTGGTTGAGAGAGTTGGAAATGTTATTAATTCCAACCAATTGTGTTTAACCAATGTTGAGTGAGCTATGAATGACCAAATGCATAGTGGAGGGTCGACAAGAGGATGTCTTGGCCACTTGGCACCTTAGTTGGATTGGGTTAGGCATGAGAAGCTTTCTACCAAAATTTGTCCACCAACAACTATTATTATACAAGGTACCTACCTATATTTTACTCAATTAGGTAGGCTCAAGGTGAATACTAAGGAAAACAAGATAGGTTATAAGTACGCATTTTCAAAACGTATTCTCATAACTTAGGCGATAGCGTATGGTGTCCTTATACCTTGTATCACCTTAAAACATATACTTTGATATATATATATATATATATACAGTACAAGTTATAGAATACCTAATATCCATATACACCCTATAGAAGTTATTGAATAAAATTCATAAATGAAAAATAAATAATTTCAAAAAAGAAATAAAGAAAGAGCTTAAGCTCATAACAAGCAAAATATTCTAAACAATTGAACCTAAAGTCATCCATCACTTTTTCTGCTACCCCCTTTTTTTTTCCATTTGTCTCCAATTTACATTTTCCATTTCCTCTTTTTCCCTCTTATTCTTTCCCATTCAATAAGTAGTAAGTACTAACTTTAATTTATTGAAGTTAGCTCTCTCTCACACTTTGCATATCATTTTCTTTTCCCTTCTTCTTTTTTTATTTTTTTAAGTAAATATTACATAAAATTGAAATGATAAAAATGGGAAAAATTATTATTTTAATAATACAAGTTTTACTATGGTTTCACAAGTTTTGTTACATGCTCTATAAGTTTTCCATATAACTAAGGCTGTAATATTATGTACATTTATTTATAATTTTGTTAATATCATATAAACTTAATGTTTATGGAAAGATAGACAAAATTTACAAGTTTTATAATGTACCCTTAAAAATGGTTCTAAGATATTACAAGATAAGTTTTGAGTCCAAAATTTAGAAATTTATACCTTATACAATACAAGGGCACAAATAAAATTTTTAATCTCACTAGTATTGTACTTGCTCACCCTCACCTAAACTATTAAACTTCATTTAACATGTTTGTTTTCCTAGTACATATAAGAGGAGATTCTCCATTTATCTTGATTTTACTCAAAAAGGAAAAAAGAAAAAGAAAAAAAGAAACATCAAGAGAGTGTTTAGATATCCACATAAAAAGGCTATAATTGATTTCATATGATAAAATTGCAAATGATACAAAAAGAAAAGCCTCCATTCTTATATTTAGAATAGGCAAGTTACATTATCAACCCTATATTCATTGTTCCCTATTCAAATTACAAGAAAAATTCAAAATAAATTATCTTCTTCAATCCCTCGTGCTTGCATAGAAGTAAACATTAATAAATGAGATAGAGTTAAAATGGCCATTTTTATTAATCAAAATGTGTAACTTTGTCAATGGTTATAGTCTAATGGCATTAAACATTAGAACAAGGGTTGCAAATAAGTTGAGTCAAGACAGTACAATACTGAACTCGATCTCGACTCAAAATCTCAAAGCTCGAGTTCGACTGAGCTTAAGATTTTAAACTCGATCTTGGGTCGAAATAACATTATATAAACTCAAGCTTGACTCAATTAAGCTTATTTAGACTTGATACATTAAAAAATATTTTTTAAATTCTAATTAATATAATATTAATATTCAAAATCGATTCAAATCCAATTAACATTTATACTCAACTCAAACTCGATAAAGCATAATTAGACTCATGAGCTAATCGAGCTAAAGGGATGAAGGTTGAGTTTGGCTTAATAAACCATTCAAGAAGCTCAAGCTTAACTCAACTCGACTATTCTTTAATTGAACTCGAGTAAACATCGAATCAAGTTCGAGTAGTTTATGAACCGGTTTAGTTCATCTGCACACCTAATTAGCACTAGCCTCCTAAGATGAACCATGTTTAATTCCTTCCGTTGACATGGTAAAAGAGAAAAAAAAATGTATGGCTTTTGTTCCAAACCACTTGCCATTTTTATTTAATACATTAAACTAACTCTAAGGGGAAATCAAGATGTTTGTACTAGCCAAATCTTTATATATCGAGAATAAATTATTAGTGATTATGCCCTAGGCTAATTATTGGATATTGTCATTTTATATATTATTAATAAAGAGACATTTATTATTATATTATTTACATGTTTACTTTATAATAAGGTGCTTGAATAATTATGTCATTAATCTAAATGTCCCTATATGCACATTATTATGGAAAATAATGAATTAAATCCCGTATGAGTTTTGATTAATAATTATGAGATGTTTATTTGTATGGAGATAAAAATAAAAATCATAGGTATATGTTAGAGAAGTAGGTACCAGACCAACCTGCTATTAGATCACTATTTGTATTAGTGTCATGAGTGATTCTCACAATATCAATTTCATCATATCCTTACACCTGAAATTGTCATGGTTTCCAACATAAGGAACATTGTGATTCAACTCAATTAAACGTTATATTTAACTAGATAATCATAAATGTTGTAATTGAGCATAATGTGAATCATGTAGAGGAAGATGAGTGATTGAGATGGGATTCGTCCTCTCATTATGTGAAAGATGTCTTTAGGCTTCTCAATAAATGAGACTGAGAAATGTATGGTCGTACTTAAATGAATTGATAATATGATCAATGTTATTTGTCTTATCAGTCTACTTGGAGATTGAGAAATGATAAGGTTGAACAATATAAGGGTAACACTATTCATACCTTATGTTAAATCTAGATATCATGTAATAAAGTGATTATAACATAAGTTATGGATCAAGCAAAATCGGATCACCAATTTTTACTTAATTTAGATAAACATAATGTCTTGCAAGAGCCACTTATGTTTTGTGGGCTAAAAAGGTTTTGGGTCTATTACTAATATTAAGTAAACCTATTAAGGTCACATACAAAGGAATAAACTAAAAAAAGTATCATAGATTAAATTTAAATACGCCCAGCAGGAATAATTAAATTATTTATTAATCTTAATTTGTTAAAAATAATAAATAATAATTTATAAGTTTTAATTAACAAAAACTAAGTGGATTAAGGATTCTCATGTCTTTATTCGTGAGAATATTGACATTAGTATAAATAGAACACGAGTTCTCGTGTAGTGTAAACGACGCATGTCGTCACATTAAACCCACACAGAAATTCTGCTACTTCTAAAAGAAAACACCAGAGCTCTTGTATGAGATTCCTAGGACAAATCTGAAATTGTTCCAAGGTGCTAGCACATGACAATCGTGATCCGTTTATTCATATGAATACCATAAAGGAGATTGCAAAATTGGAAGGTCTACAAACTCTCATCATCAACGCAATAAAAAATTTGAAAAAGGTAAAACCCAATCCTCATATCCTTCTATTTGATGAACCGCATCGATCCCATCGATTTGGGATTGTGTTAAAAAAAATTCACTACTAAATCTAATTTTTGAATTTCTAAAATTTAAGATAAACTATATAATATGTGATAAGTGATAAATACTTGACAAAACACATTCAAGGGATAATTTTTATTCTATCTTAATTCCATATCCTATCCACTATTTTTGATAAATATTCTAGTATATTTTTGTTGATAGTCCTTTAAAATAAAAGGGGTACCTATGGTATGTACTATCCTAATTTTTAATACAACTCTCTATATTAAAAACCTTATTTTTTGAGATTATTCATCATTGTAATAAACTTATCATATTTTAGGGGGTTTGTTTTGCATTTTTTTTTTCTTTTTTGTTAATTTTTTACACATGTAGGGACAAATCAATAGCACAATAAATAGATAATATTTAATGTATAAAATTGTACTAGGCACAATAAAGTAAAAGATATTGAATAAAATAAAAAAGATTTTCAAGAAGAAAAATCTTTAAAAAAAATTGACATCTCACCTAAATTACTAAACAAAGTCTTTATCATTGCGGATGCTCTCAGTGATTAAAAAAAGAATAACGCATAATGAAGTTTTCAAGAAAATTGGTTTTATATACACACGGGTCCATTTGTTTCATCATATTCTGGTTATTTTGATATAATATTTTTATCATTTTTAAATAGATGTTTGTCAAAAAATAAATACTAATAAAAAACTAACAATTTTATTTATAAATAGATCAAACAAACATAATACAAATATGATACATATAAGTTATAAATATAAATTAGGTACAAATACTATTCAAATAAAAATCCGACAATCCAAATAGAACCGCATAAGGCCTATTTTGGGGTTTTAATATTGTAAATGTTTGGGTTTAAAGAAAATTGATATCACGAAGAGTAACTTTTTAAAAACTTCCTTACTATTAATACCATACTATTTGTTACAATTTTACTGATTTTATATATACTATCTATTTTGACACATGGTATGTCTGTACTAGTAAGTTCATTTTAATGGAAACTGCCATTTGTTTGTCAAAAGATAGAGGAAAAAAAAAAAAAAGAAAGAAAGAAACTGTCATCTATCTTATAATTAACTCTGAAAAGGAATTGTCTTGCTTTGTTTTTACATATCGTCAATGCATGCACGGAAAGCTGTCAGCCGCGTTTGAGGGTGTTAGCCGATAAAGTCGTATGAGGTAATGGCATTTGTTAATCCTCATTTAGTTTTCATTCTTTTTAATGATTTATCTTGTGTTCTACACATAGGGGGTATAAGACTCCCAGTGGATTATCCCAATCATGTGTGAGGGCCGACTAATCGCCTATCCTTTTATTAATTTCTTTTTTAAAAAGGGAAAACTTTAAAAATTGTTTCAAAGACAATTATAAATTTTTAATTAACAACTCTAGTTGGTGAGAGGCTTTAACCAACTGAAAGATCATTAAATGGCGAAATTTAAGGTTTTTTAAGAATGTGAAAGAATTATCCTGTCATTGATTTTATAATCTAGTGACATTGTTTAATGGTCTTTCAATTCGTTTTCCTTATAATAAAAAAAAGGATAAGTAAAATTGATGACAAGCATACCAATAAATGCACACAATAGAAATAACAATGATGAATATTCAGAATAAAATGAGCATTTTACATGCACTCTCCAAATTATTTGACCGTGGACCTTAACATGTTTGTGCTCATTAGAACTATGAGTTGGTTATAATATTTTATCTAATGCCTAGAGAGTAGATCAACATGCCTTGCAAAAGGCGAATCCAAGGGAATAGATAAACCTACTCAATAGTCCTAATAATTGAGCAAAGCAACAACTCATTCCTCCCAATATGAGAATCTTAGTCCTATTTATTTATTTATTTTTATTATAACGGTAGGGGGTCTGTTTGGATTGTCAAATTTTTATCTGTATCGGATCTATATTGGTTCGGTATCAATATTAGTTTAGTATTAGCTCGGTTTGTTTAATTTATGAATAAAACTGTTGATTTTTCATCAATATCATATCTGTATCCGTTTGATATTAATTTAATTTGAAAACAACACGAAAATGATAATCTAAACAGAAAAGTGCGATCTCTCATATAAAATATCAGAAAAATATCATTAAACCATATCATCATTGATGTTTTATATATAAAAGAAATGTGACATATCTAGAAGCGAGAAATGTTGTATTACAAGTATTAGGTCCGGTTTAGGACTTGTCTATGTCTAGAGTAAATTGTAAACCACAATTGTATGCGTTGAAAAAGAAGTTGTCCGCTTAAAGTGTTCACACTCAAACATGATTCTGATAATCTTTTCCTTTTTTTTTTTTTTTTGGGCCAGATTCAGATGATGTTTTCTAGATCCATTTTCTCGGTCGAAATACACCGGCGTGGACTAGAAGATTAGATAGCCGTAAATCAAGAATAAATAAATTAATTAATTAATAACCAAAATAAAAGAAAAGGGGATAAATAGAAAATATAATGGATATTCTGCAGAACTTATTAAATGTTAAATATAGGATATGTACTGGCATCAATAATAATAAAGCATGAAAAAGTTTTTCTTTCGTGTGGTAACAAATGCTTAAAAATACAGGTCAAGGTATTGAACAAGTCATTTTTTATTTTTATTTTTATTTATAATGACTCAATCTACAGAAAGTCTCAAGATAGGAAACTACCATGTTAGGGAGGAAAAACAAGTTTTTTATTTTTTATTTTTTTCAATCGCCGAGTAAATGACTACAGGACCATTACTCTAATCTACCTTATTTATGATGCTTTAAAGTGAATAGGAAGGATTAGTATCTTCCGTATATTATATAAATAAGATAAGATATTGATTATATAAATTATACTTAAATCTTATTACTCTATAGGATTTTTCGCAAGTTAAATAGATTGATCACCCTATCATAAACCCACCTTAGTTACATTCAAAAGAAAAAAGGATATTTATAGTTTTTTAAGTTATCTTATATAAAGATTATTTCCGTAACCGTTTTTGATATTTTAAACACTGGTAAGTAATACTTGTAGAATATTTGCTAATAATAAATAATGCAATTTTTAGGCACGTCCTTGGTATGGATATATCATGTTGTGTCACGTTTGATTTACAAAATAAGTTCAATCCTGAACAAAACATCCCTTGTTTTACTTGACAAATTTTCAAATTTTTATTACATGAATCTTGTGGTACAAAAATTTTTAAACCCCAATGTTAAATGAGCACTTTTTTTCTTAATTACCACTACAACCATTAGTTATCACTACCATCATTGTGACCATTATCATAATTACCACTACCTTCTACCATAACGGGAAAAAAAAAATAATAATTCTTATGTTGTTCCTTTCACATTATATGAAATGCAAAAGAATTTTATGGAGCGAATTCCTTGTACCTCACTGTACTATTCCCATTGTGTTGTAGTTTACTAAAAAACCACCGGCGACAACAATATCGGTGCGAAGTATGCTGGCAAAAATTAATGCGTTGCTGAGGCAATTTAGGCTCAGGATTGTTTAATTTCTATTTGTATTTTATTTATATATATTTATTAAAAATGATAAAAATATAATATTAAAATAATCAGAATATAACAAAACAAACAGTTCTTAATTAGTTAATGTTATTGTAGTCTAATAACATTCTTTTTATCTATCAAGCGAGAGATCTAGGTTTGAATCTCTTTCCATATCATAATTAAAAAAACAAAAAACAAAAGAGTCCTTAATCAAATCTACTAAATCCAAACGACACTGGCTGTTGGCTGACCCGCGACCCTTTTGGCTTATTCCACCAATCACGCCTGGACTTGTGGCGCTAATTTGTAATTCCTTCACATTACCCACCATCTCGTATCCTTCAAAGTTCAACCTTTTAACTACTCGTATGCACATGTTATACTTGAATTTTGACTCTTGTTGGGGGGAAACTGGAAAAAGGGAACTTGACTCTTGAGGCACTATCAATGATCATATTCCTCGACAATCGACATAACAACAAATCCCACGTATTGGCACTCGCACTACTAATCCAACATTTCAAGTCCCCTATCGAGCTGTTTTTTCTCTTTTTTTTTTCTTTTATATATATATATATAAACAGATGATGCACCCGCGATATATATGTAAATAAAACATTAACTTTTTAGAATATTAACTAATTTGATTTGGAACCTATGTAAATAGTAGTAAATAGTTAGTGATCATTCCGATGCAATATATGTATATCCAGCAATATTATCAATATGTGAAAATGTAACATAACATGTTGGTAATAAAAATATCTTCATGATAATAATACATTTTTGTATACAACATTCCTAGTGTATGTCACACACACTCTAGGTAGATTTACTTTCTTAACCAAAACTTTTATTGATGCCATCGATACTCCTCGTGATAGTGCTACATGGAGTTGATTTCTTGTGGTGATTGTCCTTTAAGCAATTCACGTTGAATCTCAGGCCAGCATCATGTGTTTGGGAACATTATTAATTTTATCCAGAGAAAACGTGGTGGAACATCATTAAATATGATGTCAGAGCTTAGATCGACATATAAAAATACATGCTTAGGCTAAAAAAGAAAAAAAACTATGTTTATTCAATCCCTATTTAATTATATTCGAATCTTATTTAATTTCATGATTTCAGGAATACAAAAAATATTTTACACTCATATGCTAAAAAAGAAAAAGACAGTCTATTCAACCTCTATTTAATTTCATGATTTTAGGGATACTAAAAATATTTTACGCCCACATGCTAAAAAAATTAAATTAAAAATATTTATACTAAAAATATTTACACTAAAAACACCAAAAATGGATGATTTTGCTTTAATAGTATAGATATTCTGTTAAGAATCAAACAACAGTAAAACCTCCATTTTAATAATATTAAAATAATACAATTTTATTAATTTAAAAATGCATTAATTAATCAATAAATTGATAAGTTATTAATTTAGAGAGTACTTTTTGATTCAACTAATATAAATTTAATTATATAAAATCATTGTATATCAAAATATCACTAATATATGTATTATATTTGTGAATTAATTTTAGAAAAATCATAGTATATAATATATATATAACTATAAAATAATGTAGCATTCTATACATAAGCTTTGACCAAAACTTTAATCAAATACCTGAACTTTAAGATTGCTAATTTTCTTATCCTATTGAATGTTTTAAGGCCAGCTATACTACCTATTATTTTTCTATCTAAAATTGTATGTAAAATTGGCCTTTTTTTTTTTAGTAATCATGGACTTTTGTGTATTGTAAATAATTATTTTAATGAAAATATTTTATTTCAAATATATGTAAATAGTGAAAATGACACCTCAGAAGACTAAGTTAACTTAACAAATAGGTATATATTTGTTAAAATTTCATATACTTCAAGTGAAATATTTTCATTAAAATAATCACTTGAGACACATTATTGTCCATAAGATAACTTAATGCAAACTAATTATAGGTAGTGCAAAATGACCATAGAAAGTTTAATTAGGTAATAAAATTAACAATTTAAAAGTATAGGTAATTAATTGATTAATTGGGTAAGTTCAGGTACCAAATGTGACATTACCTCCTTTTAAAATAAGTACATAAAAAGTATTTATTGTCTTTAATACTTAAACAACATTCATTGTATTAATTAATTAGGGTTTATTTGCATTGTTTGATTTTTTCCCTATATTTGATTTTTTTTAAGAATTAAAATGTCTATTTTTTATCTGTATCTTTTTATTAACAAATATTTGTTTCGAAACGACAAAAATAAACTGACCAAAATACAACCAAAGAAACATGCCTTAAATAAGTTCAATACAAATCATTTGCATCTATGATTCATTGTACTAAAACTAAGTAAGTCTATACCTTTTGGAACCAATCACGCGAAAAGAAACACTCATAGTGGCAACAACTTTTGACATTTTCTTGTTACAGTTGGAGAACATGAAACCTGAGCTTTTGAATGTAATGAAAAAAGTTAGTAATAAAATCCACCTAAACCTAAATTTGAAGGAAAAAAAAAAGATATTAAATTTATATTTTACCAAATTGTCATAATTATGTTTATAATTTTAAAGAATTATTAACTTATGATATTGATAAAACTATAAATTTGTATAAACATCTTCCTAAAAATTATTTATCATGTTAATTTACCAAAACTACTAATTTTATAATTGATGTAAGTTAAAGTTGGAAGCTGGAAAAGAGGGGAAAAAAAAAAGATAATTTAAAGAGATAAGCAGTTTATCGAGTATTGATTTATGAAATATCACAAACTCATAGTGCCTTTTTACCACTCTTCTTCCAATTCTTGAAATGTACTTGTAACGAGACTGATGTTACCGACAACGACCTCCGAGAGCCTTGGTGTTATCGTTTTGTTATTGGCTAACATATTAAGACTAAAATATACAAGATAAGATGTGTGTCTGGTTACAGGTATCCATTAAAATACAGTCTAAAAACTTCAGGAAAATAATATTAAAGTTTTTTTTTTTTTTGAATTATATAATTACCATTGAGACTAAAATAATTTTAATTTTAAACAACTTGATTTTGTCTATTGAAGAGATAAGATCATAATTATTTGACCTTATTTTTCCAAGAGATAAAGTCTTACTAGGCACGACAAACTCCTCTCTTAAAGAGACGAAGTAGCAATAAATAAAGCTATGTTGTCTTTTAAAAAGACGGAATCAAGAGCTTATGATCTCGTTTCTTAAAGAGACAAGATTGACGGGCATATTTGCTCACCATCTTCTTCTTCTTCCTCATTCAAACAACTATTAAAAATCCCTAGATTCGTCTCATAAACCCTAAACCTAATTCCTCTATTGCAGCACCGATTTTCATCAAATTGGGGAATTATCTGGGCTAATTTCGATCAGCAAGCTTTGTAAAGAAATCAATTCGTGGAAAATCAAGCAATTCGTGCAAATGGGAAAAACGAGTGGACGCGCCGAATTCCACAAGTAAGTATTGAGATTTTCGCATAATTTTTCACAATTATTGATGTTGCATTGTACGTTTTTGGGTGTTGCATATGCTGTTGTATTTTTTTTTTTTTCAAATGTTTATTTGTCACATGAGTTGTATCATGAAGTGTTTATGTGAATTTCATGTTTACTTTATGTGTTGTTGATGCTGCATTGTGGACATTGTATGATGTAATTTTGATATTATTGTATACTTCTAGAATTTAGGAATTAAATTATAAAATCATATATTGCTATAAGTTTTCCACCTTGATCATGTTTGATGATGTGATAACCCACATCAATGAAAAGGTTTGATAAGGCTGAGATGAATATACTAGTAATAGTATATATGTTTGATATTAGGGGAGTGTAATTCATAAGTCATGATCACATTTAATAAATTCAACTTATGTTTTAGGAGGTGGCAGGGTAGGTGATGAAACGAATAAGGCCAAGTTTATACTGTACATTCATGGCAACATTATAGAAGGAAATAATGGTTTTGGCTATAATAAACGATCAGTTGTTGCAATCAGTGTTAGTAGGCACTCTATGTATGAGCAAATACTTGGCACCAATTGTAGTAAACTTAAGATAAATAGGTCTACATATCGGGTTAAATTGTATCATAGAGTAATTATTGGAGATAGGATGCATGGTTTGATGTTATTTCATTAATCGATGATGATTCCGCATAGGAGATGTTGGTGTATTCCGAGGGGTCAATAGTAGTATATGTCCAGATATTTGAAAAAGAATTGCCGCAGGCACTTACGGTCGATATGGGCATTAAGAGAAATATTAGCAGCCCAGGGTTAGCAGATTCAAACTCCACTCTAATTCAAATAACATTAGGCCCACGGTTCAGATTAGTTACTTTGAAATGGGTGCACCTAATTGGAGTTATGGTCATGATACTGATGCGATACAAGATTCATCAATAAGTGAATCCAATGACGACTATGATGATGATAGAAATGATGATGGGACAAGTTTGTCCTAGTAGGTAATTGCTACTAATGTATAGCCTAGGGGTAATGACTAGCACTGTTCCGTGGCTCCTACAAATGCTAATGCAGAAGAGTGCTCGATGCAAGTATCTTTTTTCACTACAATATAGGTAATGCATATGTTGCATTTGATGATGAGCAAGAAATAAGTACTACAAATTGGAGCTTCGGTGATGAATTCAAGGTTGGGATGTGGTTTAAGACTAAAGATCATCTTATAAAGGTTGTTAAAATGTGGCGCAAATCGAACCATTACAATTTTAAGATGGTTGACTCAGATCTAAAGCTATGGGCAGTTAAGTGCACTAATATATATAATAGAGGTTGTAAGTGGAGACTCAAAGGCAACTATAAGAAACATGGTGAGTGGTTTCACATCATGAAATACGAAGGACGCCTACATATGTTTGGATGGAATCATTAGACATAATCATTCTTAGTTAGACTTCACCAGCAAGTCCAGGTGCATTATAATGGAGATTCATAATTCTTTAGATGTGAAGGCGAAGGACCTCCAATTGACTATTTTAAAAGAATTTAAGTATAATGCCAACATTAAGAAAATTCGTGAGGTGAAGCAAAAAGCTATTGAGTAGGTGTATTGAAGTTGGGAGGATTCATATGCAGAGCTCAAGCTTTTGCATCTACTTGATGCAATAGCAAAGGGAAATCTAAGAACAAAGTTTGAATGGAGAATTATTAAATCAAACACTATAAGACATGTCTTTATTGATAAGCTATTTTGGGCATTTGCTTATTACATTAAAGTATTTCAGTACTGCAAGTATGTTTTGGACGCATGATTGAATTTAGTTATAAAAGCTTGTTAGCAACGAGCTAATTTATATCTGTTAATTCTTTTTTGTCCCGTGATCACAATTAATGGTGCCTTCTTGTATGGCAAATACAAGCAGAAACTGCTTTATCGCAGTGGTAGTGGATGAGGCAAATCATATCATTCCACTGACATATGCTCTTGTCGATGAAGAGAAAGAGGACACATGGAGTTGGTTCATTGCAAAATTACTAGAACACGTTATCAAGAAGTGCTTCAACATTAGCTTGTTATCCGACCAGCATGACGATTTTAAAAGTGTTGTTGAAGGGGAGAATGCTATGTGACCTAGAGGCTAGACTTAGCACTGATGTATCCGGCATGTTGCCAGCAATTTTAACTCAAAGGCGAATAGTAAAGAATGTAAGGTATTAATGAAAAGAGCGGCCTATCAAACCCAGATAAGAAAGTCCATGCTTACTTTGTTGCAGTAAATAAAAGTAGTCCATGGACATCATGATATTTTCGCGAGTTGCCTCCATGTATGTGGACTTTATCTTATGATGAAGGCGTCAGGTTTGGAATTGGTACAATAAACATAGCTAAAAGTTACAATTTCATTTTGAAAGATGCTCGATCCTTGCCCTTGGCAACATTAGTGAAAAAGACCATTTACAATTGCAACTCAATGTTCAACAAGCAAAGGCAGGATGCAAGTGAAGCAATGAATTTGAGTAAGGTACTGACTGCTTATACTGCAAAGAAGTTTAAGAGGTGGAATAATGTGTTAAGTGCCCATCATATAACATGTTTCAACTATCACGAACATATATTTGACATTCTTACTACACCACGTCCTACAATGTATGGTCAAAAGAGAGATCACATGCAAAAAGTTGAGTTGAGATCAAGCATATATACATGTAATAAGTGGCAGACCTATAAGATTTCATGCTAACATGCAATGGCAGTAATGAGTACTCTACACATAGATTGTATTGCTCAAGTGAGGTAGTGGTACAAGTGGGAGAATTAGCTAAGGGCATATGAGCATTCATTCATACCTACAGCAGATGATGTGGATTAGACTCGTATTGACATTCCAACATAGTACCCCCTCTCGGGACTTATTAGAAAAAAGGGCAGGCTTAGAGAAAAAAGCTTCCAGAATGAGATGGACGTTTGAAAGGATTCACAAGGTTATGCATGCAATTCGTATAGGCAGATAGGACATAATATTAGAATTTTTCCAAATAGGTAAGCGGCTGGTAGGACAGTAACGACCAGTCGAGTCATAGTGGCATTGTATATTTATATTGTTCATGTGATTTGTTTTACTGAAGCTATCTACTTTTTCTGTTGTTTACTTCGTTTGGAACTTATGGCTTTGTAAACACTATTTGCTATTTTTTTCTTCAAGATGGATTCGAGATCAGTAGATGACTCCATACTTACAAGGCGGCCTGTTCATAAATCGAGGCTGGCATGGGAGGGACAGGTAAGACCATTTCCTCACCCCATTACTTAGAACATTTAGAGAATGTCTCTTATGGAATTGTTTTCAAATGCAGGAGCACGTCGTATTACACTATTGTCAGAGAGAGGCGAAGCTTAGGCGGTAGGCTGGCATGCCTTCATTCATGGACGATCAACCTGTTCTATTCCTATCACATGCTGGATTCATCGGTGCCTTACATATATTATTTATTCAGCTGGATTGGCATTTGATTACTGTTTTAGTTGAGACATGGTGACCAAAGGTCCATACATTTCACAGGCTAACAGAGGAGTAGACAATGACATTATAGGATATTGCAGCATTTATCGGCCTTCCCGTCGATGGGCATGCAGTTACCGGCACGACAAGGATGGATTGACCAGGGTTATGAGACCATTTACTAGGAGTTAGACCCGTGTTCACTGTGGATATTGATTGTAGTTGCTTGAAGATGTCATGGTTATAAGCACACTTTAGAGTATTATTTGATCATGTAGATAATATTACAATTCGACGCCATACCAAAGCCTACATTCTATTGCTACAGGATGAGGTGTTTATTGTTGGGAACAAATAGTCTAATCTAGCTCATGTCATACACCTCTAGCTGCTTAAGGACTTTAAGAGAGTAGGCTAGTACGTATGGGGAGCAACTTGCTTAACACAGCTATATAGGCAGCTATGTATGCTTCCTACATTGATATAAGTGACATAGCATGACCCTTTGTAGTTCTGCAGATCTAGGCCTGGGAACACTTCCCCTACATTGCCCCCTTACATCGACAATTCACAGCAATTACCACGAGACACCCCCTCATCAGTTATCGGAGTGCCACTTTTGATGTCACTCGATGCCCCACACATTTGTTGTTTGAGTATAGGTGATGCTTTGATTGACAGGTCCCCATATAGGTATGGTTTTGTATGTCCTATTTGTTGATATGTGCACAATTTCATTAATTCTAGTTATGTCTAACTTACTTTTTTTCTTGAGCAAGTTTTTTGGGACTTGTATTTTGCTATGATAGATTCCCTGCCTGAATATTATCGGGCTATTAGCAATGTATAGCATGTGCAAGTTTTTCCGATCTACTTTCATATTGTCGAGCACTATTATTTGGATAGAGTGCTAGATGGTTTGGTGATTTCTAGGGGATCCTAGACCCTCAATCTTATATGAGAGCATTACGTGAGCTTAACTTATAGAGGCGTTTTGAGTGAAACTAGGCGGCAGAGCATGACGGGTGGGTCACAAAATGGGTTGGTAGGCGTGACCACATTATGGAGATGTTGGATATCCCAGTATATCTAGAGATTATTTTGATTGGTATCATGTAATCACCAAGCGCTGGATCAGTTACACGAGGGTCATTATACAATATATGGTAAGTTCAGTAATTACATAGGTATATAGATGTATATTGGATTTGTTATTTTCATATATATATATAATATATATATTTACTCTTAATTACAGGTAGATTTCATTCACCAAGTCCCTAACATGCCACCTAATGACACTCCTAGCACAACATGAGATGTCATTCGTATGATAGATGAGTTCATGGGACTTCATATCAATGATCCAGCACCAGCCCCTACACTTAATATCATTGGTGGTAAGGATGACCCACAACCTTAGCCTTAGCCTCGGCCGGTATGAAGACACGAACCATATAGGAAGAGGCGTGGGTAGGGATGGGGTCAGGAGCGAGGTGAGATTGATACAGAGCTATAGATATCAAAGATGAGCCTTCGCCCCTGCATGTACACCATGACAAGCCGAACCCTTCACATGTTTAGTCTGATTTGCCTAGTCTATCATCATTATTATATGCTCATCTGCCAGGTACCCCGATGCTAGATATCTCATATGTTGTTCATACCCTAGAAGCTCCACATAAGAGGCGACCGTCATCGCCACATGATATGAGAGATGGGGTGGAGATGGGGTTGCTATACTCACACATGTTGATCCATCTATGGAGCATCCTCAGTAGGGTTTGCCTATGCCATTTCGTTGTACTTTTACCAGATTAGATTATATTTTATTTATATTTTTGTTTTACGGTAATGGTATGTATTATTGTATGTACATTAGATGTAATTAATTGAACAATATTGCGACTATTTTTATATTATGTTTTATGAGTTTTGTGTCATGTTGGCTATGAAGGGTTTTGGAATACTTCTGTGATTGGATGGATTTGGTTTGAGAATACTATTGTGATTGGATGGACTGGGTTCGGATGGATTATATTGTTTGAAGTTGTTTCCCTATGGTGGATTATGATTTATACAGCTAGATATAGGCACGGCTTGGTTCCGAACCGAGAACCGAACAAAAATTATCACTGGCAGTTCTAGAACCAGAACTGAGCCGTGCCATCCGGTTCTGGAACCGAAGTAGAATCGCCAGTTCCATCAATTACTGGCCATTACCACTAGTTCCACTTATTCCTAGCCAGTTCCATGGCCAATAACTGGTGGAATCGACTGTTCTACCTCGGTTCTTTTTAAAAAAAAAAAAAGGAAAGAAAACAAATGCTGTAGGATTGTCTTCTCAATCAAGTAAAGTTAAGAATCATAAGAATTTTCTCTACTCTTCTTTTATTATTTCTCAGGGACTATCTCATCATGAATAAAGTATTATATTTATAGTTTTCATTTTACTTTCCCACTCCCTATTACTGCCAATTATCGTGCTATGGCCATAGTATATTTTTTAAGACGACTTGTTGGACTGTTTTTAGTAATTCGAGTACAAACTCGCAAAATGAAAATCGCTAGTAAAAATCAAAGAATAACTATTTTTATAGTCTTATAAGAAAAAATTATAATTTCTTATTTTATAATATTAATAATACCATGAAAAATTATTTGCTAATCAAACGTAGAAATAGAAATACATCGTATGATAATTAACATACCATATAAATATAAGCTTATATTAGTATGTGGGATATTATTTTTTGAAAAAAAAAAAAATTGGCTTGTTCTTCGGTTCTAGAATCGGATCGGGAGCTGGCAGTTCTTTAAGAACCGGGCATCCTGTTCCAGTTCCGATTCCATGTTTTCTCGAACCGGAACCGTGCAGGCCGGTTCTGAACTAGTGGAGACCTTTATATACAGCTGGTTGTACACAATTCTAATAGGCTACAATTGTTTTTATCAACTAATGTAACAGGGAGTGAAATATAAAATTCAAAAGGGGTAAAGGTTATGAGAGTGCTAACCTCATCTCTTGAAGAGACTAAGTCAGTATGTTAGGTTAGTCCAGCATATTCACCTCGTCTCTTGTAAGACGAGATCAGACATTTTTTACGTCTTTTCTCTAATAGATGAGGTCAAGTTGTTTAAAACTGAAATTATTTTGATCCAAGTGGAAATTTTGTAATTTAAAAAAAAAACCTTCAATATTATTTCCTTTTTCCAAAAACTTCTCTATATAAGGAAGGAATTCCAAATAAAAATATACAACCATGTATGAATAACCACAGTCAGTATGATATTTCAAAAAAGAATAAACAAATAAATAAAAATGGGGGGACATCCTTCAACTGAATGGCTATACTAAATTTGTTCATTAGTATTATTGTTTAAAGAAATATCATTTTTAATATAAGTTTTTTTTTTCTTTGCAGGCCCAAATTAATATGAGTGATTAGCTAAGATCTTTATGGTCCAATGGCATTAAATACTAATTTTCCACTAAAATGAAGTAGAATCATTCACTCATTTTTAGAAAATATAGGATATTTTGATGGAAAAAAATACATAATATATACATACTATTAAGATCATGGCTCACATGCACGACAGAATGATATGGGAAAGAACAAAAGTTCTGAGGAGTTTGGTGGCAGGGACAAAGCAGTTTTGGATGATTGATTATGGTTGTAAATAAAACATTGTAGGTATTACCAAAGCAGTTGACCCTAATGCTGTCTTTAATGATATCACTAAAATTTGGTTAAAGAATCGAAATATATATTTTCCTTTTCTTTTCTTCTCCTAATTTGAAATATTGTTATCAAATTCTGAGATCTTTAACAATATCCACATATTTAATGATTTAGGACTAGATCTGACCGAAATTTCCTTCAATGTTGGTGTTCCCGTGGCATATCATATATGGCTAAGTATCATGTCACATAGCACAAATAAAATAAACTTTAACAACCAACCTCGATGATTTAAACCTTGACTAATTAGTAATCACCGCAATCTCTTGCTTAGAAAGAATTTAGGTTTAATAGATTTGGGGCTATAATGTAACTTTGTGAAAACTCAAAAGTTCCAAATATATAATAGTATTTTTAAATTTTTTTTTTTTTCACTGAACTCTAGTAATCTGCATAGATTTGTAGTCTTACCCATGGCATAGAATGTTATTGGGAATATTTTAGGCATCTATTAAAACAACTTACTTTTTCCAATTATAGAATAGCACTACATCCTTCTATATAAGGAGTCAAACCCTAACTTGTGTTAATAGATGCCTAGAAGATTAAGTGAGAAGGAAATCTCCCAATCGTAGCCATCGACTTGCACTTTATCATCATCATCATACACTTTTTTTTTCACTGAATTCTATGGTTAAATTAAATCACAAAATAAATCATTCACGGTAAAAATATATTAATTGTTATTGTACATTATGCTTTGTTTATAGAAATAAAAAATGATGACTATAAATGTGAGGAAAAATTGAAAAACAAACATAACACACCATTAACACAGCGTTCGACTACTTTGCTATATATTCTTATCATTTATAGAAATGAAAATTATATTGAAAGATATTAATATTTGAGATAAGTTCATTTAAAGTATCGACATATCAAATGGTTGAAAAGAAGAATCAATATTTGAGAATAAGTTCATTTAAAATATTAATATTTTAAGTGGCCAAAATGAATTATCAACGTTTTACAAAGTGCGTTAAATAAAATATTAATAATTGATCATTAATGAAAATTTTAAAAACTTAGGCTCTGTTTGTTTAGGGAAAAAGTATTTCTTAATGAAAAAACGTTTTTTCATGAAAAAGTTTTCTTGAAATATAACATATTTTAAAATGTTTGGGTAATTTTATGAAAATAGTTTTCCTTTGTTTATATAACTTCAAGGCGATTAATATATTTTAATTAAAAAAAATAAAAAATATATGTATTATAATGAGAAGTAAATCTACTTAAAGGAAAAATATTTAAAAATTAATAATAATTGTTTTTCATGATAAAATGATTGGTGGATGAACTTATGAATCGATAGAAAAATGACTTACTCTTTTATATATTGTAAATTACTTTCCTAAAATAAACTATAAATGAGTTTATATTTTCCAAGATAAGAGAAAATATTTTTCATTAATTGTCTCATTTTTTCTTAAACAAACATGAAAAAATGAAAACTCATTTTTCTGAAAACATTTTTACTAAAACAAACAGGCTTTAATTGAAAATTAATCGAAACGTTGATGAATTTTGCAAAATGTTGATACCTTATTTGATTTACTTTGCGAAATATGAACATTTCTTTTTAACAACTTGAAATGTTGATATCTTAAATAAACTTACTCCTCAAACATCGATATCTTCTGGTATAATTTACCCTTTACAGAAATATGTGAAGATTCACGTACACGAAATCCATAATTATTTATAGTCTCCACATACTCTTATATGCTATTAGAATAACAATATCCATAATGAAATATAAGGGTATTGAATTATCCATTGATAATTAATTAAACCAAACTAGTATAAAATCTTATATAAACCTATCAAACCAATCTTCTAATCATTAAGTCAAAAACATAACTACTATTAATCTCATTCCATCATGCAAATTTAATCCACCCCAACAAGGAAAATCATATGTAATTTAAACATGAATTTCAAGAGGATAAGTTGTGAAACCCACCACATAATTAGTGCATAAACACAATCATATATCATGTTGCAAAGATGCCTAAAAATTCACTAAGTCTAATAATTGAGTTCATTATATTATATATTTAGGTGAGTCATATCAATACATCCTTGACAATCAAGATCCAAAATATAGGGATGATGGCAGATTAAGTGCCTATACTTTAGTTAGTGTCTTATCTTTAAATTTAACCAAAGTAAGGCTTATACTTTCAAATATGTATAATTTAGTGTCTTTGTTAAATAATATTTAATTGATGTTTATTTTGATAACAAAATAATTATAGACTAATTCCACGTACTTTCACTATTTTTTGTAATGTTTTGGTAGTTTAGTTTTGCATCTTTAAATTTTAGCAATTTTTTACTATGTGACTACCATTATTCTATCGTTAAAAAAAATATCAAATATTATTTAATAAAGAAACTAAATTGCACATACTTTAAAAGTATAAGTATTAATTTGCTAAAATCTAACGATGAGATACTAAATTGCCAAAAATTCAAAGTACATACACTTAACTTACCTTTATCCTCCAAAACATTTGAACTGCTACTTTTAGACATGATAGAGCCTATATACTTATCACTTACCACCAAAAAAAAAAAAAAAGATAATAGGGCTGGTAGAGTAGTGATAAGTGACAAATAATCTAATAAGGTCCTCAGGCCATCACTTGCGACGAACAATTTTCAATGGTCAATTATATTCCCCATTATTAACAAAGTAATCATCTTGCACTTGGTTTATCATCTCTTACAACGCTGTTGGAAACACAACCCATCTATAATATTTAAATCATATCATTTTGCACCATCGTAACTTCATTTTTTCTCAAGTAACTTCATTTTTTCTTAAGTAAACTATATTGGGCACAACTCCACATTTGTAACTCCGTTCTTGCTTTACTACCCTATAACGTCATTTATTTTCTCAACTAACCTATATTGGGCACAACTCCCTTTTCGCACCTATGTAACTTCATTCTTGCTCACCTAACCTATATTAAGCACAACTCACTTGTATTGATGACCTAGTTACTCATTGAGCGATCTTGGCACTTAAGCTAATTGGTATAGTCAAACCTAGGCTAACCGCGTTTAACTAGACCTAGACAGAAGAGCAAATCAATCCACTGTGAAAAAACAAATTGCTAATTTCTTGGTCAGACTATACAATCTAGATGATTCGACTATAAATTTTTTGGTCAGACTATACAATCTAGATGATTCGACTATAAACTGGACAATCCGATCGGGTATAGATCCCATTGCACCACTTTTATGAAACTTTGAACTAATTTGGCTTCAACCTAGTGATAGACCTAGTAATAGTAGGCAGTAATAAAAAGAAGTTGGGATCATTTGCTTTTATGGACACTATTAGCACTATTGCATCGTAAGGTAATCAATGTGGGACTCTCCATGGAGGTTACGTTGTTTCTATATCTATTGTTACCACTAGTATGGTCCCCAATGTAGGTTTGTTATGATAGTGGCGTGTGAGTCAAAATTGCTCTCCCGATAAGTTTTTGCAATATGGTATGCTCAACAAGCAGTAAGAAATGAGAAGAGTTTTATACCTTCCCAAGCATATTAGCCTAACAAAAAAGCTTGTGTCATTGTAAATTCTTTTGTGGGGTGAACATAAATTTATGAAGATACATTTGAAGATTCAATATAATATATCATAACATATGATAGTGTTTGTTGGGTAGATTTGCAATACTTTGCGGATTGTTGTTTTGATAATATATGGAAATCGTTAATTGTGAGAAGAATTAGTTTTTGCCCTTTTTCTAAAATTTTGTCATATTTTTTTACTTACGTTTGCAATATTTTATTGCCTTTGTTTATAACAATTTCGTCATTTCCTCCATACATCTTGCATCTGTCTCTCTAAATAGTTTATCAAGGACGCATCGATAGTAAATATACTAGAGCGCATAATTTATTATAATGTATTGTGATAATTTTAGATATAATCGTAATATATTTTTATTTTTTTATTGACCTCAATTCCAATCAATTCAACCCTTTGTTTTCGACCTCTTGCATATATGGGTAATTGCCTCGATTTGGGTTTGATAACATTGAAACTAACAACATCATTAGAGAGGAGTGGTACTTGATGAGAGTAAAAATCATTATAAAAATTATAATCAATATCAAATATCAGGCACAAAACTATATCCCCATAACTTAATCATAACCTAAGGGTTTAAATAACTTAATTCAAAGGGTTCTTGAAGATTCTTTATTATCATAAGGATAAATGTCTCAATTTAACTTCTTGTTGCATCATATGAACTTGGAAAAAAAGTCTAATACAATCAAAATCAAACTCGACTTTTGAATTGCATGTATCTGAAATCTGATATTGCTTCAATTTCTAAATTTATATCTACATCGGCTTCTATATTTTACCCCACTGGAAATTCGCTTCAAAGGTTGACTTGTCCAAAGCTTCTAATTGAGTATTAAAGGTTATGCAGCTGATGCTTCGAACATGCATGGGATACAGCAAGGATGTGCATATCAAGATTTAAGATTATAGCTATCTTTACAATTTTTTTTTGTTTTCTTATTTACTTGTATTATCCTAGATTGAAGTTCATCCATATTTAGAGATTAGTTGCATATGAATATTCTCTTGTAACCTTACGAGAACAATCAACTATCAAATATTGAAAAAAAATTTCATTTCTTTTAATTTCGACTCTTTTGATTCTCCTCTCTCATCAATCATTTTCAATTGTAACAAACAAAGCATTTGATATATTTGTGCATTGTATAAATATAGTTTTTCTTTCAAAGTGAGTCATATCCAAAAGAGATTGTTCATATCCATGTTTACTTTACATTATCCTAAAAATTATATAAGATTATCACTTGTTTGCTATTTTATAGTGATTTTTCCCCACAAAGGACTTGATCCCTATTTTTAAGAGCGATTTTGCTAGTGATGTTTAACCTATGCATATAATCCTTTTTTATAGCGGAGCGTCCAAAATCGTGTTTGATTCTAGCAAGAATCTTAGGTATGTCACTGCTAGCCCTGTAAGTGAGTCGAAACAGCTCACAAGCTACGCGAGTTCGACTTGATGAAAGCTTCAATTAAACTTGCTTACAATCGAGTCGAGCTCGAGTTACTCGAGTAGTTATCGAGCTCTAGTTCGAGTTTCGAAATACTTGGCTCAATGAGCTCGCAAGCTTCATCAAGATTAAACAAATATTAAATTGAGGTGAGTCAAATTCGAGTTTATTAAGTATTAAATACTCTATATAGTGAAATTAATATTAAAAAAAATCGAGCTTAATCAAGTCTAGTTCGAGTTTATCAAGTATTAAATCGGGTCGAATTCAAGTTCGAGTTCTAGCTTTGAGTTTTTTATTTGAGTCGAATTTGAGCTTAATACTGTGTCGACTTGACCCGACTCGACTTGTTTATAGCCCTAGTCACTAGTCCCATTTACTCATCAATAGTTGTGGTGTAAATGGCCGCTCACAAGTAGCACACACAAAAATTTTGGTTATCTAATAATTATTTGTCTAATTCCAATTATTTTATCATGCACATTCATCATGACTATAAAGTTTGAACCTGCTAAAAATTTTGATAATATTGAAGAGTATATTAAACACTTAAAGTTCAACTTATAACTTAGATTAATGCCTAAATTCACCTAAGGATTAAAAATTTTAAGGTCAAGACTAAATTCCTATTTGTACATGAGATTTTAGCCAACTTAGTTAATAAAGTGGTCCAAAATGCTCGTTACTTTGGCCTAAGGAGTAAAGGTAATTGAAGTGGAGAACTTAAGATGGAATGTAAATCCTCGAAATTTTTTTTGGATCCGAATTATAGTTTAAACCCTAATCGGAAGTCAACCGGATTTCTCAGAGTCAATCAAACCCTAGTTAACCGTAACCGCTTAAGTCCGGCATTGCCGTTTTCTCAAGCCCTAGAAAACGAAGTTGGGAAAATTAGTTGTAATAGTTCGTAATAGCTATACGTTTTATAAAAATATCAGTTTTTTAAAATTCGAGTGTCCTTTGAACCCGATCGGACATAGTTCTTGAAAAACGTGTCCGAAAGCCCGGAATAGGAAAAATATTCCGAATATACCGTTGACTCGTAAAAATATGAGATTTCCAAAAATATCAATTTCGTAATTTTTCGGTAGCTAGAAATATCAGATATCGCTTTTATACGCGTATTTTCTTACTACCGGTATTTAATTGTCATGTCTACTTTTACATTACACTATTTTCTACTATTCTACACTATTCATCTATCTCTACTTTTTCTTACAACCTATTCTTACAAACCATACACCTACATCTTACACATTTTCATTTTCAATACAACTTCACATCTTTCATTTCTTACTTTTAATTAACAAAATAACAAAAAAAATTAATTTTTCTCTCCCCCATACAAGCAAAATGGCGCCGGCCCCTCTCTCTATCCCTCCAATTTGTTTTAATTTCCAATTATTTAATTAACACAATTTATCTCCCACATTTTCCTATAAATACCCCCTCATACCTCTTCTTCTCTAAAGTTACTCTACAAAATTTTCTCTCTAATTTCACTCAAGAATTCTTTCAAAAAGTCTCCTTAGTTTATCTTCCCTTAGGTAAGAGTCTCTCAAGATTTCCTCATGTTCATCTACTTAGTATGAGCTTAGTGTGTGTTTTCTAAAACCATGAAGGTTAAGAAAGCAACATTAGGTTCATGCTTTGTTTTTATTCATAATCATAATTCCTCTATGTTCATTTATGTTCCTTTTATGTTCATTACTATCTAACATATCTATATATATATATATACTATTTAGAGCATATAAGCTCATTATCTTGCAATTTATTTACTTTATCGCGATTTATTTCAAGTTGATTTTAAGACTAGTCATTCTAGTCTTAGACTTGTCCTCATCAAGTCAAAACAATTTCTCTTTCTTTTCTTTTCGGACTAGTCTTTTCTTAGTCCCGGGTACCTTGAAGAAGCTAAGGTCCCAATACTTGATTTACTTTATTATTTACTTAAGCTTTCAAGTTATTATTTTACTTTATATTTCTATAGCTTATGATTCATATTCATGCATGAACATAATGTTTTTGTCTCAACAAAAATAAATAGAAAGTGTTTCTTGAATTAAAGATTCTTTCTAAAGAAATAAATATGGAAAATGGATTTCTTAAAAACCCATGAACATGCATGGGAATGATTTTTCTTACATAAACAAAAGGTTTTATGAAAACTTATCTTTCATCAAGAAGTAGAAATTCTTTTGGAATCATTACAAGAAATAAAAATGTCATTTTACTACTTTTGAATCCAAGTTTAGAAAATAAAACCACACTTTAGGAAATTAAAGTAAATTACAAGAGATTAAATTTAGAAAAAGAATATTCTCTCAATAACTTAAGATCTTTCAAAAATAAATAAATTCAATAAATCTCAAGTTCAAAGTCTTACTTTTTAAAGTTGAGACAACTTCATTTACTTCATACATTTGTTATGAGTCATTACAAATATATTATACCTTTCAAAAGTTTACAAAATAATTGAAATATTTATCTTTCAAATGAGCTTTTTTACAAGAAGGAAAACAAGTGTTTGCAAATTCGTGGCAAATCTGGTCGCTGTCTTTTCGAACCCAAACGGCCTAGTTTTATGAAAATAAGTTTAGAAATGCGTAGATCTTTCTAGTAGGTAGAAAACGGTATATTATACGCAAATTCCGAGTTAAAATGAGCAAGTTATGGCCATTTTAAGTTGGAATTTCCCCTTATACGATTTTACCGCGATTTTAAGAAAAGATTAGAATCTTCAAGAAAAGAAGTTCATGAAATACTCATCTTAAGTATTTTTCTTTCTTTTAGATAATCTCGAGGAGGATTGTTCATATCCCGAAGATTATTACGATTAGTGGAAATCCCGAACGACTCATCCGTTTCAAGAAAGGTGTCATCATGGCTGAGTGAGTTTATTCCCCGTTATTCTTCAAACTCTTGATTGTGCTTGTAAAATTAGTTGCACTAGAATTTAAGAAAAATCAAAAGGAAGTGTATGATAATATGTGAAAGAATACTAAGTATATCGAAACTCGATTTGTTGTAATAAAGTTGTATGTGCATTAATATCTTGAAGTGTTTGAAATTGGTTGATCACTTGAAAGAAGTTAAATATAACTACTAGACTTTAATTAAAGAAATTATTCATGCACTTCATATGTTAGTCACATTGCATTCACTACTATACAATTGGTGGGACAAGTGTATAATAGTGGTGGTAGACATAACCGGTATATCATGTAGTGGCGAGTAGGAGCCAGTAAGAACTACTTAAATTGGTGGCTAGTAGGAGCCTGTAATAACTACAAGTTTTTGATGGCGTATAGGAGCCGGTAAGATCTATAAAAGTGTTTTTAAAAGTTGTGGCTGTAATTGGCCTGAATACCCAACCCCGAATGAAGGGCGTAATTCATTCAACATATGATTCCCGGAAAGTCATATGTCTTGTATGCTCACGTGGTTGTTGCATTTCATATGTTTGAATAATAAACTTGATTGATAATTTTCTTCGAGTATGAATTTTGGGATTTACTCACTAAGCCCATAAGCTTACACCCCTATAGATATTTGTATTCTCAGGAACACCTATTTTTGTGCCCGAGGTCTTCCCGTATCCGTGTAAGTTTTATATATTGAAGCTTTTGGAGGAAATCTACTCGAAGACTTAGATTAGAATTCCTTTGAAATCTTTAATGTAGTATTTTGATGTTATAAAGTTTATCACGATCCATGGATTAGCGGGGGTATGCCCCTAAGAAGTTATGTAATAGACCTTTGGTTATTAATGATATGATATACTTTATTTCTGGATTCTTGTATGTTTATCTTTACTTGCTTAAACTATGCTTCCCAAAAGCGTCTCCTATTACCGTGTTAGACGCCTTACATATAATACTAAGGCTTTCGCATGACTAAGGTAGCCATTCTTAAGCCTTGATATTATATGTGGCGGACTGCCACGTTTAGGGTACCCTTCGGGGCGTGACAGTTTAAGTTGGTATCAGAGCAACAAGTTTATAGAAATAAAGGTAATAGGAATAAATCTAGAATAGAAAAAGATAGATATGTTTACGAAAGGACTTAGATAGGATTAGACAAGTTTAGAAATTCTCAAAAAGGAGAATTTATGACCTCCCTTGTCCTTTATAGTTTACTCTTGGAGAAGTTAGAGTTAAGGCCCAATGTTTGAACTTAAGAAATGGTGAAACCCTTGTGGATTACCGGTTAAAAGTAAGAAGCCTATGTAAGGAGTTTGCCCTATTGGATTAACTTAGAAGTTTCCTTACGGTGAGGGAACGGCCCACGTGCCATTACAACCACAACTTTACTCTCCAAGAAGCTAAGTTCACTTCCCGAAGCGATAGACGTTCAGTTTTCCTGATTTTTGATCTTGGAATTCCATAGACCGATTATATATCTATGCCCACGATGAGCCAGCAGATCATGGACGAGATAAGGATATTTCCAACCAACGTAAAGCCAGTCAAGATTCCAAATGGCCTGATGAGAATATCCCGAATTGAAGACGATCTCGCGTAAGAAACCTGATCGAGAAAGAAGTGATGGAAGTATTCGATGAGGAGCATGCAGCGCAGACGAAGTTTGATCAACGGGAGCCAAGCCCGTCTAGAAATCAACCCTCTCGCAAAGGAAAAAGAATGATGGACCGAAGCAACTTGAAGCTGTTCGTAACTAAGATGGCTAAGGACGACATCTAGACCCAACCACCATAATGCAACTCCCTCACCAGGAAGAAAAGATCAAAGAAAGAAGGAAGGATCCACATGAGCAATCCCATGTGTCCAAAAAGAACTTTGTAACCAGATCGACTTAGGATATAGGATCGATTAGTAGTTTAATTTATGTTTTCAAAAAAGTGTTTAATATTTGTTATATTTTGAATTTCTTTTGTAAACCTTGATTTCTTTATAAGATTTTATGCTCTTCTATGCTTTTTAATTAAATATTTTGGTTTAAACAAATTTCATCTCTTGATTTAGTTGCTTAAACTTCTCTTGTGTGATATTTCTCTTTACATGTATAATTCTTTGAAACTTTCCGCAATTTCCGTATGTAAAAGACTTAATAATCTAGTATTTACGTAAACGATTAAAACAGCCGACCTAGAAGGGGACGACCGAGGATGAGGCAGGCATCGAATAACCCGCCTGAGAAGTTAACCAACCAGAAGTGCCCCCTGTGGCTCCTGCCCCAACCAGCAAGGCAATCTCCAAGCCACTCTGGGTCAATTAACACAGCTTCTTAATGTGTTAGTTCAACAACAACAGAGGAATATGCCACCTCCGGCACCAGCTCAAGCACCACCCCAGCAGCACCCAAGCATCTGTACATGGACCAGCAGCACCTGATGCTCAATCACATACAGCACCCTGCCGCCTCCGCCACCACCTCGACCATACAGAACTTCACTCCCAGATTTTATCAAAAGTAACCGTTACTTTGACGGAGCTTTTGGGAAACCAGATGAGGCTGAAGATTGGCTCGCGCAGATAGAACGATCTTTTGCCGCCTATGAAGTTCCTCATCATCTTCGAATAAGCTATGGTACTATATGTTGAGGTTTAATGCCCGCGTCTGGTGGGAGTCCAAGAGTAGGGAATTGCCGCCACCTATCACCTGGGATATGTTTCGGAATGAGTTTCTGGAAAATTATTTCCCTGGAAGTTTAAGAGTAAGGTATAGTGCGGATTTCTTGCACATATCCCAGAAAGGAAAATCCATAGAACAATATGAGACGGAATTCAGCCGACTCCTGCAGTATGCTCCGGATTCTTATAAGTATAGTGAGGAGCTGAAACGACAAGTGTTCCTGAATGGGTTAGATGAGGACTTAAGGATGCGGTTAGAAGAGTTTGACATCCGTACCTTCAGAGAATGGTTGAAAGAGCAAGAATTGTTGAAGGGGCCAAGAAAAGGAAAGCTGGGACTTCTGAGAAGAAAGTGCATGTGTTTGGAAGGAAATTTCAACCAGGAACGAGCTCCAATTTCCCTTCTAAGAGGTTTAAACCAATTAGCAACTTTAAGGGAAATTTCGGTGGACAAAAGGATAATTCCAAGGCAGCAGTAAGTTGTTGGAAATGCAAAGGGGCGCACTATCCAAAGAGATGCCCCCTTCTCCAGAACAAGTGTTATTTCTGTGGTGACCCGAGCCATAAGATTCCGGATTGCCCAAAGAAAGCTTCTACGACTTGTTTCGTATGTAAGCAAATGGGACATTTTGCCAACGAGTGTCCCCAAAGAAATCTCACAACAAATCGACCTGTTGGATCTTCAGGAGGACTTGCCCCGACAAGGAGTGGGAATGGAAGCGGAAGTCGCTCGGCATCATCTATGCATGGGCTGAGAATTTACAACCTTGAAGGGCAATGGGTCTGCGAGGAGGATGCCGAAGAAGGAGTAGAGTTGGCTGCCCTGGACCATGGAGAGGAGTATGACTATAGCTTGGTTACAGGTTAGCCTCAACCTTTAAAATATATGTCTATTTTGATATCTGTTGAGTATAAAGTTATGATGTATGTTGGAAATAATAGATGTCTAGGGAACCTTATAAGGACAATAAGAATAGTAACACACGTCTTGAACGCAGGAACCATACAAATAGGGGACCTAACCGCTTATACCCTCTTCGATACCGGTGCAACACATTCCTTTGTTGCCACTAGTATAGCCTTGAAGACCGGTTTACCTATCACCACAACCACAACAAGTTTTCGTATAAAAACCCCCACCGGTAGTGTGGTGACTACCAAAGAAGTAATAAGGAATTGCCCCATGAAGATACAAGGCCATGAAACAACTACCGATCTTATAGTAATAGAAATCAGCAAATACGAAGTGATTCTCGAATGAGTTGGTTGTCCATGGTGGAAGCAAAGGTAGATTGTAGAAATAAAAAGGTGGAATTCATGGGACAAGACGGGAAGAAAGCTACATTTTTGGGAGAATCCGCAACTTCTAAAAGTTTGGAGTTAAGTTCGTTCGAGGTAATTGAAGAGGTTGAGGAAGGAGTTGAAAGTTATGTGGGAAGTACGGAGGAGGATAAGGAAAGACCCAACATTGACGACATCCCCATCGTTAATGAATTCTCTGATGTTTTTCCAGAAGAATTGCCTGGGTTACCCCCAAAACGAGAAATCGATTTTGAGATCGATTTGATGCCAAAAACAGAACCTATATCCAAGGCACCATACCGAATGGCACCTGTTGAGCTCAAGGAACTTAAGAAGCAATTACAAGAATTGCTTGACCAAGGATTTGTTAGACCAAGTGTCTCGCCTTGGGGAGCTCCGGTATTATTCGTAAAGAAGAAAGGATGGATCGATGAGGTTGTGTATTGACTATCGAGAACTCAATAAGGTCACTATAAAGAATAAGTATCCATTGCCAAGGATTGACGATCTCTTTGACCAACTACAAGGAGCAAGTGTATTCTCACGCATTGATTTGAGATCTGGATACCACCAGCTGAGGATAAAACCAGAGGATGTGTCAAAGACCGCTTTTAGAACTCGGTATGGACACTATGAGTTCATGGTCATGCCCTTTGGATTGACTAATGCACCAGCTGCTTTCATGGACTTGATGAATCGGGTGTATAAGCCGCTCTTGGATAAATGCGTGATTGTCTTCATTGATGATATTTTGGTCTATTCTAAAACACGGGAGCAACACAAAGAACATCTGAGAATGGCATTACAAACCTTAAGGGAGCACAAGCTATATGCCAAATTATCCAAGTGTGACTTTTGGTTGGACCAAATATCTTTTCTAGGACATGTTATCTCAGGGAAAGGAATATCAGTAGATCCTGAAAAGATTAAGGCCGTAATGGAATGGAAACAACCAAGGACGGTGACTGAGATTAGAAGTTTTCTTGGATTAGCTGGCTATTACAGGAAGTTTGTGCAAGATTTCTCAAAAATAGCTAAGCCACTAACTCAGTTGACCCAGAAGAATGAAAGATTCATTTGGAATGAGAAGAGGGAACAAAGTTTCCAAGAGTTAAAGCAACGGTTGGTATCTGCTCCGATTTTAACCTTACCTGATCCGGAAAAACCATATACCGTCCATAGTGATGCGTCAAGAAATGGCTTAGGATGCGTGCTTATGCAAGAAGGGAAAGTAATTGCTTATGCTTCACGGCAGTTGAGGCCGCATGAACAAAATTACCCGACGCATGATCTTGAGTTAGCCGCAGTTGTCTTTGCTCTCAAGCTTTGGAGGCACTACCTATATGGACAGAGATGCGAGATTTATACGGACCATAAGAGCCTCAAGTATTTATTCACACAAAAGGAATTGAATATGAGGCAAAGGAGATGGTTGGAGTTGATCAAAGACTATGATCTTGGAATAAATTATTGCCCTGGAAGAGTGAATGCGGTAGCAGACGCTTTGAGTCGGAAGAACCATGGAGAAGTTGCAGCCATGCTCACAACTCAAAAAGAACTTATAAAAGAATTCGAGAGATTGAGCATCGAATTTGTAGGGCAAAGCACGGAAATAGAAATTTCCCATTTGGTAATGGAGCCAACTCTGATAGAAAGAATCAAAGAATCTCAGCGATATGATGAAGTCATACAAAAGTTGAAAAGTGAGATACAAGGAGGAAAGTATGATGATTTTGAGATAGATGAGGAGGATGTAGTAAGAATGAAAGGGAGATTATGTGTACCGAATGATGAGGAGATGAAAAAGGAAATTATGAGTGAGGCACATAACTCGGGATATACCATGCACCCCGGTGGTACCAAGATGTACCAAGACCTTAAGAGTCGCTTTTGGTGGAATGGTATGAAAAAGGACGTAGCTGAATTCGTAATGAAGTGTCCCATATGTCAACAAGTAAAGATTGAACACCAAAGGCCAGGAGGACTTTTGAAACCATTGGCCATACCAGAATGGAAATGGGACCAAATTACAATGGATTTCGTATGTGGATTGCCCCGAACATCAGCCGGATATGATGCTATATGGGTAATTGTGGATCGACTCACCAAGTCAGCACACTTCATCCCCATCAACATGACCTACTCGATGGAAAAGTTGGCCCCTATATAAGGAGATTGTGAGACTGCATGGAGTTCCAGCAGGAATTGTATCGGATCGAGACCCGATTCGTGTCAAAATTCTGGATGAGTCTTCAGAAGTGTATGGGAACTAAGTTACATTTCAGTACAGCTTATCATCCACAAACTGATGGACAATCAGAGCGAACTATCCAGACCTTGGAAGACATGTTAAGAGCTTGTGTTATGGAATTCAAAGGAAGTGGGAATACACTACCTTTGGTAGAGTTTGCTTACAACAACAGCTATCATTCAACAATTAAGATGCCACCGTACGAAGCTTTGTATGGAAGAAGATGTAGATCACCTCTATTTTGGGATGATGTGGAAAAGTTAACAATTGGACCAGATCTCATCCAAGACGCCTCAGATAAAGTCAGGATTATTCAGCAAAGGATGAAAGAGGCCCAAGATAGACAGAAAAGTTGGGCAGATCAAAAACGACGAATCCTTGAGTTTAACGTTGGTGATCATGTGTATCTGAAAGTGAATCCGATAAAGAGTATTCATCGTGTACGGGCTCGAGGAAAGCTAAGCCCAAGGTATATCGGACCTTTCGAAATCCTCGAACGAGTAGGAGATTTGGCTTATCGCTTGGCATTACCACCAAACCTGTCGGAGTACATAATGTCTTCCATGTCTCAGTACTCAGAAAGCATATCCCCGACCCTGATCGGATTGTGGAGCTTGAACCAGTCAGGCTGAAAGAGAACTTGACTTATGAGGAGCACCCAGTTCAAATTCTGGATCAAAAGGTTCAAAAGCTGAGAAACAAGGAAATCCGATATGTCAAGGTGTTATGGAGGAATCATTCGCGAGAAGAGGCTACTTGGGAAGCCGAGGATGAGATCCGAAAGAAATATCCAAATCTCTTTGAAGAATCAGGTACGAATTTCAAGTTGCAAATTTCAAGTTTTGAGGACAAAACTTTCTTTAAGGGGGGTAGGTTGTAAATCCCCGAAATTTTTGGATCCGAATTATAGTTTAAACCCTAATCGAAGTCAACCGGATTTCCCAGAGTCAACCAAACCCTAGTTTACCGTAACCGCTTAAGTCCGGCATTGCCGTTTTCTCAAGCCCTAGAAAACGAAGTTGGGAAAATTAGTTGTAATAGTTCGTAATAGCTATAGGTTTTATAAAAAATCATTTTTTCAAAATTCGAGTGTCCTTTGAACCCGATCGGACATAGTTCTTGAAAAACGTGTCCGGAAGCCCGGAATAGGAAAAATTCCGAATATACCGTTAGACTCGTAAAAATATAGATTTCCAAAAATATCAATTTCGTAATTTTTCGGTAGCTAGAAATATCAGATATCGCTTTTATACGTATTTTCTTACTACCGGTATTTAATTGTCATGTCTACTTTTACATTACACTATTTTCTACTATTCTACACTATTCATCTATCTCTACTTTTTCTTACAACCTATCTTACAACCATACACCTATTTCTTACACATTTTCATTTCCAATACAACTTCACATCTTTCATTTCTTACTTTTAATTAACAAAATAACAAAAAAATAATTTTCTCTCCCCATACAGCAAATGGCGCCGGCCCCTCTCTCTATCCTCAATTTGTTTTATTTCCAATTATTTAATTAACACAATTTATCTCCCACATTTTCCTATAAATACCCCTCATACCTCTTCTTCTCTAAAGTTACTCTACAAAATTTCTCTCCAATTTCTCTCAAGAGTTCTTTCAAGAAGTCTCCTTAGTTTAGCTTCCTTTAGGTAAATTCTCAAGATTTCTTCATGTTCATCTACTTAGTATGAGCTTAGTGTGTGTTTTCTAAAACCATGAAGGTTAAGAAAGCAACATTAGGTTCATGCTTTGTTTTTGTTCATAATCATAATTCCTCTATGTTCATTTATGTTCTTTTATGTTCATTACTATCTAACATACTATATATATATATATATACTATTTAGAGCATATAAGCTCATTATCTTGCAATTTATTTATCTTTCATGCAATTTATTTACTTTATGCGATTTATTTCAAGTTGATTTTAAGACTAGTCATTCTAGTCTTAGACTTGTCCTCATCAAGTCAAAACAATTTCTCTTTCTTTTCTTTTCGGACTAGTCTTTTCTTAGTCCCGGGTACCTTGATGAAGCTAAGGTCCCAATACTTGATTTACTTTATTATTTACTTAAGCTTTCAAGTTATTATTTTACTTTATATTTCTATAGCTTATGATTCATATTCATGCATGAACATAATGTTTTTGTCTCAACAAAAATAAATGAGAAAGTGTTTTCTTGAATTAAAGATTCTTTCTAAAGAAATAAATGGAAAATGGATTTCTTAAAAACCCATGAACATGCATGGGAATGATTTTTCTTACATAAACAAAAGGTTTTATGAAAACTTATCTTTCATCAAGAAGTAGAAATTCTTTTGGAATCATTACAAGAAATAAAAATGTCATTTTACTACTTTTGAATCCAAGTTTAGAAAATAAAACCACACTTAGGAAATTAAAGTAATTACAAGAGATTAAATTTAGAAAAAGAATATTCATCTCCAATAACTCAAGATCTTTCAAAAATAAATAATATTCAATAAATCTCAAGTTCAAAGTCTTAAAACCTTTTATAAGTTGAGACAACTTCATTTACTTCATACATTTGTTATGAGTCATTACAAATATATATATACCTTTCAAAAGTTTACAAAATAATTGAAATATTTATCTTTTCAAATGAGCTTTGTTTACAAGAAGGAAACAAGTGTTTGCAAATTCGTGGCAAATAGGTCGCTGTCTTTTCGGAACCCAAACGACCTAGTTTTATGAAAATAAGTTTAGAAATGCGTAGATCTTTCTAGTAGGTAGAAAACGGTATATTATACGCAAATTCGAGTTAAAATGAGCAAGTTATGGCCATTTTAAGTTGGAATTTCCCCTTATACGATTTTACCGCGATTTTAAGAAAAGATTAGAATCTTCAAGAAAAGAAGTTCATGAAATACTCATCTTAAGTATTTTTCTTTCTTTTAGATAATCTCGAGGAGGATTGTTCATATCCCGAAGATTATTAAGATTAGTGGAAATCCCGAACGACTCATCCGTTTCAAGAAAGGTGTCATCATGGCTGAGTGAGTTTATTCCCCGTTATTCTTCAACTCTTGATTGTGCTTGTAAAATTAGTTGCACTAGAATTTAAGAAAAATCAAAAGGAAGTGTATGATAATATGTTGAAAGAACAAGTATATCGAAACTCGATTTGTTGTAATAAAGTTGTATGTGCAGTAATATCTTGAAGTGTTTGAAATTGGTTGATCACTTGAAAGAAGTTAAATATAACTACTAGACTTTAATTAAAGAAATTATTCATGCACTTCATATGTTAAGTCACATTGCATTCACTACTATACAATTGGTGGGACAAGTGTATAATAGTGGTGGTAGACATAACCGTATATCATGTAGTGGCGAGTAGGAGCCAGTAAGAACTACTTAAATTGGTGGCTAGTAGGAGCCTGTAATAACTACAAGTTTTTGATGGCATATAGGAGCCGGTAAGATCTATAAAAGTGTTTTTAAAAAGTTGTGGCTGTAATTGGCCTGAATACCCAACCCGAATGAAGGGCGTAATTCATTCAACATATGATTCCCGGAAAGTCATATGTCTTGTATGCTCACGTGGTTGTTGCATTTCATATGTTGAATAATAAACTTAATTGATAATTTTCTTCGAGTATGAATTTTGGGATTTACTCACTAAGCCCATAAGCTTACACTATAGATATTTGTATTCTCAGGAACACCTATTTTTGTGCTCGAGGTCTTCCCGTATCGTGTAAGTTTTATATATTGAAGCTTTTGGAGGAAATCTACTCGAAGACTTAGATTAGAATTCCTTTAAAATCTTTAATGTAGTATTTTGGATGTTATAAAGTTTATCACGATCCATGGGATTAGCGGGGGTATGCCCACTACTAGAAAACTAGCCTTTAGAGACAGAAAATTTGCGACGGAAAATTTCTGTCCTAAAAAAATGAATTAGAGACAGATTTGCGACGGATTTATGATGACATAATTATGAAATCTTCTAATTTTTATATGCTTTTGCGATGGAATTTGCGACGGATTACACATTGATTTGCGACGAAATTTTTTCCGTTGCAAATTTGTCTCTGATTTTAGAGGAAATAAATTATTTTAGCGCCAATTTCTATTTTTGTAAATTCTGTTGTAAATTTGTCTCTAAACTAAATTATTACATATATGTATATATAAAAATTATGTTTAAAATTTATTTTAATTATACATATCTAATATAATATATATAAATGTGCATTATATAATAACATATATTATATTTGTAAATTAATTTTATTATATAATAACTATAATATGTATAATCATTTGTTATTTACAACTAATTATATATATTTTATTTATAATATATTAACATTACATCACATATTTATATATAAAAAGTATAAATTAAAAATACTTAAAACATAAATATTATATTTATATCTTATTATGTATTCTTTTACATAATAACTTATATAAAAACTCAAATTATACAACTTAATAAAATAGTGTATAATAATAATATAATATGTTATATGCAAGTAATATCATAAAATACTAATTAAAAATAAAGTATATTTCAATAATAATATATGTAAATAAAATAATAATATATAAAATGTAAACTTAGTATATTTAAACAAATACGAATATATAAATAATATATTAATAAAATATATATATATTCATATATTTATAATTTTATTATATATTTATTATGACTATTCATATATTTTAATATAAAAAAATTTATTATATATATCTTACATAATTTATTTACATACTATATTTTATTTAAAATATAATAACATATTTCGGGAAAAATAACATACTATGTAAAAAATAGTATATTTAAGTAATAAAATATGTAATATATAATAATTAGTTAAATATATTTAAATTGGTATTATATATTATTTTATTAATAAATAATGAAAAATAATTTTATATTGTTTACATTATATTATAATTTATTAAGTGCAACAAAAATGAAATAAAAAAATAAACACATTAATTAAAAATATAAAATATTAATTAATATAAAATATTAAATAACTAATGTAAAAAGTATATTAAATAATCTTAATTAAATATATATAAATTTATATGTATAACATTATTTATATTTACATAATATATAATATTTTTTAATAATAATACATATTTGGAAAAAAAATTATAATATACTACTGAAAATATTATATGTTTATAATAAATATATAAATTTAAATATATTATAAAATGTAAACATTTATATATTAATATTATATATTATTTTAATAAAATATTAATGAAAAAGCCTTAATAAATATGTAAAGTGAAATTATAAAATAAAAATAAACTATAAAGATATATAAAATGTTTATAGTTATAATATTGTAAATTGTGGTATCTCTTAAATAAACAGTAGTGAACTTTACTCATAAAGATACGAATTGGTTTATCGGTTTAGTACTTGTTAAAACTTCAATGTTAAGTGTGCTTAGTATGTAGCATTCTATGATAGGTGACCTCCTGGAAGGATAAATAAGAGGCAAATGTGTATTTTTTTAATAATTTTCTTAGAATCAGAGACAAATTTGCGATGAATAATTTTATTTAATATTATTAATTGGATATTTAAAAATAACTAATTATAAAACAGAGACAATTTGCGATAGAAATTCCTAGCAAATTTGCGACGGAAAATAAATCTGTCTCTAAAAGAATTAGCGACGATGATTTTGAAACAGAAATTTGCAACGAAATTCTGTCTCTGAAAGTCTTTAGAGACAGATTTTTCACTTTCAGAGATAAAATTTTTTGTCTCTAAAGCCAAAATTTTTTGTAGTGGCCCCTAAGAAGTTATGTAATAGACCTATGGTTATTAATGATATGATATACTTTTTTCTAGATTCTTGTATGTTTATCTTTACTTGCTTAAACTATGCTTCCCCAAAGCGTCTCCTATTACCGTGTTAGACGCCTTACATATAATACTAAGGCTTCGCATGACTAAGGTAGCCATTCTTAAGCCTTGATATTATATGTGGCGGACTGCCACGTTTAGGGTACCATTCGGGGCGTGACATGGAAGGTGACCTAGTTAGGAAACTAATCAAGGGGTGGACTGAATTGACAATCCCACTTAAGGTAATCAGCCATCTCTTACTCTAAAGGTTGATAAACTAGGGGTTTCAATGGTTGATTATACCTCTTCATAGGTTGGCCTCTAGGTAAAAAGACTATGTTTCTTTTTCATTCCTTTTTTCTTTTTATAGATTCTTTAATAAACCGATTTAAAGCAAGATATTAATGAAATATTCACTATTTTCTAAGGGTGAGGAAAGGTGTAGTTTGAGGATACTAGCTATTGTGTTCTTCTCTTATACAATATGAATAGTTATTATGGTATTTAGTTGCATTCAAAACACTTAATAACTATTACCTATTGTATTATTATTATTATAAGAAAAAAAATAATAATTAGCAATTAATAACTTCACTCATGGATCCCTATACAATGGATGATCAATCCTTAATGACCGAAATACCCAATTCTAACAGCAATGGCAACATTAATAAGTCCCCCTCCCTCTCCTCTGTGTTTATGGAAAGGTCATTATCGTATTATAGAATCTACCGGTCATCGTTGTTTCCTTGGATAACCACTCGAAATTTATAATATATGTTAACTTTAAAAATAAATATTTGTTGTCAAGATATATGTGGAATTCTTTAATTGTATACATCTTCGCCACATCTGCCTCTTACATGAAGCCAATGCATGTTATCAGAAGAATTTAGTACTTATGGGATTCCATATCATTCATGTAAATTTGCATAAAGAAATAAATTACAGTTCGATCATTAAATTGTACAAAAATAAATTTTGCGATTTAAGAAAAAGTTGTTAAATTAAGCCATTATGGTTTGATTGAAAATAATATTTTATGTTTGTTCCAACAGAAGAAAAAAAAAACAAAAATTGCACCAATCTTTATCATTGATGTTGGTCATCTTAACTAAGAGTGCAAATAAATTAAACTGGTTTACGAATTACTTAAACTCTACTGACTATCTACTTAAGTTTGATTTAAAAATAAATCAGTCAAACTTAAACTACTCAAATAGTTAATCGAGCCAAACTCAATCTCCAAATATTTATTTTGATTGGCTTGTGAGTCTAATTGAATTTTGGTATTAATATAATTTAATTGGAATTAAAAATATCTTTTAATATTTTGAGCCTAAATGAATTTAATAAATCCAAGCTCAAGTTTATCTAATGTTAATTCAAGTTAAACTCAAGCTTAAGATAAGCTCGAGCTGAGTTCAAGTTTTGAGATTTTAAATTGAGATCAAATTCCAACTTAATGCTATACTATCTTGACTCGATTCACTTGTAATACTAATTTTAACCATGTTTTTTTTTTCCTTTTTCATTTCTTTTTTAGATAATAATAACACATTATTAATACCTACCCAAACCCATAAATTATAATTGCCAGTGATGGTCGAAATTATTATCATTCACTGGTATCAATACTGGTATTTTAATAAGATAGATTGGGTTCGAATCTTCCAATGCATAGGTGGGAAAAAAAAAAAAAAAAAAGTGAAAGTGATGATTGTTGTTTAGGCAAAGTGGAAACAGAACCCCCAGGATATCTGTATTTAGAGAGAGCTCTCTCTTTTTTCTACTAACGGAGATAAAAAAAGTGGACTTCATGCTCTTGATGGCTTCACGTCATATCTTAGCTATGTCGTATATCCAAAACCCTTTTTACTTGAGCTACTATCTACTTTAATGGAAAATAAATTCTTAGTGATGCATTAGTTATCCTGCTTTTCGTCTTTTACTTACTAGTGAACAAATTTGATTATGCTTACTTAACTTATTTTCCTTGAAGGCTTTGACTGAAGAAGTGCCTTCAAGCTTGCCAACGCTAAAGGGGTGTTTAGTTTGTACAAATTTGTAAAATTGGACTCAACAAAAATTTTAGTTGTTTGTTTATATATTTTCATGGATTTTGGTATTGGATGATGGACCTTGTGAGTATTAGATAAATTAAAAAAAAATAATATTATGTGAAAAATAAGAGACAAATTTTCCTTTTGATTTCACTAGATAACTTAAATCTTTTATAATATTTTTATGTTATACTTGTATATATCATATAATGCACAGAATAAAATTCTCATTTAGTACTGCCTTACCAAACGTGATACAAATAAATTATATTGCCTAATGTTCATTACACTATACTACTTAATTTCTTTTATTCTGTCCAAATTCTTAAATCGGACATTACTTAAATATAAAATCCTTAGTTAGAATTTAAGGTTTGTTCGGATCGTTAGACTTTTATTTGTATTGTATTTGTATATGATCTGTATTTATAACTTATCTATATTATATTTGTATTATATTTATATCATATTTATTTATTCAGTTTATAAGTAAAAGTGTGAGTTTTTTTATTGATATTTATTTTTAATAAATATTTATTTAAAAATAATAAAAATATGATATTAAAGTAAAAGAAAAAAATATAGTGGAACCAACAGAACTCTACTCTCAGGATACATGCTTTTGAAAATTTTAATATAGATGCTCGCAGGTTGCACTGGAATATGTGACTAATAGACAGAAGAGGATTCAAAAGATGGATGGTGGATACCGTCACCTTTTTTGGATTTTCTTTGTCTAATATTTTTTTACTGGCCCACGGCTTCCATCCTATTGGTTCCTTTTTCTTTCAGTGTCATCATCTCACAGTGACATTAATCTCTAGCCATTAAATGCACCAATACGGTAATTCCTACTTTTACTTTATTCAAATTTATCCAGTAAGCCGTCTCCTTAAATTCCATAAGTGCCCCATTTTATGTTTATTTTACTACTAGTAACTTGATTTGTATTTTCTTTTCCACCTGGTTATTGAAATGATCTTTACAATTAAAGCTCAACTAAAACATTAATTACCCATTTATTTCACTGAATATAATAGTTTTTTTTAACTTAAGATTATACTAGGTTCATACTAAAATTGTTGTTATATGAAGAATTATGACGAATTCATTCATCTGCAAACTACTATTATTAATTAAAAAAAAACCCAACGATATTGATGAACTTTACATAATTTTAGATAGATACCCATTGATCTTTAATCTAAATTTTTAGAGCATTCTTGTGAAATAAATTTGTAAATATATCTAATACCGTTTGAAACATTGCACCGTGTTTACTATATGATAGAAGTTTATATGGTTATAGAAAGAAAATGTAAAATCGATACAATACGCTAATTTGAAATGCAAGATTATGTGTTGATATTTATGTGTAATATCCATTCAATTTTATCTATTTTATTACTAATATGATCTTAAAACAAAATAAAGCTCTGTAGATGGCTTACTTATATGAATATTGGCTCTTCTTCTACTCTAATCCACGCTGAATTCAATTGTAAAATTTGCATCTTTTTTCTATTCATTTACAAGAAAAAGCATAAAACCCATTTTATTGATAGAATCAATTAATTATAAATAATTAAAATAAATTAATTGTTGTCAACTAAAAAGTTACATCTCTTAAACTAAAACATAACATTTTGCCTCAAATGGCCCGCTTGCTGAGTCATCTAAATATCAGATCTGTCTATTGCCCTAAGGAATCTCTAATGGACCCCTAAGGCCTAACCTTCCACAGGACCAAAATTCACCGCATCTTTCACGCTTAAACTTCCGACAGAAGCAAAGTTATCCAATTCACTACTCGATGTAAACTGCCCTTCGTCCTCCACTTTCTCTTTTCTTTTTCACTCTCCGTAGTCCGTACCTTAACAACTCTTACGCTATAACCAAAGTTTCTTGTTCCGTCCTTATTATCAACTGAAAATATATAATAAAATAAAATAGGAAAAAAAAACCTTTTTATTTAGTGTTAAAGATTGAAAATAATATCTGAACTTTCAAAAAAAAAAAAAAGTATGTATAGTTTAGTTTTGAATAATTTGATACATGTATATAGTTTTTGTTAATTCTTTTCATATTTGAAATTTAGTTTTAACAATTTGAGTACTTGAAGCAAGTGAAATAAGGCATTAAAAAACCCATAAAAAGTTTGTTTAGATACAAAAATTATCAAAACCAAACTTCATGTACGAAAAAAATCAACGAAAACTTTATTTAAGTATCAAATTATTCAAAACCAAATTAAAAATATCTTTTTTTTTTTCAAAAGTTGAGATACCATTTTTATCTTTTATCACTTTTGGGTCTGTTTGTTTTGATTTTTTTCAGCAGATACAGACACTTTTTCAAACTTTTTGCTAATAAATTATTTATCAAGAAATAGATATAGATAAAAAAAAGTTGACAGTTCTCATCAAAAGATCAAATAGAACAAATATAGATAAAATTTAGATGCAAATTAGATATATTTACACATATCATTTTAAAAAAGATACAGATACAGATGAAAAACAGACAATCCAAACAGACCCTTTATCTAACTCCTCAAACATGAGTCATGTCCATTATCTACATCTATCTCTATGTATATGTGCACAATATTTGTAGATCATCTAGCCTATAGAAGAAATTCCCTGTTTCGAGGTTATATTTCACTCTGGTAAAGCTTTCTAAACAGTTTGGTTACTTAAAAAGTCGTGTGCACGTGACACGTTCGACAAAGGAAAAAAAAGAAAAAACATGGAGAAGAAGAGTATAGGTGTGGAAGCAAGAAAATATTTGAACACTGGGCAGGGAAAGAAACAAATAAAAGAAAAAAGTGTAGTACTTGGATAATTGAAGTGTGTATGTGATCATCACGCACTACTTGAAATTGAAATTCCATCTTTAGCAGTTACTTCTCATCAAAGAAAAACTCCACATTTAATAGGTCCTAGAGGAGGATGACCAGGACTTGATTACTCTCTTGTGTTTACAAGAGTAAAGCGACTGGATATCCTTCCAACTATACATTGCCCGAGCAAAATAAGGACTAGTTAAGTATCTGGGATTTTAATTTTTGGTGTTTAATATCTCATTTAGAGATTTTACAAATTAATCCTCATGCTTTTAAATTACATGTGATTCAATTTTTTTTTAAATAATATTTATTTTAATAAAAATTATTGACAAAGTACCTATACTTTCAAATTTTATCAATTTTTTCCAATTTAATGCTACATTTTCGGATTATGGAATTTTTTTGCAAAGTGTATGTTGTTATCGCTTCATCAAAATAGATATTCATTAAATATTATTTAACGGAGATATTGAATTACTTACTTTAAAAATACAAGCATCAATTTATCAGAATTAAAAAAAATTAGATATTAAATTACTAAAAATTAAAAATATAAATTCTTCCTCTGCCATTGTCGTGAATCTATGGCATGGATCTAGCGTAGAGGCAGCTTTTAATTGGTAAAGGAACCTCAAAACATAAAATTAATTAAAATTGCAATAATAACTAAAAGATAAAATGTATATAATTATTTGTGCTATATTTAGGGGACTCGATTTTTTTTCTATTCACGATGTTTTAGGTTTTGTGTTAATCGTCTAGAATTGTATATACTTTTAGTATTGATTGAAATTATATGACATAAGCTTCTCTCGAACGAAAATTTTTGCAACGTTGACATGGCTTTTAACATTTTTTTTTCCCTTTAAAATCAGTATCACAATGAAAGTTGAACGTTATTTTACATATATCAAAAGACAAATAATAGGAACACTACAAGAAAACCTGGCTTTAGAGACATAAATTATATCTCTAAACATAAATCTCTATAGTAAAACCATCATCGTAAATTTTATTTGTAAAATTATATCTATATTTTCTAATTTTCATAGTAAATTTTCTGTTTCTAAAGGTCTGTTTTCTTATAGTAAAAGAAAGATAGAAAAGAAAATATTTTTACTTTATTAATAAAGAAAAAGTGCTAGAGCTACTTGATTTTTTGGCTTGAAGTTATTTAATTTAAAATATAGAAAATGAAAAAAAAAATAGATTGGTTCGGGCCGGTTTGATGGGTTAAATACTTGTGAACTTGCAATGTAGACTAATTAAATGATTCGCAAGTTTAATTTGGTGGACACAATGGTTTAGGGATTAGTATTTTTTTTTCTTTTTTGTGTGTGTGTGTGTGTGTAAATGATGGAGCTTTGTAAATAAGCAAATAAGAAGCAGCAGCAGCATAATAATAATAATATAGTTTACATAATGTTCCATAACAACCCAATTTTATGCAATTAGAGCAGTAAATAAGTCAATTTGTGTTGACCTAAGCCAAGAAACTTACGTTATTTAAGAATTATCAAGCTCAAGATCGAGCAGAGTTTTTTTTTATCAAGTCTGAAATATATGTTCGAGTTTGACTCATTTAATTAAAAAATCTTTATTTCAAGCTTAAGCTCATATTGTTTATAAATTGAACTTGAGTAGAGTAGAGCCGAGCTTTTTATTAAGTCCACCAACATTTGTTGAGCTTGAAATTTAAATTCGAGCTCAACTCATTTAAATAGTATATTTTTTTTAACCTAATAATAACATATAAGAGTCACTAAATATATAATCATATATATATTAAATAAAAATTAGTTTTTTTAATTGTAATTATATATTAATATATTATAAATATAAAACTTATAAATCCATGGATGAGTTTATTCACGAGTCTATTAACAAGCATCACAAGTTTTTTAGTAAACCTAAACGAACTTGTTCATAAGCCAACTTGTGAACTTCAATCGAAGCTCGAACTCGACTCATTTAAATAAACGGATTATATCTTAAGTTCGAGTTTAGTTTATTTACTAATCGAGCTAGAGTTTAGTCAAACTTGAAGTGAGCCATATTCGAATACCTCACAAGCGGTGCGGCTCATTTATAGCCTCATATAAATGCAACACACCACTATATATGAAACTCAATTCTAATAAAAATGGAAGTTTTGTAATTTAAAAAAAATAAATAAAAATGAAAAATAAAACAACCAAAATCGATAGTGTCATGGGTAGAATGTGAACCTTGTCTACCAACCGGGAAAAATAAAAACTAGAGAGGGCTTGACCCGTTAGAAAATAGCATGGTCATACGACATACGTGGAGAAAAAATAGACAGGACAGTAACGTGGATTGGCGCAAAGAACATTTTAATTCTCATCCAAATTATACCTAGAATAAAAATTTACTAAGAATGTAGCTTTTTTCCCATAAGGTTTTGTTAATTTTAGAATATATTTTTCAAAAATTCCTCCGAATACCCCTGATACCTCCCCCTGCCCTCGTCCATAAGTACTAGACATCCCCCATTCTAAGCTCCTCATCTCCACCTCTCTCTCTCTCTCTGTCTCTCTCCTTTTCTCCCCCCACATTCTCTTTCCTGTCTCTGCTTGTCTTTCTTAGCTTTTAGTGAGGAGAGAATGGCTGGTGCAGTAAATGCTGTTTGTTTCCTCATCGTGACTCTTTCATTGTCAATGTGGTCATGTGAAGCGAGAATTCCTGGTGTTTATGGTGGAGGATCATGGCAGAATGCTCATGCTACTTTCTATGGCGGCTCTGATGCATCCGGCACCATGGGTATGCTCCATTTTCGTGTTTGTAGCGGAAACCGCACCCACATTGTAGATTCATAACAAACAAAAAGTATTTAGTACAATAATAGTACGACGAAACTCCCGTGTTTGTTATAATAACATTTTGAGTGTAAATTCCCCCGTATTTTTGCCACCATTACATACAAATTGGTGTATTAATTTAATAGTGGTGTCATGCAGGAGGAGCATGTGGCTACGGGAACTTGTACAGTCAAGGATATGGTGTGAACACGGCGGCTCTGAGCACGGCATTGTTCAACAGTGGCTTGAGCTGTGGTGCATGCTTTGAGATCAAGTGTGCTAGTGATCCACGGTGGTGCCATTCTGGTAGCCCGTCCATCTTCATCACCGCCACCAACTTCTGCCCACCAAATTATGCACTCCCAAGCGACAATGGCGGCTGGTGCAACCCTCCTCGGCCCCATTTCGACCTTGCCATGCCCATGTTCCTTAAGATCGCCGAGTACCGTGCCGGCATTGTCCCTGTTGCCTATCGCAGGTCCTTATTTCCTCGCTAATTACTTATTTCATAGTCTCATTTCGACATATGAGAAAAAAGCTCTCACGGAGTTGCAGGTTAATCAATTGGATGCTAAATTAACAAGATATCATAAAAAAATTATAATTTAGAAAATTGAAAGTTTAATGAAATAAATTTCATGATGTTCAACTTTTTAATGGGATAAGATAATTAATTTCATGTAATCATTCTGTTTTTTCCTTTTTTTTTTTCCCGAATTTGTGCTTGTCTTATGACGTTGATTAATTCTATCCTGTCCCCATTGTAGATTTTTTTTTAATGCATATACAATAGGACGAAGCTTTATTCCTTTTCATGCCTTCTTTTTCCTCAAGTTGCATAAATGCTCATCCAACTGTCCAACTGTAGATAACTGTTTTCGATGTTCTTCTTAAAAAATAGTACCGGAAAACACTTGTTAAACATTTAAAAATAATTGGTTTTAGTTTTTATTTTTTTGGTTCTAAGAAAAAATAATTATATTAAAACGTTATATTTTTATTTATTTAATTTTTTTTTAAATTAAGAAAAGTTTTAATTTTTCGGAGATCTCAAAGGGTTTGAGTTACACACGTGAATGGTCCCGGTGTTTCACTGTAGTACGCGGCTATAGTATCTTGCTAATTGATATGGCCTATGAATGTTTGTTGGAATTCTGGCGCGGACCTTAATTGCTTTTGTCAGATCTATGTCTTTTACTAAAACACCCTCCTTCTTTTCCACATTTCACCAGATTCGTTTGGGAAAACCATTCGCTGCTCTGTTTTTTGTTTCAGCTCTGCTCTGCCTTACTCTGCTTTGTCTCCAACCACATTGCCAAAATATGTATATCTTAAAAATATACAGATTTCCCTCTCAACATGTATGCTGAGCTTTAATCGTTTTATCTACTACCCTTTTACCAGGTTGGTTGTTAAAAGGTTGAGGTGTAAACAAGTCAAAATACTCGACTCGCCACATATTTACTTGAATCCATCAAGTTTGGATTCAAGGATAGTTAAATTTTAAATCCGACCAACTCTAAATACTTAAATGAATAAATTTGTAAGCCTAATCAAATTTAAGATTAAATATTAGTGGACTTCACTATATAATATGATATTGACAATATGTTAATTTGTATAAAATATACATTTATAGATAAGTCGGGTTTGAACATGCCTAACCGAGTCTAGTTTAAACTTATTAAAATTGCATTATAAAATGAGTTAAAACGTAATTCTAAATTAAAATTTGATACCGTACTGTCCCAACTTAAAATACACACCCTGGTTAGCAGAATGCTAAGCAGCTAAGATAATGTGTTCGCATTGCATGGCAAAAAGAGAGAATGGTTTGACCATAAATAGTTTTGAAGTTTGAACTACGCATAAATCACGGTCTTCAAAGTGCAATGCAATTTTCGTTGTTGATTAGTGTGAAAAAAAGCTTTTTTTTTAAGTCTGATTTCCACTTCGTAAACTGTCCTACAATCACGGTCCGCGTTCCAGGGAATTGTAGCTCCCTCGTTGGGCCCGAAATGACGAAAATGCCCTAACACTTTCTCCGTTAATTACGCAGGTGCCATGCAGAAAGCGAGGCGGAATCAGGTTCACCATCAACGGTTTCCGTTACTTCAACCTGGTCCTGATCACCAACGTCGCGGGTGCAGGTGATCTTGTGAGGGTGAGCGTGAAAGGCTCTAGGACCAATTGGATGAGCATGAGCAGGAACTGGGGTCAAAACTGGCAGTCAAATGCTGTCCTGGCTGGTCAGTCACTCTCCTTCAGGGTCACAGGCAGTGATAGACGCACATCCACCTCATGGAACATCGTCCCTGCCAATTGGCAGTTTGGTCAAACTTTCACTGGAAAGAATTTTAGGGTCTGAGCTAAAGGTCAAAAAGATTTGGTGGCGTGAATTTACAATTTTACCATCGGTGAAGACTTGAAGGACTTGTGTGTTTTTGACTTGGGTGTTAATTACTGTGAAAGTTAGTGTTCGTTAGGGGGGCTTTTTTTTTTTTAACTTTTTCCTCTTTGTTGGGGTCTGTTACTAATTATGATATTAGTAAGTTGGGGGGATTCAGCAAATTACCGAAAATGTTAAGGCAACAAATTAAAGGGTAAAAAGTAAAGGGTCATATTTAGGACAAAAGGCTGAGGCGGCTTCAACAAAGCCATGTCGCCCGCAGCTTATTTTTAGGGTTAAATTTGTGTGTCATATATAATGTACTAAAGTCTAAAGATATTGTTATACCAAGTATTTGAGAAGTGTAACTTTGCTAATTTAAACATCTATTTGAATGGAATGGAATGTAATGTAATGGTTTCTTTTAAGGTAAGCGTGCTTTGATTTTAATTAATTATTGTTTTCCTTTGTTTGTTAGGCTAAAAATTTTGTGTTTGTAAGCATAATTGGAAACCTTACTTTTATTTCCCTAAAATCAAGGATGTTTGCAATACATTATAAAGACAATACAAACATCACTACTAGAAATTTGAGCATTTTTTAAAATTTGCAGTGTGTATTTAGTAATATATTGTGTAATGTTAAATTCACAATACTTTAGATGCGATACTATATAAATTCATATTAACTCTATACATTTGGTACCTATCTATTTTTATTAAGTATTTAAAGTTTAGGAATATTAATATGTTATCAATAAATTTTTGAAATTATCTATTGTATCTAATTAGATAATTAATTGTAGAAATTGAGAAGTTTGCATGTTAAAGGGACACTTTTAATACTATATAATTAATTATAAAAATAAGTAAATTAAGAGTGCCAAATATAACAATTATTGAAGTAGTAGTAAAAAAAATTATTATTAAAATACTATTAACAAGTCATTGAAAAATTATAATTGGCCTAATAGCCAGTTAAAATAGTATAGGTAACAAAAGTTTTTAAATTAGCCTATGCATGTATAATTAACTTTATGTCTTTGATTTCATGCAACACTATAGTGGAAGAGTAGTTATGCAAGATAAGCTAAATCAAGGTTGCTATATCATTAGTAATTTCCTCTTCTTAATGGAGAAATTGAGTGCTCTAAAATTATGAGAGAATTTTTACGTGGTTGCGGTTGTACTATAACAGATTGATTTAGTCATGTTTATGTTTTTTACCTACAACCATTTAGGTTTTCCACGTAAATTTTGTAGTTTTTTATTTCCCATTTATATGTCATATATATATTTATTTATTTACAATTATATGTCCCATGACGAATAATCAAATCCATATTTGAAGTCCCAATAAACCGAGTATTCAAGTGAGGTTAAATAATCATGAATTTTAAGTGGTAGTGGTCTACATAATAATGAGATAATCCCTAAGTAAGATGTGGATAAGTTTGATGTCTACAAGTGTAACGCCCTAAAACTTAATTAAGGCATATACCATCACGTATAATTTTTATGTATTACACGCTCAGACTTCCTTAAACAAATTTTGTTTATGTTGAACATTTCTAGTCGATTTTAAATTCATAAGTCGTTTAATTAGATTCTGGATACAACTAGATTTATAATAAGAAAACAAATTTTATAAAAATCCTCTTAGCTTCTACTCATATAAGTAGAAGAACTTTAACTTAAATAAAGCTTTAAAAGCTTATTACAAAACATGAGTTTCTCAACTAAGCCCTTAAAGAAAACAATAGACTTTTAAAGATATAAATCCAGTTCTTCTAACAAAACAAAATAGAAACAATTATAAATGATCCATTTACCCTAATTCACTTTACTCTTCCTTTCATATTTCCAGTATCACCTAAACCCGAGTCAAACATCATCATCATCCAATCTATCATTATCATCAACAACATATCATCATCGATCATCAATGTAACACCTAGAAAAAGACAACAACAACAACAATAAGCTTAAACTTTGTACACAATAAAATAAGTACACACAGGGTGACACACAAACTTAACTAAATGCAATGCAGCAACAGCAGTTTATTATCTTTAAATTAACTTAAAGAAATCAACAGCAAAGTATTTAAACTTCGATTGCATTCCTTGAGGATTCAGGGTCCTCAGTAACAGCTGCTGCTCAGGGGGTCGATATAGGCAGCCCGAATACCTATACCTCCTATATAACATTACAAGAAATAATCTAATCTAGGATTCACAGTCGTTACTCAATTTTACTTAACTTAATCCATAATATTACCTCGTTCAACCGTGCCCATGAACATAAACTAAATCATATTATTTCCTCTTAAGAGTAAGCAAATATCACATTGATATCATTCCTCCTATCGATTACCTGTTGAGGCACTTGTGAAAGTCATTGCATTATGACAGGGGTAGTCTAAGCACCTAATTACTATGTTCACCTCATTAATAGGGTTGTCGCTCCTTGAACCGGATGCAGTGCACACGCACAAACAACTTAAACAAGTCTTTAAGTTAATCTTTTATTAGAATTGATTAGATAATGCCTAACCTAGTATTCAACAAATAAGTTACTAGCATGGACCGATTAACTAGTCCATGACCCTATTTTTTTAACCTAACAATTACAATCGGTTTTTTTAAATATTAAATCTAAGTCAGTCCATTATTATTGCGTAACCATCTTAACGATTAACCATTTTTTCAGTTAATATCATTGATTTTCAGTTGTTAACTATTTAGTATAATGGTTAATTAAAAGTTGTTATTAACCATATTTGTGTAACTTTTTTTTCCTTTCTACTTGTGGAATTGCTTATTGTTTTCTTTGATTGGTTCCTCCTCTTGCCACATGATATTGCAACTATGCACGGTTTTCTACAGCTGTATAAACTTGTATTACTTCTCATCTATATTAACATTGTATGCGATGTGATTCCTTTGAGTTATTGCCACTTATATTTGGATTGATCATGGCTTAAGGCAATGCCTAATGGTATGAGGAATGCCCTTCCGAGGAGGTTCTTAATTCTTAAAGACCATATTTTGATGAAAAAGTTAATAGAGGCCGCTTAAACAGTTAAAAAAATGTTGAACAATGAAGAAGACAATAACATAGAAGATATAGTGAAGGATGACTTGAGGACGTCAACTGCAATAGGAGACTAATGAACACGGGAGAAAATGTGAGGCCCCAACAATTGTTAAGCATCATGGAAGAGTAATTACCGATGACTATTGAGCATTTAGTCGAGTTTGCAAATCAATTAGGCAAGAGAAATATTTAGAGAGAAGACGACGAGTTGATGACCAAATGAAGATAAAGATTGAAGACAAAGGTGGAAACTGGAATTGGAAAGTGATTTACCTAGAAGGTAAAAAAATGCAGCAAAAATTGATTATGATTACATTAAGGTTTTAACTTTTACCACTTTAGCATTTTATATATTTATATATATAGGTTAACCGTTAACTGTCGATTTTCACGGTTATAAACCGAAACCAAAAAAAAAATTGAAACCACGAACTTAAATCGAAACTAATGGACTAGTTAATCATATTTTTCGGATTGGTTTTCCGGTTTCGATTCAGTTTTTTGATTTAGTCGAGTTTTTTGTCCATTCCTATTCAATAGGACAATGCCTAAGTTTACTCAATAGGCACGAGAAGGATGCGTATAATTGGATTTCTTCAAGCCTTACAATGAACCACATTAGCACAATTGAAATTGAACTCTTTTTTATTTTATTTAAATCATATTTAATATGGCAGGTCAACTTTTCCATTAGGTTATTAGTATGACTCGTGACCAACCTAAAAACCCTATAAAGTCAATATATTGTCACACAATCACAATTCTATAGAATTTTTAACGAGTTGGATAGGTCAGATATCCTATATGACCCTCGATAGCATCCCTAGTGGGTTATTATAGGATGTTTGATCCGCTAAAAATCATATAGGGTTTAAGGATAAGTTTTGAGAAATTTTTTACAACTCTATAAGGTTTACATTTTATAGTCGGATGGGAAACTCAACAAAAATATATAATAAAATTTAAAAAATCATATAAAAATTCAATTCAATTTCAAAAGAGAACCTCAAAGAATCAAAATCTCTCTCTCTCTCTCTCTCTCTCTCTCTCTCTCTCTCATATTAATTGTGATATGATCTTTGAAACCCAACTCATAATTTTGTTATGTTAAATTATGATATTTTAGACTATGTGTAAAAGTTGAATTATTATAAATAATATGTTAATTTGTGGTTTGGAAAATGAGAGATTTAATTTTACTTTTCATATTATTTGAAGATATTTATTTTATTTTAATAGCTTGACTTAAATTTTGTTATTTATTTTTAGGGTTAGACTAATTTTTTATTATGATCAATTGGGTTAAACAGAGTGAGGTGAGTCATTCCGATTCCTTATCGAGTGAGTTTGGATATAGCAATAAATACATTATACGGTTTAAGATCGAGTTTGAAACATCCTATAAGAAAACGAATCCATCCTAAACCCACCTCAATTGAATCTCTAAAATCATCATGTAATATTTCATTTATTAACATGATAGGCCACTTTAGTTTTTATAATAAAGTAAAATATAATAGCATGGAGGTACCTTATAAAGGTTTGTGGTAGTTGGAGTAGTTGAGTTTGAAAAAGTTGTTCCTGTTGCAAGATGGTGATCGTAGTAGTTATAATTGCATTGTCAATCCTAAAATGGAGGGTCTTAGTACCCACAGTAAGGTCTATGACATTTAAATAGGTGTTAGTTATGCATTGACAAAGTCCAATTTTCTTCACTCAAGTGTTACAGTAAGTGTTAAGGTAAAGAAAGACCGGATGAAAGTAGAGCCTGAACATAAATTCTAGTTTACTTCCCTTATTATTACTTGTGAATCTTGATGTTCTACCTTTATCTTTTTTGTTCCTTTTGTTTTGTTTTTTTTTTTTTTTGAAAGGTTTTTCCACATGATTCTCGTATCTTTCTCTTATTCTTATTTTCAATATACGTATATAGCTATATGTATATTATATATTATGTAAGATCATTATTTTTCCACTACAAACTACGAAGATAATGTGAATATAAAAAGGCATATAATTAGCCTCGAAAATGTTTATGGTCTTATATTGGGGCGAGGCGAGGAAATGCAACCTTGTATAACTTTGCTAGCTCCTTTATTCACGGGGTATTTTTTTTTTTTTCATCTTTTTGACCATTCCACTTATGGAGAACAGTAACCAGTACTATTAAAAATATGCTTGCAATAAAATAAAGTTGAATCCACGCATGAATGTCGAAAAATATGATGTCCTGTCGTTAAAAGTAATCCCGCGTAACTAGTAACTTAGCAACTAGCAACAGTCTTTGGCTTTTGACTTTAAGTCCGCACATTTGAAGTTGAAATTTCCCGCTCCCGCTCCCGCCTCCTCCCTCCCTCCACCCCTATCTGCGTTTGGAAATGATGAAAAGTTCTCAAAGGTAGGTATCGGAATACCATAAAATAATAATATCCTGCATTTATCTACTTTTTACAAGTTTTTTGTTTTGGGGTGGGTTTGATTATTTGATTTTCATCCCTATCTTATTTGTATATGATTTGAATCTATTTTTCATTTATCTTTTTATGAGTATAATGTTTGTTTTTATTTATATTTATTTTCTGACAAACATATGATTTAACACAACAGAAGTAAGATAGGAAAATGATCAGAAAAAAGATGATACAAGCAAACAGGACTAAGATCCCAACCTTTTAGCAAGTCATATAATTAAATAATTGGCAGTTTGAAATTGATGGTCCGAGTAGTCTCTTAACTATTTTTAATATATCTTTTTAAAATGTTTTCACTTGTATTCAATAGTTGAGATTAAAAAAAAAAAGATATTATATCAAAGGTATTTATAAAAAAATTAAAGGATCTCAACTATTGATTTGTGAAGTAAGAAAAATATTAAAAAAAATTGATGGTCCAAATCCATCTCAATTTCTACAAATTGTATATGATAATATACCCTTTTTTTTTTTCTTTCCAATATGTTTTATTTTTTTAAATCAAAGAAAGCGATTTTGTTAATCAATAATTTGGGGGGCCGTAAGTGCCAATCTAAATACAAGAGCTTAACCAGCTAGGATGGGAGTCTAATGACCTAAAGACTACAACTCATCCTTGCCTTGTCTTTAGATGAAATCCAATCAGCACACGCATTCACTTTCCTAGGAATTAGATTAAAAAGCAATAAGAGAAAGAGTTTTTCAAACATGTAAGATCATCAACAATCCCTTTAATGAACAGATAGCGTCATAAATGATTGATGAATCTATTTCTATCTCAATTTTGTTCCACTTTTTTCAACTTGCCATGAGGAGACCATCTTGTACTGCCAATGCTTTAGCCACCAAGCAGTTTAAGCTTTTGTGGTGTAATGATGTTGCTCCTAACACAAAACCATTTGAATCTCTACATATCACAATTATCCTTGCATCATTTGAGAGAGAATTTAAAGCATCATCACAATTTACTTTAATAGTGTCATTTTGTGGTGGATGTCAGAATTAGTGTTAATGCTCTAGCTTAGTGGTATTATTTGAAACACCCATTCATCTTTTAAATATATTAGCTTGTCATTGCATATTAGGTGCTTGAATAATATAAACACAATCTGTTGCATTGTCAGCCACATCAATCAAGTCTTTCTGTCCTTCTATTACATCTTGTCTCCTAGCAACTTCACTTCTTTGTTCAGCTGGAAAGTTTGACATGTAGTCCCCTTCTTGTCAATGTAGTATTTGATTTGGGAATCTTAGTACCAAGTCTTTTGTATTCTTATAACTTTTTTCTCCAAAAAAATTGCTTCTTTGAGAGATTTAGCTATATTGATTTCAAAGAAGATTAAGTTAATAACAATACGAGGATTAGGAGATCTTTGCTCAAAAACATATTTGCATCTATGTTTCCATATATGCCACAATACCACTGCCATTCGACTGAACAAGTCTTTAACATTTGAAAGTGATTTGCTACTATTGAATAACCAAAATTCACACCATTTATCAAATATGCATGTTTCCATTTCATCAATCCTGATCTTGCAACATTCAAACCATATTAGCCTAACCCACTAACATTCGAAGGACATGTGTTCCACTGAATCTTCATATGAACAATTGAAACAACTTGCATTGTGTTGCACTTTCTTGCAAAATATACTTGATTCTAGTAAGTTATTGCATAACCCCCCACAAATGATGCTTTTGTTTCGGCTTGCAATATAAACTCTATATTAGCTTCTAAATTCTTTTATCAACAACATAAGAGGAAGATACTGCACTTGCTATGATAACTGGTTTTAACTAAATAAGTGCCCTCCTTTGAAGAAGGTCATAGGAATTTTTTGAAGAGCAATTTTTTCTTCCTTGAACAACAAACGAGCAACAGCCGCTAGATTCCATGTACCAACCTCTTCATTAATCATTTCCCCCACTTTAATATTTTGGATACGTGCATCAATATCTCTATTTACTAATCTATTACCCAGAAGGCCAGGATTCCAGACACTTCTCCAGAAGTCTATTTGATATTGTCTTCTTACCTACCACAACAAATGATCCGAAATTGTATCTTGTTCGATTAGAGTACTATTCCATATCCATGATGCTCTACTTCATTTCCTAGCTGAAATAAAAGACTCTTTTGGAAAATAAATGCTTTTAAGAAACCTAACACAAAGATTATCAAGATTTTTAATAATCCTCCAAGCAAGTTTTCCAAGAAGATCCAATTTAAAGGATTGCAGGTCTCTGAAACCTAAATCTCCATCATTCTTAGGTTTAGATATAAGATCCCAATTCTTTTAATGTATCATGTTTTCATTAGTTGAATTTCCCCACCAGAAATCAAACTAATTGCTTCCTTATACCATTTTTTTGGGAAGAGAAACACATTCATTGAGAACATAGGAATTGCCAATGCAATTGACTTTGTTAGGACTTCCTTTCTAGTTATAGACAATAAATTCCCTTTCTAAGCTTATAATTTTTAACCAACTTTATCCTTCAAAGAATCAAGAACCTTATATATAGATCACTCCCATAGTATGGGAATACCCAAATAGTTACCAGGTTTATTCCTATTGACTATGCCAAAAAGTCACAACAAGTTAGTTTGACAGTCTTTGATGTAAATGTGCTAAAGTGCAATGAAAATTTGTTGAAATTAACACATTGTCCAGAGGCAACATGTTGACTATACTTAGTGTTATGTTGAGATAGCATTTGATTCAATTTGAAAATTAAATATGGCAGTGGATAAAAAATCTTCCATTTGATGGTACAAAAATCTTATTATGGAATTAAACAAAACAAAATCTCTTAGCAAAGACTCAAACTAATACTACCACTACTGTTAGTGCCAAATCATTTTTGCCAATCTAACCTTGTTACCATAATCACCATCACTACCATTGCCACCATCACTATCACCACTATTATTACAGCCATTACTATCACCTTTATTGTTGCAATCACCGACATTAGTACCAAATTACCATCATCATCATTGCATTATTAAGACTACATCACCATTTATACTTCAACCACCATCGATAGTAATATTGGTATGAATAATATAAAACTCATATAAAAAAGGGGAAAAAAAGGCGTGAGCTTTACTTCACTCATGTATATGGTATAGAAATTAGGAATGTAAAGAAATCAAACTACTCATAATTACTCAAGTTTCACTCAAAATTTTCTCAAGTCAAGTTGAACTTGAACTACTTAGCTGTTAACTGAGTTGAACTTGAGCATCATAATACTCGACTTAGCTAGCTCGCGCATCTAGTTGAGTGCACCAAGTATAAATATTAATTGAGTTTGGGTTGAATTTAGATATTAACATTATTATTATTAGAATACAAAATATTATTTAGATAAGTTGATTTTTAACGAATTTAATCAAGTTGTTTGAGTTTATTGAGTACTATTTTGAGTTGAGCTCAAACTTAAGTTACAGATTGTTTTGTCTCAACGCGACATAATTATAGCTTTGTAAAAAATTGTTCTATTCTCCTTATATTGTACTATTTTCCTTATCTTGTTGGGTATTAAAAAATTAAATGTGACCCAAGGGTTCTAAGGATACAATAAGTGCAATTTCATACTTGATATTTGAAATTTATTTATTTTTACAATTGAAGATTTGGTGTTAATTTAGTACCTAAGTTTTGTTTATTTTTATAATTAACTATCAAAATTTTACTAACATTCACAATTATCTACCTGAACTTTATATTTATTTTTGTAATTAATCGCCTCATTTAAGTTCTGAAAATGAACTTAGAAAAGTTTCGAATAATTAATTTTAAAAATTAACAAAATTCAAAGGTACGATTCTACCCATACAATGATTCATCATGTATCACTGACTATGAGTAATATACTTAGCCCAGTTAGGAAAAAAAGCTACCAGATTGGCTTTGGCACTTTGCTATACCCGACCTGAATCAACCGATTCCTGAGGTTGATGAACATAGCCATGCATGTTTCAATCAACACGGGTAGTTATCCACTGGACCATTGCGGCTCACGTTGTCGGAAATTTTTCTGTGGTCCATTAAATTGAGCACCATCTGAAAAAATGTCACTCATATAGCCTCCATTATTTATCAATATACCAAATAATGGGATCCATATGATTTTTTTTTTTTTTTTGTTATTCCCCCTTAAGTATATGTTTATTATCTTATTAGTCAAGTGATCCTGAAAATATACCACTTTTCATTTGCTCACTCTAGTCGCATCATAAATCATGATTCTTTTGTTGGTTTAAGAATTTGTGTATGGGCTTAGATGAGTAGGTTTTCGTTTTAGGACACAACTGATGGGTTGTTGCTCATTTTTGTTTTGTTTTTTTTTTTTTTTTTTTTGGATGATGGGTTGTTACAATAATTACCCAACTTTCTGCAAAATTAATTGATTGATATATTTCTCAAAGAAATTAGGTGTGGAATAATGAAATTTCCCATAAGCCCACATTTTCAATTTTACGTAAATTGTCAACAAACCGACACTTGCTTTGTTGAAAAAATCTATTTGGGTCTATCATTTGATTGTCATGTCAATACTAATTTTTTGTGAAAAGCAGACTATAATAATAAGATAATGCATGGAAGCTCACTATGATCATATGATCATTTTTTGAGCTAATGAATTTTATTCATTAGGAAAAATATTACATCAATCAAACCAATCAACAAGGATATTAACTGAACGAAGAATTTCAGCATGGAAACTCAACCATATAGACAGATTGAGAGTAGTATGTCTCTCTTAAAAAGATACCATAATTTCTTTCAAAAGAAATAAAATTCATCCAAGTAATGAGTACAATAAATTCCATAAAAGGAAAAAGAAAAAAAAAGAATTGAAAAATAACAAAAGAGATAGTATAATCCTATACAAAGATTAGAAAGAAAAAGGAAAAAATGATAATAAACGCATAAAAAGTGCTATTTATTTAAATTCCACAATTAAACTATTATCATCTTGTTTGTTAGAATCTTCAAACTAATCAAATTGGTAGATTTAGGCTTGTAATAATGAAAACATAATGTGATGGATTACTAATAATAATATTATTAAAATAATAAACGTAAGATTAATAGTGGTGAATATTCATATATTAAGATTAATAGTATTCTAGCCGGAAGAGATACATTGTGGTGGGTAAGAAGTGGATATCAAATAGACTTCTCAAGAAGTGCTTGGATTCCTGGCCTTCCAGGTAATAGATTACTAAAAGAGATATTGATGCATGTCTCCAAAATTTAAAGTGTTGGAAATGATTGATGAAGAGACTGGTACATGGAATCTTGCGGCTATTGCTCATCTGTTGTTCGAGGAACAAAAACTTCTATTAAAAAAATTCCCATTCTACTCTATGATACCGATGATGAATTGATATGGCCTTCTTCAAAGGATGACACTTATTCAGTCAAAACCAGCTATCATAGATTGCACAATATTTACCTGAATGGCTTAGCAAGTGCAATATCTTCCTCTTATGTTGTTGATAAAGATTATAGAAGCTGATATGAAGTTTAAATTGCAAATCAAAACAAAAGCTTCATTTGTGGAGGCTATGCAATAACTCACTAGCATCAATTATAGTTTGCAAGAAAATGCTACATAATGCAGGTTGTTTCAACTGTTCATATGAAGATTCAGTGGAACACATGTCCTTCGAATGTCAGTAGGTCGGGCTAACATGGTTTGAACGTTGCAAGATTAGGATTGATGAAATGGAAACATGTATATTTGATAAATGGTGTGAATTTTGGTTATTCAATAGCAGCAAACCACTTTCAAATGTTAAAGGCTTGTTCAATCGAATGGTAATGATATTATGGCACAAATGGTAACATAGATGCCAATATGTTTTTGAGCAGAGATCTCTAATCCTCACACTGTTATTAACTCAATCTTCTTTGAACTATATGAAGCTAATTCTCTTGAAGAAGCAATTTGTTTGGAAAAAAAATTATAAGAACACAAAAGACTTGGTACCATGATTCCCAAATCAAATACTACATTACAAGAAGGAGACTACATGTCAAACTTTCCAACCGAACAAAGAAGTGAAGTTGCTAGAAGACAAGATGCAATAGAAGGATAGAAAGACTTGATTGATGTGGCCAACAATGCAACAATTGTGTTTATATCGTTCAAGCACCTAGTATGCAATGACAAGCTAATATATTTGAAATGAATGCGTATTTCAAATAATACCACAAGGCTAGAGGGGTGTCACCGCAAAATGACACTATTAAAGTAAATTGTGATGGTGCTTAAATTCTCTCACAGGTGATGCTCAAAATAGTTAAATAAATTCACATCAAATGTTAATTTGTCTTTTTAATCATTTAATATGTTGATACTTTAAATGAATATGCCCCCAAATATTGATATTTTTTATGTAATTTACTATTTAGCCAAACGCATTATTACAATTAGTCAATTTACACATTATCAATCACTACGTTGTTCATGTAGGGATAGCAGCACAGCAAACCCAACATCATAGTACTAAAATACATGGATCCGCTAATGCACAAATCCTTAATATGATGGAAACCACATGATATCCAAATCCACTATGAAAATTGTCTCGGTTTTACTTTTTGTATTATCATCAATAGTTAAGTTAGCTACCTTATCCATTATAGTGACATACCATTATTATGACCTTTCAACTTTTCTCTAACCATCCTGACTTAAGTTATCTTGGTTTTATCATATTAAGAGGACATGTATAAACATTAGAGGTAGCATTAATGCCTAACCTACAAGTAACTTCATTCCAAATGTTTGATGATGCTCAATAAATGATGAACTCCAAGTCCATGAGCTACTTATTCAAAATTCTCACCAATCTCAATGCAAGTATAAGCAACATTCATCAATTACTTAGAGGCAAAATAAAGTTAAATTCATTTACTAGTTTTATGATCTGTAACCTAGCTAAAAGGCAAAATAATTGCTCACATGCACTTAATTAATCATAATTAACTACTTGAACTATAATCTGTCTCACTGCTTATAGGTTTGTGAATTTAAATATTATGGTAGTATTTCTTTAAGTGTACATATTGTTTTGTTATTTCTTTGGGTTATGATGCGTGTTTAGGATTTTTCTAAATTAATTTAAGGTTATAAGTTTACCTAGAAAAAAATTCGAGATGAAAAACAAAGAAATGGAGTCATCTTGGAGAAAGTGTAGTTAACTTAAATAGGATTAGTGGGCCACTTGGTGAATTAGAGTCAACCACAAGGGCAATGATCGACCCATACATGACTCATGTAATTGATCACATGAAAGAAGTGGTTAACCACTTAGATTTATTTGTCTTTGTTAATCTTTTTTTTAACCCACTTTTGACGTATAATTACATTTATAGTATGATCTAAGAGTTTGACTGGGTCTTATAAGGTTGTTTTCTCAATTGTATGACTTAGGAGGCCAATCATTTCATTTAGAGGATGATTTATAAAATCTATGTTCTAATTATCACTAAGGTTTTAGAGTGAAAGAAGATTATTGAATAGGGTTTAAATTTTGAAACGAATCACGATTATATAATTCTTCTCTGGAAGTTCGTTTAATTCATTTATATTTCCTTTGATTAAAACATGAATTTGACATTTTAGGACTCCTTGGTTTGGCATGAGCATATTAGGATTATGGGTTTCAAGAATTGGATTTCCAACGTTTGGCTTGTTTCACCAATTACATTTATAATTAAAGAAGTTAGGTTTTGTAGATTTTAGCATTTGTAAAGAAAGAGTTTTAATATTTACTTAAACAAGATAAATGTCTTATTTACTATCATAGCAATTGCTCTCCAATTAGAGTAAATTGTAACAAATGCTCTAAGATTATATTTATAATGTTTAAGATGTGCAAAATGGTGCACTCATATGGTAGCTTTTAACGTCATTTAGTATATTTTAGTGACCATCTTATCAAAGGTTTTACAAATCTCTCGTTAGTCATTTAAATTAGGGCTAATATCATGAATAATATCTGAATTTTAACAAAATATGCAATTAGATTTGATTAATTTAGTATCTAAATTTTGAAATTGATTAATTTAATACATAAAGAACTTTATGTGTACACCAGCAGTACCCATCAAGTTCTTTTAGTACTAAATTAATCAATTTCATGGGAAAAAAAAAAAAATAATTTCAAAATTCAGATATTTAATTATATATTTTACCAAAATTCATGTACCATTCGTGATAGTATTCTTTTAAATTAATGTCTTTTTTTTTATTGGAATTGCAATTATCATCTTTAGTTATAGCATTGAGCATATAAATGTGTGTGTCTATCTAAATATGTGTAATGTGGATGTGTATTTTAGCATGTCTATTTATTAAAATTAAAAAAAAAGTGTTTTATGAAGTATAACATTTGTACATAATAATTTCATCGAGTATGATATTTAATAATTTTCAATTTTAATTATAAAACTATAAACAAATTAATGAAAATAATGGTTTTGATATTCTCCTATTGGGTAATTCCAAAACAATGTCGGGATGATCAATTAAAGTTGTATCATAAGGTTCTTCTTTATCTTACCGCTCGCACTTGGTGTAGGAATGGGGCTCTAGGTCATGATAACCAGCCGGACAGCATAAGAAAATGTTTATGATTAAATGCAACGAAAAGGAAAATCATCAGCAAGTAGATCATCCATTTTTTAGTGGGTATCAACTATTTACCAAAAAGCAAGAAGTTTCGCATATTGTCAACTGAAATTTCTCCTCTTGCTAGGAAATTTCAGCCATCCGGCATTCGTGGTTCTGTCCCCTTTACGATCCAACTAGGACTAACTACTACTTTTCTACGTTCAACTGCCTTAGATGTTTGGCCAAGAAACTTCACCCAAATTATCTGGTTGAATTTTATTATAGTAAGATGAAGGGTTAATTATAGAAACTTGGCCTACGTTTCATTAATTTGCAAATATATGACTTATATTAATTTTTTTTATCAATAAGTAACTCGAGTTTCATATAAAAGTATCAATATTATTAAATAATTTTAGAATGACACGTGTTAATATTTTATTAGTAATAAAAATTAATTATACATTTTTTTTTCAGTTTTCATATTTTCAAAAAATAACTTTTAATATTTTATTAATTTAATTTAATTTTGTAATATTTTTTATTAAATTATTTTTTTTATAATGAAATTCTAACACATATCCCTCTAATAATAATTAATTACATTGATACTTTGTATGGAACTTGAGTCACCTATTTATCAAAAAAAATCAACACAAGTTATGTATTTGTAAGTTCACCAAAACACAAATAATGTTTTTATAATTAACCATCATATAAATACTAATCTCTTAGGGTTAAGTTCAAGAACTAATCTCAACATTTGCCCACCTTTACTAGAATTGTAGATTCAATTAATTATAAGAATATATTGGAATCCTATGCTTTTAGAATGAAACTAATAAAAATACTTTACAAATTCAATCATTTTTGTAAAGACCTATTAAATTTTTCTAAATCTATATTAAATGCAATTAAATCATCTCTATTTTGAGTAAATGATGTAAATGTTACATTGTGTTTGGCATGTCAAAGCTATCACATCCCTTACCCTTAATTAGAGTATCCACATTCGATGTCCTTCACATGGGTTTTGTGTCAACAATCTCGCTTTTTGAGATTCTTAAAGTAAAAGTTTTTCAAAGAGTTCATTCAACATTTTGGATCCTTTATGAAGGATCCGAAAAAGTGAGTTCATTCAAAATATTATTATTATTATTATTATTATTATTATTATTATTATTATTATGTAAAAGTGAATTTATTGTGTAAAATAAATGAGACTCACAAAAATAAAAATAAAAAATTGAAAGATCCTATGTGAAGAATCTTATGAATAAAGTAATAAGATCCTTTAAGTGGAGAGTTCGTTGAGGTGATGATCTAACACCTTAAGGTTCTTGTGAAGGAATTATTTGATGTGAATGCTCCCTATCTCAACTCCTTGACACAAGATTTTATGTGAAGAACCTCACTTTTTGATGTCTCATTGGATGGAAGAGATTTTTAAAACTCTTTAGAGACTCTAAAAAGTAAAGTGCTTTATGTCTTTTTATAACTTTATTATTATATTTAGTGTTTTGTATAATATATATGAAATCTATAAAACCTAAAAAATATGAAAAATCTTGTATAAAGAATCTTAGGAATAAATTGATAAAATTCTTTAGAGCATCCCTACGAGGGGGTCCTTAGCAAGAGTTCTTATGCTAATGACTTTATTTTTTGAGGTCCTTAACAATGGAGAAAGGATTTTCAACTTTTTGGGGTCTTCTATCAAGAACACTAAAAAGTAATGCTCTTGACGTCCTTGTATAATCTTTATATATATATATATTTTATTTCTTTTAGGTTTATTATGAAAAAGCATACATGACCCACAAAGTCTAAAAAGATGTGAAGAATCTTATGTAAAGAACCTTAGGGATAAAATGGTGAATAGCACTTTAAGGACCTTATATATAAAATTTCAACTAGATATGGATGCTTTTTTGAAAAGAGGTCCTTAAATACTTATGTGACATTTAAAGATCTCTTAAAGGTTCTACAGAATATACATTCTCTTAAAATACTAATAGAGTAACTTAATGTAACTATATATAATAAAATACTTAATTAAAATGTTAAAAAAGAAAAAAGAGACCGTGGTAAAAGAATCACATTTGCCTGCTATATTTTATTCCATCTCAACAGCAGATGAGAATGAACGAAAAAAGGTAATAAAAACAAGAAAAAGAAGAAAAAGAAGGAAAGAAAAAGCACTTTTCCCGTGTAGATTTTACTAGGAAACCTTCTAAAGTATTACCATCCCAATATTTTTCATGAGGAAATTTCGAAGAATGTGCATAGATGGTCCATTTGAATCCAGTTTTTCCCTTAAATTGCGCTCAGGGTATCTCTCTTTGAACTGCCGTATGAACTTTGCTTCAAGTTATCGAAGAAGTTGAGAGCTGGAACAACCGTAGTAGAGGTCGAATCCACCCAAGTACACTGTACAAGACTTTGCTGAAAGAAATGTGCGAAATTACTCGTAACTGAGATACCTAACCGAATTTAATTGATTTATGCAATTAATTATCTAAAATTTAAAAGTGATGATTTACTATCCATCTTTACAAAATTCTACAATTAACTACTCAAATTTTATTTATTTGTGCAATTACTTACCTTATTTAGACACCATAAATAAACTCGAATAGTTGATAATTAATTGCATGTATGTATTAATAAAGTTGGGATATCAAATATGATATTTAGCCAAAAATAACACATATACAAACTAAAAAAGCATCGTAATCCAAATTATGTGATTATAAAAGAGAATAACATAGATGTCTAAGATTAAAATGTGGATACGGAAGTATTATTTTTGTAATTAACTTTTGATTTATATGGGTGCTATGTATGTCAGTTGTCAATTGATAATACCATTATCTTATTAACAAAAAAATGAAAATATTGGCTGAGGTGTGCTTACGGATATGTTGTTTTTAGCAGGTACGCGTGCCCGTAATTTTCCGTAAAATTTATCGTCCTTGAAACTGCAGAAAGTTCATCAAATTCTATCTTTACAAAACATAGTGGAAATGAACTTTAGAATGCAATTTTATTGCAAAACAAGAAAAGTCAAGCCGAATCCAAAAAGGTCGGTCGCAATTGTCACATCATGCCAAGCCAACCCGCGTAGAGAAACACCACCAAGAACAAACATGTACATGCACATGGTGGTGGGGCTAGGTTTTCCTTCAACCCTTTGCTCATTCACATGTACATAACCTTGTATTGCAGTTTCATACTGTTATATATATATATGTATATATATATATGAGTTAGAGACACAAATATATATACTCATATCTTTGGATTCCTGCCTAGTGCTACTCTGGCCTTTAAAAGGAAAGACAAAGTTGGAACTTTGGATTCCCATGGAAATTTTCTTATTCCTTCTTTTACCTTTCATGGTAGTGAGTTAGCGACTTTGTTGGACAATTCAATACATAACAAGACCTTTATAAAGAGTGAGACATCTGGACTCAAAAGAACGATGAGGTTTAGGTAGCAGTGACTTGGAAGCAATTGAGCTTTGTGGTATCTTTATAGCGTATCTATTTATACTAGAGGACATCGTATTTGTATCACCAGTGCTGAAAAATAAATTACCTCTATGAAGGGATGGATCTGAAAAGTTGGTGGACGCCACTAATACAACATTATTAAAAATAAGTTGCAATCATCATCATCACAATATTACCACTAAATTATAGCCTTCATCACTAACTATCATACTCGCATGACAAATAACACGAACTTGAAGAAAAAAAAAAAAAGAAAGAAAAAAAAACTTTATTGTACTTAGCACATCAAATATAGTATAGGAAATTTGTATTATCGTATTTTCCTTATACTATATTATTCTCCTTATCCTATAGTGTGCTAAAACCAACCACTAATAATGTTGTAATCCAACAGTCATACTATGTATGGACTAGTACGATTGTATATTTTTATTTTTAGATTTATTTGTATTGCCATTTTAAATGTAACCAAACAAATGCATTGTTGTTATATGATTATTCTATTTCTCAAAAATTACGATTCTTAACGAATAGGACAAACTATATATATATATGGTGATCCACACAAATAAATCAAATCTGATATAGCAATAAATTAGTAGAAGAACCAATACCACCACCCTCGTTGTCACCACTGTCACTACCTCTACCACCACCATTACATTCATCATCACCACTATAATTGCCACCACCAATACAAGTTACAACACTAAACAATATATTACAATCACCATCATCGCAATGTTAGCCTTAGTTTATCACTATCATCACTAACTATCATACTTGCATGACAAATAATATAAATTGGAGGAAAAAAAACACTTGTGTGCTTAGCACATAACAAATGATATATAAAATTTGTACGGACATATTTTCCTTATGCTATATTGTATAGTTCTCTTTATATCCTGAACTGTATTAGAAACCAAACACTACTAATACTATAAGCCAACAATCATTACCATATATGGAGTAATGTGAGTGTATATTGGTACTTTTAGATTTGTTTATAATGTCCCTTTAAATGTAACCAAACGAAAAATTCCTATTATTTATTCATTCTATTCCTCAAAACCGTCGTTCAATTCCTAAGTTATCCCAATGAATGTGACAAACTATAAGGAAAATTATGGCGATCCACACACATATAAATCTCATATATACATAGCAATAAATAGTAGAAGGACCACCTATTCTGTTGTTGTAACATTCGGAAATATTGGTATAAGATCTTTCCACTTACCATTTTTCTTATTTACACGTAAAAGCATGTTATAAGCTGTAGCTTAACACGTATAAAGTGGGAATCGAATCGAAAATGGTATACCATAAGTAACGGAACATTAGGTACAAATACAACAAAACCAACGGTTTCATGGACAACTCCATCGCATTCAATGATAATAACTAGCTGGACTCTAGCAAGTGTTGAAATGGCTAGCTCTAGCTATACTTGGTTTTGAGCTGGTGTCCACTAAATTAGGACCATTTTTGTCAGAACATAGTACCTTGAAAGGAATAAAAGTAAAAACAAGTTAGGACCAGAAAAGGAATCTGCATATGCATACAGATTCAGCTTGTGAGGAAAAAAAAAAGGTAGCAAACTCATATGAGTTGGTACATCATGATCAAGACGTACTTCATGTAATAAATGATTCCAACTGAACATTCCCTAGTCACAACGCCCACCAGCCCACCAGTTTCATTCTGCAAAATTTGGTTATAACATGCTGATTCTTCTCGGGATAAAATGAGCTCGTTGTTCTTTGTGCTTTCTAAGTTTTATTCTTGTTTGAGCTAAAATTCAATTCATTACTTCCCAAAGTTATTTAAAGCTTCTTTACTGGTGTTTACACTCAATTGTCCCTTCATTGATCTTTTTGTGATTCACAGTATAAACATAGCGTGGTGACATAAATAAAATGCCCGATTTTACAATAGCATAGAGAGCTAAAACCATATACCATCCCCCTCTTTAAAAAAAAAAAGTTATATAAATGGTAGAAATTTTATTTAATTTTATCACAAATATGGAGACTTTTTAACATATCTTAGCTTTTTTTTTTTTTTTTTCTCCCTGAACGTTAAGTAAGTCTGTTTGTTCCATCTTATTTTGGTCATTTTGACATTTTATCTTCATCGTTTTTAAATGGATGCTTCCATGAACCATGCACAAATTAAAAAAAAAAAACATTTTATTCATAAATATATCAAATATATCAGATACAGATAAGATATAAAATAAAAATCAACTCATAATTAATTAATTTTTTCTATTTCTAAAAAGTGATTAACTGACTCAACCAAGTTGATTGCCTAAACCCTAATTGAATCAAAAACCATATTTCTATAAATTTTTTAATCCAAATTAGTGACTCACAAACTTCATATTAAATCCCCTGCAATTGGAAAAATCATTGCCCGTAAAAGGAGAACTAAATAGATATACCACTCCATTCTATCTTCCCAAAAAAAATAAAAAAAGCGAATATACTTAATTAGAAAAAAAATTATTTTTTAACATATGTTTTCCTTCTCTCAGAGTTAAGTTTTAAACAGAAGTTTCCATAAGGTCCCAAAATGCCCCTAAAAAGAAGAATTAGAATTTTGTGATTATACAAGACTAGCGAATGAAATTGGAACTGCCAATGTTAAACAGGAAAAAAGGGATTGAGAAGGACAGCAAGTTGAAAACATAGAAGACAACTGCTCTCGTTGAGAGTCGAACTCAAGACCTCCCGCTTACTAAACGGGTGCTCTAACCAACTGAGCTACGAGAGCTTCTTGGTGAGCGGGCTAAAGCTTCTCTCATAATCTAGATTTCTTTCAGGCAAGCACAATCTCCACTCTTCACCTGGATTCTGGACGTTCGTGCTTAATTCTGGTACGCTTGCTGTTTTAAAGAGGAACCCGCACCAGTGGGACTTACACTTCCAGTTTTAAAGTAGTTCTTCATCCATAATCCGACCTCTGACATTCTTTGCTTCCGAGGTTATGTGCTTGAGCATTTGCATGCAAGGGTGATGAAAGGGAAAATTCAATTAATATGGAACAGATTATCTTTTGAATAAAGACGAGACCACAATGTAAACTCATATATTAATTATTCTAACAGATGGTCTTAATAAGTGCTCAAGGATACCCTTCTAAGAAAATTCTTTACAATATGTTGTGTGTATGATCTTTTATTTTCGCACAATATGTTTTTCATTTGTTTAAATACCTATCTCCATGCTTGCACGTTTCATAAGCTCTCACTTCCCTTTCTTTGAAGGGCAATAGAGCAACTTGTAATAGGTCCATAGCCTCAGAAAAAGATACTACTATCTATTGAAATACTGTAGATTATTATTATTTTTTTTTCATATGCTTATTGAAAGATGAATTGGAATGCTTAATGATTATAACTAAAAACGGTATATTTGTCGATGACAGATGAGTATATCATCATACTCTTACAGAACTATTAGAATTAAATAAAGTTGCCAAAATTCTTAAATACAAAACCTAACAGCCCTAAAGAGATGCTAACAGCTGATTTTTTTTCCCCTTTTTTATAATGCAGTACCAAACTGATTTCCCCATACATACTTGATTTCAAACTTTTTTCAGAACGATGCACCATCTGACTTGAGGGTTCTGTTCATATAACTAATAAATCAATTTTTTTTTCCAAGTTTGATATAAAAGATCAACGTGGCATAGTAACATAGGAATAGATCTAGCTTTTTATTCATTTGTTTATTTATTTTGGCAGGGATATAGATAAAAAATTTTCAAAAGTTAGGACCTTCCAATAACTTTCAAGAGTTCCTTTATAATTCAGATGGTACAGAAATAAGATCTAACGGGCTGGGCAACAAGGTATTTTCATCCCATGTTACCATCTTTCTTTTTGTTTTCATTGATAGCAGAAGCCCTAACTCTATGTGCCCTTTCAAGTCAATAAACTAGGAATTTTTCAAATGAGAAGCAGCTTTATTACCGTGACAGGTTTCTTTACCCACGGCTATGAAATTTATTACTTGCAACACGGGACCCCGTCTGCTGGAATCCATGTATAATTGATCCATGTATTAATTTCTATCCTCTTATGAGTGATCATGACAAGGTTTTGAGTTTTGTGGGATTGACAAGAAATATCTATGCTACACAAGTAAAGAAATCCAATAGAGGCCAGAATAAGGCAAAATCGAATCAGGCTTCTATTTGGCTTGACAAACTAATAAGCCTAATTATGCTAGAATTAAGCTCCCTTTGAGCTTCACTATTGTTTTAAGAAAAATATCTTTCTTAAATTAAACAGAATCTAAACAAACTTATTTGAGTCAAGTTTAAGTTTGTTATACACCACTTCAAGTCAAGTTGATACTCAATTCTCAACTTGACTACTTTACACTCCCTAATTTGCTACTGCTTACCAAGATGGTCCACCCAGGATTCCCATCTTCTTTCCATTTGATGCCATCATAATCTGAGAAGGAACAAGGACGTTGTTAACTAACATGCAAATCAACCAACTGCAATAACCAATTACTAATCCTCAAATTTCCCAACTAGGTTTAATGTAAAGTTTCTAAGAACCACTCCAAAACCTTTTCATATTTTTGATGTAGAAATAGCCTGCATGCCAACCTGGTGAACCCACATAACAATCTTGCGATTTGCCTGTAGTATAAAATAAATTCCATATTCTTCAACATGTGAGTTCAGAGAGCATGTAAATTATACATATTATAAATGTTCCAATTCGAAGATACACTGTGATGAAAACGAATGAAACAAGAAGGATGAATAAAAGACTCCAACCTTCACTAATTCTTCTGGCAAAAGAAGGGGGGTTTGGGGGGAAATCCTTCACTCATTCTTCTTCACCAAGGCAGACTTGATGATGTCAATGAACTCCGGCTATAGAAACAGAGATAAGTAGTTAGCATCCAAACTTGACTCCAATTAACAAACAAGCTTATTAGTCATGTACAGGAAAAGACTGGAACCTTCAGGGAAGCACCGCCAACCAAAAATCCATCAACATCTGGTTGTGTTGCTAAGTCTCTGCAATTTGCTCCATTTACAGAACCTACAGTGAACAATCATCCACAAAAATAAAATAACAGTGAAAATACCTTCATCAGAGGTCATGCAAGCTATCATATCTAGCTCAAGTTATCATGTAAGTTCACAGATTGAGAACCTTCCTTGAATCAATCCTACATCAAATATCCTACCATAAAATACTTTGACGGAAAAGAGACAGGTTCTAAGAAACTCAAGCTACCTCCATATATAATTCTTACTGAAGCAGCTACTTCAGGGCCCTCGTTATCTTTTAGCCATTTTCTTAGTTCAGAATGAACCTGCATGGAAAACATGCATGTGTAAACTGAAGGAAAGGCTAAACCATCTAGACATATTCAACTGACCACGCAAGTCCATAATAGTCCAGTAACAATCAGAAATGGGTAAGACAGCAAGTAAAGAATCCTAATTTGGGAGTAACTATGACTAGTAACAGTCAAGCGATATATATTCCATTATTTATTTCCCATCATATTCTATTGCAAGGATAACTTTTCTATTGTTTACTTCATATTATGATGATCATATTTAAGGATGCAACTGGGCGGATCATTATAAAGTACCTGACCCACCCAACCTGCTAAAAAACCCATAGAGTCAAACCCTATAGGGTTATGAGACGAGTTTGGAAAAATTTTTTGTGACCCTATAGGGTCACGGATCGGTTCGGGTCATAGTTATGACCCTATATGGTCAACCCAACCTATTAAGATTAATAACAAAAAAAAAAAAAAAAAGTTTTATGACATCAAAACTTTGATATATCCAATTTTTATTATTTTTATAGCTCTATGATTGTATAATTTATTTTTTTATCTCATTGAGAATATCATGCTTTTTTATAATTAATAAGAGATAATATTTGTATTTATATATCTATGTCAATTCCCAAGTAAAGTAAATTCTACTATGTTGTGGTGCAAATTGATTATCATACATCAAAAATCAATTGTCTAGTTTATTGACTTTTTTTTTTTTTTTTTTTTTTAACGTGTAACTTTACCATCAAATGAAAAGAAATTGAAACAAATAAGTAAAATGAAGAATATATCATGAAGACAAGTAGACAAATGATAAATAAAAAGAATGAAAAAGAAAAAAATGTAAAAAATAAAATTAGATCAATGGGGCGGGGCGGGTCGGGACGGGACCATAGCCCTGTAGGGCAGGTTTGGGAATTGGTCATAAAACCCTATAAGGTCACGGGTCGGGTTTGGATAACCCAATAGAGAAGCGGGTTGGGTTCGGTTCAGGTTTTATATGACCCGTCCCAAACCCGCCTCCCGTTGCATCCCTAATCATATTGCATAATTGATTTAGGTTAGAATAGAAGTATCAATTTGCCACTGGCAAAAAGTAATACCATTGCCACCACCACCTCTCCAGCTCCACCCATACCACCCGCCATCACCATCTCACCACCACCCCCATCCCTCAACGCCACCACCAACAAACTTAGTTGTACCATCACCATCCATCAAAATTCATAGTGGTGGTGACAGTCATGTGGTAGTGTTGGTGGTGGTGGTAGTAGCAGTGATGTTTTTGGTGCAACGATGGTCATAATAGTGTTAATGACTCGATGCAGGGATAATATTACTAATACTGGAGGCAGAGGTGATTGCATAGAGGTAGTAGTAGTGGTAACGATACTGGTGATGGTTTGATGATCGCGCCACAAGAGCCACACAAAACTAATAGCAAAGTTCATAAATTAGTAAGGTAGTATTTGATTTTCAACATAGCTTTAGGGGAACTAAAATAACGTGACATATGTTTTGATACCGATGACCTGTATTTTGGTTTTTAACAAACTCTTGACTCATATATAAAATAACGTCAAAACATGACCTCAATTGTGTGTTTTTCTAATTTACCTGAAGTTTAAAATTACTAGATACTATAGTCGATTGAACTTTTGTTTATAAAATTTTATGCCTAAAGTATTAAATTGTTATATATCACATCTAATTAAATTTTTAAGGTAAAAAAAATACCTAATTTGTTTTTTTTATCTTAACACCAGGTCTGCCATCTTAAAAAAAAAAATAATGTGGCAAATTTTGATTGGTCAAAAGGTACAAGTATAGAGGAATGTAAGGTAATAAATGGTATGTTAAGATTGTCTCATTTTTATCTGTATCTTATTGTATTTTATCTGTATCCGATCTATTTGATTTGTTTATGAGTGAAAATGTCTAATTTTCATTTGTATCTGTTTTTTTTACAGACATTTATTTGAAGACAACAAAAATAAGATGTGTTATTTAGCAACATCAAAATTTAGGTGAAATATTAAAAAACACCCTAAGTTCATGTAACGATTTTGACGTTAGGAAGGGGACATGTGTTAGCTTTTGATTGATTCATAATACCACTGATGCTTCCATCAATCCATCACCAAATGGATGTGTGAAAGAAGTGATAAACTATTCTGTACATAGTGGCCGCCACAGTTTTGAAACTTTTAGACATAAGTAAAAGAAAATTTGTAACTTGACCTGATATTTTCAGTAGGTAAAAGCCTATTAGGGATGGTTAGACAAGTTAGTAATGAGGACAGTCATGTTCGGCCCAAAAAATATAAAAATAAAAATGAGGACAGTCATGATAATAATATCTTGATATCATTGTATTTGATGTTGAAATGAAAAACTTGAATTTGCCTTAGACACTGTAGCAACTACATCAACTTAACGTTATGTTAATAGGTAAGCTTGATTGCATAAAAACTTGATAAGCATGTTCAGTCCAAAAACGTTTCTCTGAGATCCAATATTTGAATATCCATCCAAGTATTTGGCCAGCCTACTTATATTATTTCCTCCTTGCAACACATAAATAAATAAAGGGTGTTTTTATAAGTTATTTATGAAGTGTGGTATACAAATAGACATCCTCCATGTTTTATGAAAAGAACCAACCTTTGATGGACCAAAGATCAGCCTTTAATCTGATTTGTTCAAGAAAACTCAGAAAAAAGGTAAGAAAATACAAATAGAAAGTTTACCAATTTTGAAAATCATAATAGCCTTAAAGAGAACGGAATTCTGAGAAGCAGGGAGTATCAAAAGGTAGAGATGTAGAGTTTACACAAAGGAAGAAACAAGAGCAAATTGCTTGGAATTTTGATCTTCCTTATTGCTCAAGAAAAGCGTGTGGTGTGTTTGCGCATGAATGCACAAATCTTGACCTCACCTTCTGTGTTTACCTTATCTCTTGTGTCTTGCCAATGCTAATAATTATTTAAGAATCTCATTTTATCAATTAAATTGTTATCGATCAATAAGAATTTGACTCATGCTCCTCACTAACATGTAGAGATAGTGATGAAACACATACATAAGTTTATTAAAAGCCAAAACATTTGTTGACTTGCAAAAGAATGCAGGTAATATTTCAGTTTTATAGATGACATATGTTCAATAAACAATCCTTGTAAAGTAATTTCTAAAAAATTAGAAAACAAACAAAGGGAGCCTGTACATTTGGATGGGCCAAAGAAGCCAGTATGTATATGGATGCATGGACAAATGAGAGTTAAAAAAAAATCACATGAAACTCGTAGAGTCAACAGAAACAGAAATTCACAGCTTATAGGATCAAATTCATTACTCAGTGCCTAAAGTTTGATTTTGCAAAGAAAATACTGAGATAAGATTGAAACTAAATAAATTCAACAATCAATGCATAAAATATAAAGATCAAACCAGCCACTAAGGTAATCAAATAAAAGAGTACCTCTTGAGCTTGAGCAGGAGTAGCAACCTTCCCAGTCCCAATAGCCCAAACTGGCTCATAGGCCAAAACAACATTCGTCCAGTTTGATATCTGATCTGAAGGAAAAAGATTGTTTGTAACACATGTGAATCCCACAGGCAGGTTAAAAGGTACCCTCATTATAACATGAAAGTCCATGCACAGGCACCATTTCATCCTAAAAATGTGGCAAAGGGATTTTCATGCATATATAGTCCGTTAGTAATGTTGCAGATGAAATTTTCATCCCTATAAAGGGAAAGAACCTGCAATTGCTTTTGTTTGTGCAGCCACCACAGATATTGTAGATCCTGATTCTCGCTGCTCAAGGGTCTCACCCACACAGGCAATCACTTTTAATCCTTGAGAAAGTGCATATGCGACTTTACCAGCAACGAACTGCATGGCCAAAGACAGAGATACACAGTTGCACATATGCTTCAGAACAAAAGACTAAATAGAAGAAGGGAACATGAGTTGTAGATGCTATGAACAGCAGTATAACATGTGCATATAATTGCTACATGAAATCCTGCTAAAGTGAACTTTTTGAATATAGAGCTTCTAGTGTGAATTTGAGAAAAGAAGTTACCTCATGTGACTCATTCAATAAAAGCCTTCTTTCAGAATGACCCAGAATGACCCAAGGAATGTCCAAATTGATAAGCATTTCAGCACTGCAGAGTACAGAGTATCAGTCGCATAAAGCACTAGAAAAACACTTGCATTGATTTAGGAAATGATGAATAGTTGAAATTTGCAGCTTTGTTTACCATAATAGTCACAGAATTGAACTCTCAATAAGAGCACTAAACATTAAGGTACCAGAAGCTGTTTAGTGAAATTGATAAACCATTAAAAAAATAAAAATGCTTCTATTTGAGATGAGATGGTCTGGTAAAAGATTCTGAATTTGAGAAAGAGAGAGAACTTCTGAAGAGAATTTTATTTGCAACTCATGAAAGAATTCTCCTTTTCAACAAGACTCTATTTATGATATCTACTAAGAAACTAACAAAACTGTAGCAAACAAAATAATATGGCTAACTATCAAGTATCAACTAACATGTCTTCCCACCCCCATTTTTCAACCCCGGTGGGTGCCTCTCTTTACGGTTAACCTTTCCTCAGGTCATAACATATACTGTGAGATACACATATATCAAGTTATCAACATCAAGTTAGCATATCTCTTCATCTTGGTATGTTGTGCAATCCAGTCTGATCTAATCACCAAATTTGTTTGCAAAGTTTTGTTCAACTCCTTGCCTTTGCCATTTATACAGCCCCAATGGCATGAAGGTTGTGCTTCACTTAGACTAGAAAATACACATGATATATCTTTTCCTAATACAATCTTCTCATCAATGTAAATCTGCCAAGCAATCCCCTTGAATGCTGCTCAAAATCAGATCATTTAAGTAATATTGTCCCATCATATGCTTGAAGCTTATGTCATGATGCCATTCGAGTAGATAGTTATTACTGCTCTATCCTTCTAGATTCAATCTTTAGAGGATAAGTAGCTTCCAGAGCTCTATTCTTTTATTCTTCTACATTATCGAGTCTGTTTGTTTTGGCTTTTTTCCGGCAGATACAGACACTTTTTCAAACTTTTTTCTAACAAATTATTTATCAAGAAATAGATATAGATAAAAAAAAGTTGACAGTTCTCATCAAAAGATCAAATAGAACAAATCTAGGTAAAATTTAGATGCAAATCGGATATATTTTGCACATATCATTTTAAAAAAGATACAGATACAGATGAAAAACAGACAATCCAAACAGACCCATCATCATCAATAGTAATTTTTACAAAGCTTTCTCCTTGTGCCTTCTCTATAATTGTTGTTCTAATACTGCTCTTTCATGCTTTAGAAGGCCCTTTTGTTTGGATTCTTTACTTTCTCCTTCATAATTTCAAAAGGAGGAAACAGCTAAGATTGCAACCCAAGTTCAGAAAGAAAGTGATGATTTCAAGTAGTACAGCTATTTTCCTCAATTGTCTTTATCCTTACATAGTATATCATCATAAGGCTTCACTTGAATAGATTGTCCATAACTGCAGGTAGCATTACTGCTAACTTTTCCATAACAAATCTTCAATTTTGCATAGGCACCTTGCATTTCACATATAAGACTCCAGGTTTTACGACTTACCTGGTGGGATATGAAAGGCTTTGCACTTTTAATTCCTTCCTGTATTTATGGTGAGAAGCTAACATGATTGAATATGCAGTATCTCTCTTATCATATGCATCACAATTCTATCTCATACGCTCCAAACCAGAAGGTATTGCCTCAACTTTCCCCCCGTCCTCCATTGAAATGATCCCTCTTGATTGGATCTAGATCTGCCATCCTTATGAATTAAACCAACTAGTCTCCAACTGATACAGTACCGAGGGTTCATATGCCCTTATGGAGGCTTTATAGTAGGAGAGTGAGGAGTTAGAGAGTTTGTATATGTAGTTTGGACGTGTATACGTGTGTGTTGGTGCTGTGTATTGTTTGTGTTGAATATGCATTTGTATATGTGTGTGCTGTTGTGGCAAAGTATTGTATGTGTTTATATAATAGAATAGACTGATGTAGCTAGTAGCTAGTAGGCAGTTACAGTTAGTAACAGGTAGGAGAGTAGTATAAATAGAAGAAATAAAGGTGGAGTGAAGGAAGAAGATATCATACAGACATATTGTTGAGAATTGCAAGATCTTAGGAACCCTACTTTGTAAGCTTTGCTTTTCTGGCCATTCTTAGCTATTTTCTTGGCTTGTCTTTAACTTTCCTTTCGGATTGTATCACCAACCAGTTGATCCTATTAGATGCTTCTCTAAGTAGCACAAAGGTTTTGTTGGAAAGTAATTGTATTAATGTCAAACAATACACGTATAACAATATTGCCATGTACACCTAACGTAAATGGCTAGATGGCACAATAAGAAATTTGTCAATATATACATTACAAATCAATGCATCTTTATGAAAAAGCAGTTTAGCAGAAATTAAAATCTGTCTAGCATTTTAAGGTGGCCTCAGCAGATGTCTCTTCATGGGACTTTGTTCGCTTCATTCTCAATGTACAAATCCCATTGCTAATGCAAGTATCCATGTCAAAACATGGTTGGCATGCTCACACATACAAGATTAGGCCTTAAAGGGCAAGGGCAATGCCTCAAACCCAATCAAGAGGAATTACTTTTCAGACAGGTTAGGAGAACTTACATGAAAAGAGTAGGTGGGAAGGGACTGGTGGAGGGATGATGAAGTCACTTTGCCATGCATGTTGATCATGTGAGAAAGGTAGGTGTTGCAATAGTTCTATTGACCAATACATCTAATCATTGCATTTGAGGTGAAAAAGCTAAAACTATTAGATAACTAATCCAGATAATCTTTGAATTATGGCGAGTCAACTGACTGCACTCAACCATGTTAATATAAGAAGGATCCAATAAGGATTTTCATTTTTGCAGAGCAGAAATGTGATTTAGTGAACCGAAGAGTTGGTTTAAGAAGCACCTGATCTCTCCAGTGAAGGCACCACCTTTACGCACCCAACAATTTTGAGCCGCAACAGCAAAATCGGACCTTAGCAGACTCTTCACTAATGTTAGAAACACAAATGGAGGGCTTACCACAACCTCTACAGCACAGAGACATTGCATAAAATCAGTTAAAAATCTAGCATAATTATTTAATATTATTTTACACAGCTTTTGCTCTTGTAAATAAGGAAACTCACCAACATCTTCAGAAGGAACTTCAGCTTCATTCAGTGTCGTAACAATCCTCTTCACCTCATCAATGGTCCCATTCTGCAATGGTAAACAGGTTAGAAGTCCATTTGTCTCATGGAAAACATTTTCCATATGGGCAATAACCAAAAAAAAAAAAAAAAGAAAAAATTAATCATTTGAATGGAAACATTTTATTACAAATATTATGAAAATTGATTTTCATTCTAAATTAATATGTTGGCCATTTTCTCTTATTCTCGATCACCTTCAGTCCAGATACCGTCCACTACCGAGAGCAACCAAACTATTCAATAGTATTGTACCAGTTAACCTAATCACTTTCAATTAACATTGAAATACTTGGAAAATTATGAAGAGATAAATGCACAAGAGATCATTAACATCGTGATCATATGCAAATAGCCATCAACTGGATATCAAAGATTAAGATTATATAATGAATATCATCAATAGAACGGGTTAAAAAAAACGAAAGATTCCGATGAAACAAGAACTCACCGAAAAAGAGTTCAAATGAAAAATTCAAGTAATGAAAACGTACGCATTTCCAGTTGCCGCCGACAAAGAACTTCCGATCCATCTGCTACTGCTTTTTAACTTTCAAAAGCTTCAGGAAATTGAGGAGAGAGAATACTACCGGACCTGTTTTTTCCCACTGGATTTTAAGGATGAATTCGCAGGAACATTCTATATTTTCGTTTTAATTATATTTAAAAAAATAATTAAAAAATCTCACTAGCGGAGTGGCATGGCCATTAACGCCGTGATTGGGTCCTGCTTTAACTTCAGTTAGTCAAGCATTTGTCCACGTATTCTCCTATTGAGTCGAGCTACCTATTTATAAATAAATAAAGCTAATTTATAAAAAAGTGTATATATTTTTTGCCGTAAAAAGAATATATATAGGGATAAATTATTATCCATCAATCTATCTATATATATTAAATTATTGAGTTTATGTATTTGGATGTGTGGAAAATAGTAGAAACCAACATAAAGTTATGAAAATGATAATAAAAGGAAAATCATTGTTTGGGTATTCAAAGAAAAGTGAAAAGTGATGAAAGTGGTGGAAGTGAGTAGAAAAATTTCTACTTTAAAGTCTAAAATTTTCTCTTCAAACCTTTTCATATTTCTCCATAGAGTTCCACTTTTTTAAAAATTGTCAAACATAATAAAAAAATTTACCTTATTTTTAGAACTCCTAAAATATTAGAGCTCACTTCGATGAAGAAATTTGTTTATCTAAATTTGTCAAGATAAAACTTAAATTTTATGTTTATCAAAAAACTCATCACGTTCAGTGGTTTTAATCGAGTCAAGCCTGATCTTGAAAAGCTCAGCTCTAAACCTTTGTTCGATTGTTTGCACATCTATGTCCAAGCTAAAGGGAGAGGAGTCCAAAAATTCTAGGGTTTTTTTTTTTCATCATCTTTATATTGTTTTGGCTTCATTTTTTTTATTATTTTCAAACAGATATTTGTTAAAGAATAGATACAAATAAAAAATATATATTTTTACTTATAAATCGATCAAATAGACCAAATACTGATATGAAACAGATATAATATAAATATTGATACAAATACTAATGAAAAACAAACATCGAAATAGACCTCTATCGATAGAAGGCCATATTTATATAGTATGTATTTTCTTTTGATTAAGGTGAAATTTGCGATAAAGATCATAAGTTTGATTGAGTTTAAATATAATATCATTTTATTTTCATTAGAAAAGAATTACATTGATCAAATAAATTAATATAAGATGCTGACAGAGAAATGATTAGGGTATAAGACCAAAGATGAAATAGCTATGAATTCCTTAAATTGCATATCAATGTGATATTGGAATGAAAAATATATATATGTGTGCTTAGTTAATATAATTAACGAATGTGTTATTTTATATGTGAATAGTATTAGGAAATTAATATTATTTTGATATCTATAAATGTGTGTATAGTGTAATGAATGTGTGTGTCTTTTCAAATTAATATGCATGTGTTATGTTTAGAATTTAGTAAATTCACTTTTGAATTGTTTAGATGTATGACAGAAATTTTGGCCAATTTTAAACCCACTTTTTGAGCTTAAATTCAATTCAAATGCATTTGAAATTTGCCTAAATTAACCTTAGGTCAAATATACCCTTAATGACAATTGTTGGATGAGTATTGGCTTGATTTTAAACAAGTTAAGACCTCTTTTTGGGCAGCCCTATTTTCATACGAATTTTCTCTTCTTTTCTTTTCTTTCTTCTTCTTTCTTCCTTTTCTTATCCCAAAATTTTAAACCCTAAGCCAAGGTTTATTACAAGCTTAAGGATTTGAATATCATTCAAGCCAAGATTCAATCATGTGAGTTTAATAAAACTCTATCTTTTATTTTTATGTTCTATGTTGAATTGTTTGTAAATGTTAGAATATATATGATTTTGAGGTGATGATTGGTGTGAGATTGAATTGGTGCATGGATGATAGTTTGGATGAGATTATGTGATTAATGGAGTGGTAATTTGTATTTTATAGGAGTGTTGTTTGTGAGGGGATGAATGTTATGGGAGATTGAAGGATTTAGTAGTTGAGTTGTGAATTGAAAGTATGATTAGAGTTTTGATGCTTAGAAGTAGGATACATGTTATTAGGATAGTGTTTGGATCCTATAACAAGCTTTGGAAAGTTTGAATTTAGTTTGGAGAAATTTTGAGAAATGAACAAAGTGTAGTAAAACAGGGGAAATCAAAAACAATTTTCGTATAGGCTAAAATTTGAACGTACGCCGGCCTAGAGGCGGTGTTGAAAGCCCACAGAATCAAATTTCTTAAGGCTGACCGAACGTCGCCGGCTTTCACTGGAAAAGTCAGCCGGCGTTCATCCTTTTACATTGTACACCGGCTACTGGGAATCAAAGCCGCCAACATATATGGAGAGGCTGCCAGCGTATCTGTGTAAGCGGACGGCTTGCACCTTTCTGGACGTTTTGAAAATTTTGAATTTGGATCTTATGCCGGCTCAAAGCCGCCTGCGTAGAATGAAGGCAGTCGGCGTACCCTTGAACACCGCCGTGTTGGCAGTGTGAATTTTCAGGACATCGAACACCAGCTCAAAGCCGCCGGCTTTGGCTGCCAGCGTATCCCTGTGCTTTTAGAATTTTAAAAAGTTTTTTTTTTATTTTCGAAGTTGACATATGAAATTAAGTATTTGTTAAGCGATCTAATATATATTAGGATGTTTAATGCTTATTATGACCTTTATTAATTTATTTGGATTTCTTTGATATATTTATCTTTTATACTAGTTAGCTAGTGCTTAAGCTAAGTGTGAATTTAATATTGATTTAAACAGTGATAGATCCTCGCCCAGTCAACCCCGTTAATCCCGAGCTATATCAGGTACGCAGTAACTTGCCTGTCTCTTTGCTAGGGTAGGCATCAAAATTAAGCTACCTTAAATTAAGAAAATCCTATTGATATATGAGTGTTGATTGTCATTGTTTGCCGTTGAATTTGGTTCGAGAGCGGCACCCTGCTCAGATTGGGGGCAGGGTACTTCTCGTTAATGGATAGAATTGTTTAAGAGATATGAGTATCTGAGCTGCTCATATCAACCCTTGAGCGTCGTGATGCGTTACTCATGATCCCCTAGTATTACGGGCTACGCCGGAAGGTGGGGCTGCCTAGTCTGTATGAACAGTAGGGACCACTCAGGAAGGCGGACGTAATACTAGATCCTTGTTGTTCGGAGTTTGAATACTCCCGTGCTGTCTTGCTAACTAAGATAAGACAAGAGTTAACTTAAACAAACAAATGCAGTGGAATAAATAAATTAAAACTGATTAAAACATAAGCAGAGATAAAGAAGTACAAAGAGAGAGAAAGAGAAGCAACACAAAGATATAACGTAGAATTCGGCCCACTGCCTACTCTCTACGGTGCAAATGCCTCAAAGAGGACCTTTACCATTATATTTATTATTCTAAAATCAATACACCTCTTAGACGAGGAATTACAACAAAGCCTATCACAATAGGACTTTTACAATTGCTTTTCACAAAGGACTTTCATTTGATAAATCAAGTGTTGTGTTGGTAATACACGACCAAACTTCTCTTTGCCTTCCCGAAGGACTTCCCGCCTAATCGTAATTAAGACAATGCTGGTAACTCTAGACCAGACTTCAAATGCCTCCCACTGAGGACTTCTCTTTGCCTTCTACGAAGGACTTCACTTTGCCTCTACGAGGACTTTTCTCAATGCCTCACACGATGAATTTTTTTACAAATAGCTCCTATATAAGCATATTTATAAACTAAAAAGCTCCTAAGGAAATATATAAATTTCCTTTGCAAAAAAAAAAAAAAAAGCTCCTACTTGAACAGTTTACAATTAAAAATACTTTAGGAATTTTACAAATTCCTTTTTATAAACTGAGCTCCTTAAACAAGCAGATAAACAACTTTTATAAAACTTAAACAGTGCTAAAAAACTTCGTTTAGAGTGTATCAGTAAATTTCGAAATAGAACACTAATTGTTCTCTAAAAAAAAATTTACAAATTAACGAGAACGAGAACACAAGTAAAAAAAACTTTATAGAACGTTATTTTTGTTTTTTACTATACGTTCAAAAATTCTAATATTTCATTTTTATTTTCAAAGAGAAGAGAAAAATTCTATTTATAGCTATTAATAAAAATTTACCGTTATAAAAAAGTTTCTGACAACCCATACTTATATTTAATGTACTTAAAGTTTTAATAATGTGTAAAAAAGCAGTGAAAGAGCATTAAATGTGTTTGACACATGCATTAAATACATTCCAACAGCTCTTTTATTTTTTCCTTTTACTTATATTATTATATTATTAAATAATAATAAATAATTAAAAAAACTTTACTATCATGCTTAAGAACAGATCGAGCCCAAAAAAATTTTTATTTATTTTTTATTTTTTATAAAAAAAATGCCAATGACAAATTTTTAAAGTTGATGGTAAAATTTCTGAAGTCGAGATCTGAGGTCAACGCCTAAACTTCAGCCCTTGACTTTATAAAATTTGCCCAAAACTCCAACTCTTGACTTCATAGTTTTATCCAAAATTTTAACACTTAACTTTACAAATTTTGCCCAAAACTTAGTCTTTTGTCTTTATCTGATGAATAGTGTCTCTACCTTTCTTATACTAGGCTCGATAGCTTTGTCTTGAATTTTCTTCAACTTTTTGTTCTGTTAAAACTTAAACAACCGCAGAACAAATACAAAGTATATATATATTTTTAAGTATTATAAAAATTAAGAATATTTAAATAATTAATTGTGTAATGATTATTCTCATCAAAATCATTTGTAAACATAAAGTTCAACAATCTCTTCCTTTTTTATGAGTATAAATATGCACAATCAATTATAAAATAATTCTTAATGGTGCAAATACTTCCCCCCTTTCTTATCAAAAAGAAAAAAATAAAGAAAAGAAGAACACATACTTTGTTAAAAAAAATGTTAACTAAAATAAAATCATCTCCCCCTATCAAAATCACTTTTTCAAAAAAAAAAATTCTCCCCCTTTTTAAAACAAAGCACAGAAGGATATAAACTAATTCATAACAACAGAAAATTACAGAAAACAAACATTGGCATACAAGCACAAGCATAAATATAAACATGCATGCAAGTGCAAACTTTAGTCTAAAGTCTGCAATATTTATCAGCTAAGAGACTTAAGATCAGATTTTCAAGAAGTTCCTGGTTCAAAAATATTTTAGCACTCATCAACCTTTAACATGCTCAATTCTCCGCTTAAAGTGCAAAACCGTTCTCTACTCAAGGCTTTAGTAAAAATATCAGTAAGCTGATGGTTTGTATTAACAAATTCCAAGCAAATGTCCTTATTTAAAACATGATCACGAATAAAATGTATCTAATCTCAATATGCTTGGTTCTTGAGTGTTGAACGGGATTTTTAGTCAAATTTATAGCACTCGTATTATCACACTAAATTGGTACACTTTCAAATTTTAAACCAAAGTCTAATAAAGTTTGTTTCATCCATAAAATTTATGCACAACAGCTGCCACCAACTATATATTCAGCTTTAGCAGTTAATAATGCAACAGAATTTTGCTTCTTTGAGTACTAAGATATTAAAAAATTACCAAGAAAATGGCATGTGCCACTTATGCTTTTCCGTTCTACTTTGCTACAAGCAAAGTCAGCATCAGAGTACCCAATAAGTTCAAAAGAAGTATGTTTGCGATACCACAAGCCAATTTCAATAGTGCCCACAAGGTACTTGAAGATGCGTTTAACTGCATCCAAGTGAGATTCTTTTGGGCAAGATTAAAATTGTACACATACACATACAAAAAACATGATATCAAGTCTAGAAGCTGTTAAATATAACAAATTACCTATCATGCATCAATACATTTTTTCACAAACATTTTTACCTCTTTCATCTTTGTCTAGTTTTGCACTAGTGCTCATAGGTGTAGGTTTAGACTTATAACTGTCACACCCCACCCCCGCAGGCGACGGCGATGCGATGCCAGGGCAGACAAACCCACCACTGGCCCCTTAGTGATAATGGCCAACACCACCATTGCATCATGGTGACCCCAACCAACGCATGCCCCGCAGGGTATCACAGGCACTATAGGTATTGTTACCCTTAGGTAGAGATGAATCCAGTCTGCAGCCTCTAGGATTCGAACCCCAACCTAAGGCTTTTGCCTGCCCCAAAGGTAGCACCTCTTACCAATTGAGCTTACTTTAAAACTGTCACGCCCCAAGATAGGGTGCAACAGCCTGCCCGCGAATCACTAAGTGTAATTCACGAAAGGCTCCTACAAACTACGGTGAGTTTCTAACATATTTTAGTTTTCGAAAACTCTTTAATTAGTTTTCACAAATATTTAATTGCAGCGAAAATATAACATTTGATACCAATTTCAAAAAGATTACTCACAAGAGTAAAAAACTCATAAAACCATAGTATCGAAATAAGAAGTGATGAAAAAAAAACAGTAATCTTGCGCACGCAGGCGCCCCAAAAGTAAACAGTATCTCAAAAACTATATAAGTATCTCAAAAACAGTAGAGTCCTCACTAGGCTCTCCAAAAGAACATAACAGTAAGCATAAAACGATGCCCGCATCTAATCGTAGAACTCGTCAGCACACTCCTCGAAGTCGGTACCATACCCCAAGAAGTCATAGCGGTCATCAGAATCAGCCATCATCACCAGAAACACAATCAGTACCTGAAATGATTAGAATGAGCGGCGAAGCCCAATACACAGTAACGCAAGCACATGCGACGTGAATGCAAGCATACTTATTCTACCAAGCACAACCAATAAATTGAGGTATTTAATTAAGCCAGCACAGGAGCACTCACACTCCAGATCAAACACGGGGCAGGGAAATCCTTTCGTGCACGCACACGACAAGGGGGATGTGATATGACAAGCCGGTGTCACATCCTGGAAGCTTGGTCCTTAGACCCTGGAAGATATGGTCCGAAGACCCTGGAAGAAACTAGCGTCGTCCGGGTTTTCCAGCCGTTATCTGACATTAACCGAACCAATCCATCTACACAGTGAAGGTACGGGCCCATTACCGTAGTCTTCCAGCTGTGCAACTTCTCTTCAATGGGGTTAACCGTTACCCCGCTACTGTACCGGCCCGTCAGCTAGCCACCGTACCACCAAGGGTGGCCTAAGTGCCTACACTCTACCACATTAGAGTTGGACTCTAATGGGGTCGTCGGAACTCTCCGGCCGAGCCCGACCAAACACAAGCAATTAATCATTAAGCCGTCTTTAAGTTTTTAACCATTTTAATGCCTGTCCTAACAAGCAACACGCATGTTACTGCGTACCTTGTATAACAGAAGGAAACTCGAAGAAGTCCGAAGGATAACAGAAAGAAGAATCTGTTAACAAAAGATTTAACAAAATCAGGATTAAGCATTTACAAAGAATTATATCAAGTATTAAGCTTTTAGAACAACGCCTTAACCTTATAAGACTTTACAAAATTTTAGGGGTGAAATGGGCTTGGAGTAGATATAGAGTAAGCCCATTAAGACATATGTAATTGAATATCTTATTTAGAAGTAATGGGCCTTGAGGGTTTACTAGTTAAGCCCATTAAATAACTATTAATCATTTTCACTTTATTAGGTTAATGGGCCTTGAAGTAGGCTTGGGCCCATTAAGGAAATCTATATATATAAAGCTTAGAATTAAATTGGGCTTCATGATTGGCTTAGGTCCAATTAGGAGTTTAATTAAGTTATTGGACCTAAATATATGTGATAAGCCCAAAAGATTAGAATTATGTCTTATTTAGGAATATTGGCCTTGAGTGAACCTATTAGGCCCAATAAGTAACTAAGTTATAATTCAAGCTATAGGGCCCATGAAATGTATATGGACCCATTAAGAGTCAATACTCTTGGATCTTAGATGATGTGCTTAAAGTATTGGGTGTAAGGTCCACTTGGAGTAAAAGTGGGTAATGGACCTCATTTTTATATTTTAAGCCCATGGGGTTTAAGCTAAAGTTATGGGTTTGATTTTTAGATTTATTTTTAAGGGATATGGACCTTGATATGATATGGATAGGCCCATATTAGAATAGGTTCAGATTGATACAAAATTTAGGTTTGGTTGTAGGCCCAAAAACTACTCTATAGTTCCAGCCCATAATAAAGTATGGTATATCCTCACATTTTAGCTATTTGGGCCTTCAAATCATATCGGATTTTTAAAATAAATTTCTTTTGAAAGATAATCAATAAAAATACTTCCATGAATTTTTATATGATTTTTAGAGCCCAATAACTATTTTTAAGAATTCGTTTTTCACAAAGGACCAAATCTGTCCAATTTTTCCCTGAAAGTCAGATTGCGCATACTTTACTAAAATGGGCATATCTGGGCCATCCGAATGAATTTTTGAGTGGTTCCAGTTGGGTTAGAAACTAGACTCAGAGAGATTTCTATTGGTACCTAATTCAAGTGATAATAAGCTGTATGGGATGAGTTATGATAATTTGAAGTTGGGCTAACTAACAGGAACAAAACAGAATCCACTGGGTGGTATGTTTTATTGCACAACTAATAACTCCATCAATTCTTAACCTTTTTAAGTGATTCTTGAGCCTAAATTATACTAATTTTAATGAACTAAAATCCTGTAAAATTTCACGGTTTTTAAAGCTCATTTACTATGCTAAAACTATTTTTAAAATCGGATTTTAAACAGGGGAAAACAGGAATTTCAGAACATAGCCCAAATACAAGTTTAAAACACATAACTTGGCCCACAACGTGATCAGAATACCATTAACATAATATCACACCTAAACATGATACTAAACATGTCAATAATCATGATTAATCATAATCTATCATAACACAAGTTAAAATCATCAAGTTTAGGCTCAAATCATCATATAACTTCATTTTTAACATGAATCAATGAAAGATATCAACATGGAACATCCATAACATGAATTTCTAAATATGTACAGCAGGTTCTTCATATTATAAATACATGCTCATCAAGTGATAATCAATATATATTAAGGATTCAACATATATAAGATGATTATATGCAATATACTTCACTATAACATCATTAACACCTAAATCTAACATGATTATCCAAAAATCATCAAAATATATCATCATATACATATATATCTTACACGTGCAGCAAGTGTTCAAGAGGTTCATTAAGTGTTTTTCAAGTCTTAAATCAAATAAAAACATAATCAATCAAAGAATCAAAGTTTACTTACCTAATACTCTTAAAATTAAGTTAAACTTCAATACACAACCACTACTTCAAATTAAATTTGATGAAGCTCCAAACCCTCAACAAAACTTCCACTTAAAGCTTGACCCCAAAATCTGATTTTTATGATTTTAAACCTACAAGAATCAATATATCATTAGAGATCAACAAAGGGTTTTAAATAGAGTTGATTTTGAGGAAAAGTTAAAATGGAACTTAACTTTGATGAAGATACTTGGAGCTTGGATTTCCCTCTTTGTGCCGTGGCTTTTCCTTGCTAAATGGGGTTATTTTATGTTGATTTCACTCTTTGATCAGCTATGTAAGGTTGCTGGAAGTTTGGATGTGTTTAGATGAATAAAAGAACCATTTTTGGTAAAGATCAAAGGTATATGACTAGAGATTTGTCCTAGGTTTCTCTCAAGTGTGTAAGATGAAATAAAAATGACATTTTTGGTTTGTGGAGGCAACTGACCATAGGAGTGTGGCTTGTGGATTTGTGTGTGGTAGGGTTAGGGTTTTGCCAAATAAAGAAGCTTTTATAGATAGTGACATTAGGTTAGTGATTAGATGAAAGGCTAGGATTTAATCTTGAAGCATGTGAGTGAGTAGGTGGGTTCTTAAGCATGTGAGGGTTTGAGAAAACATTTTAGAATATAATTTAGGTATTTTAAATCATCTTTTGGGATTTAGGAATGTTAATTAGTGATTTTACACTAATTAACCTTGATTTAGGACTTTAGAAGGAATTATTGAATTTAAGAGTCTAGTTAGGATTTTAATCAACTAACTAGAATTGTTTTGATGAAAAATATATGAAATTGAATAATCAAGGAGTTTAGAATGGAATTGAGTGATCTCTAACACATAATGATCCAATTACTAACTCAATTAAATTAATTAAGTTAATTACTCAACTAAAAGTTCAACTACTCAGAGGTTTGAACTTGACCCACTAGTTTCTACAGTTTACTGAAAAGTTTTAAATTTTTTTTTTTTCAAGCTAATTCCTTTCTTTCCTTTTTAATTACATCTATATTTTTAGGGTTTTTCAATAACTATCCATTTTAAACCTTTTTAAAAAATCTTTAGTGTATTTAGATTGATTAATAAAGGTTCCAGATTTTGATTGCTTAATTTGTAGTCCAAGAAAATAAGTGAGTTCTCCCATTATACTCATTTTAAATTCTTTTTGTATAGACTCAACAAAAACTTTTATAAGTAAGAATTAGTAGCACTAAACACAATGTCATCTACATAAATATGTACGATTAATGTATCAGAATTGTGATTTTTGATAAAAAGAGTTGTATCAATTTTTCCTCTTGAAAATCCATTAGTTATTAAAAAGCTGCTAAGTCTTTCATACCAAGCTCTAGGAGTTGCTTGAGACCATAAAAAGCTTTGTTCAATTTAAAAACATGATTAGAAAATTCATTATTTTCAAAACCCATGGTTTCTCAACATAGACCTCTTCTTTTATGAAACCATTTAGAAAAGCACTTTTAACATCCAATTGATAAAATGATGAAATCTTTGTGAGCAGCATATGCCAAAAGCATTCTTATAGATTCTAGTCTTGCAACTGAGGCAAAAGTCTCATCAAAATCTATCATCTCTTATTGTGTATAGCCTTTAGCAACTAACCTAGCTTTGTTCCTAGTTGCTATTCTAGATTCATCCATTTTATTTCTAAAAACCCATTTTGTTCTTATGACAGTTTTATTTTCAGGCCTTGCAACAAGATTCCAAATCTCACTTCTAGTGAATTGGTTTAGTTCTTCTTGCATGGCTTAAGTCAAAAACTCATCTTCTAAAGCTTCTTCCAAGGTTTTAGGTTCAACTTTGATAGAAAAACTAGATTAGTTGTGTTTCTAAGAGATGATCTAGTTTGTGCCCTAGTTGAAGTTTCACCTATTATTAAGTCTTTTGGATGTGAACTAACATATTTCCATTCCCTAGGTAGATTACTAACATGCTCATGCAAATCATCAACAACAGCGGATTTTTCAACATCAAAACATGAAATATCATTTATTCTATCACAAACATCATCAACATCATTATTAACATTTATAGGAGTCAAACAATCATAAAAAACAACATGTATAGATTCTTCTGCAACAAAGTTCTTTTATTATATACCCTATATGCTTTACTAGATGAAGAATATCCTAGAAAGATTTCTATATCAGATTTAACATCAAATTTTTCTATATATTCTTTTCCATTTATTAAGATATAACACTTTGTGCCAAAGGGATGAAAATAAGAAACGTTTGGTCTTTTTCCTTTCCATATCTCATAGGGGGTTTTCTTTATGATTGGTCTAATAAAACTTCTGTTTGAAATATAACAAACGCTATTGATAGCTTCAGCCCAACAATATTTTGGCAAATTATTTTCACACAATATGGTTCTAGCCATTTCTATTAAAGTTTTATTCTTTCTTTCGGTTACACATTCTGTTGTGGGATTCTAGGTGCTGAAAAAGTGCATTCAATACCATATTTTTCACAAAAATTATTCATTTCAAGATTTTCAAATTCTCCCTCATGATCACTTCTTATTGAAGCTATATTAAGACCTTTTTCATTTTGGACTTTTTTAAAATCTAAAAAAGACATAATTGGTTTCGTCTTTAGAGGCAAGAAAGAAAGTCCATGAAAATCTAGAGAAATCATCAACAATAATCAAAGTGTATCTTTTTCCTCCTAAACTCAAAGTTTGAGTAAGACCAAAAAGATCCATATGTAACAACTGCAATGGTCTAGAAGTGGAAACCGCATCATTAACCTTAAAAGAAGTCTTAGTTTACTTTCCTTGTTGACATGTTTGACAAATCTTATCATTTTGAAAATTTAAACTTGGTATACCTTTGACAAGATTTTTCTTTGCAAGTTTTGAAATTAATTTCATGTTAGCATGTCCCAATTTTCTATGCTATAACCAAGTATTATCATTTTGAGAATATAGACATGTTTGACTTGATGATCTAAAATCATCTAAATTAATTATATATATATATATATATTTAGTCTATATCCTTCAAAGCATACTTGGTTATTATCAATTCTTTCTATAGTACATCTTTTGGCATAAAATGTTACTTTAAAACCATTATCATAAAGTTGACTTATACTAAGCAGATCATGTTTTAGATTATCTACCAGCAACACATTATTAATAACAAGATCTTTATTAAGGATAATGCTACATTTACCCAAAACAGTTGATTTTCTATCATCTCCAAAGGTAACACCCCCTCGATCTATCAAGTCCAGCTTTGAAAATTTGGAAGCAACTCCGGTCATATGCCTAGAGCACCTGCTGTCCAAATACCATTTGTTGTTGCCACTTGAGGATCCTTGTAAAGCAAGTTATTATTTCTTTGGTACCCATTTCTGTTTGGTTCCTCTTGGGTTAGAAACAGATAAACTTCTTTCTTAGCCACCCAAACATACTTGCTTTTATGACCCGAGAGTAAAGCCTTCCTTATTGTACACTTATGTGCAATATGGCCAGACTTACCACAATAATTACAAGTGTCGTAAGTGGCTTTTACAATCCGAGTCTTATGAGAGTTATAATTTGTATGCCTATCGTAGCCAATTCCATATTTGTTAGGATCAGATTTTTGCTCACCAATGAGAGTATTTAAAATTTTCTCTTATTGTGTGAATTTACCTATGACAGCTTTCGAATCATCTAAGCTAGATTTTAGATTTATATTTTCTGTTCATAGCTCATCTAGCTTTTCAAAAGTTCATTGTTATTGAAGTTCTTACTAGTAGATGCAGGTTTATTATCATCTTTTATAGTTTTAATTTCTAAATCTAAAAGATCATTTTCAATTTTTAATTTATCATTTTGTTCAACCAGAATTTTATTTTCTGTTTTTAGTTTCCTATTTTTATTTCTAATTTCATTAATTTTCAGATTCATGCTCCCAAGATTTTCATGCAAGCTGTCTTTTTCAAACCTAAAGCTGTTATTATTTCTTTTTTCTTCATTTTCAGTTTTAAGCTCATTAATTTCATCTTGAAACTATTCTAATCTAACTAAAGCATTTTGCATCAGATTTTTAAGTTGTTTATTATCTTCTTTAGATTTTTTAAAACTTTTTACAAACCTTTTTATACATGTCAAGCAATTCATCATTAGAGTAGGAAGTTGAAGGATTGTTTACCTCATCGTAGATTGCCATGAAGCATAACTCTTCTTCATTAGAATCTAATGACTCTCCATCACTCCAAGTAGCAATAAGTGCTTCCTCTTGAATCTTTTTTGTGCTTTCTTGAAGAGAGGACAGTTTTGTTGGATATGTCCTGGTTTCTAGCACTTATAGCACACAACATCCTTCCTTTCCTTTCTAAACTTTGAGGAGCTGCCAATCTTCATAAATTTGTTGAAATTATTTGCAAACAACACAACATTCTCGTTCATATCCTTCTTATCAGAAATATTGTTGGTTGCCTTCAGAGCAATAGCTTTCTTTTGGGATTCCTCACTTTGATTCTTGATGAGCTCATGAGTCTTGAATGCACCAAGAAGCTCTTCTTTTGTCAATGTGCTAAGATCCCTAGCTTCCTCTACTGCTGTCCGTTTTGCTTCCCATTCCTTTGGCAATGATCTGAGCAATTTTGAGTTTATTTCAACATTAGTAAAGCTCTTGCTCAAAACACTCAAAGGATTAATGATATTAATAAATTTATCATTCATTTAATCAATTGTTTCACCAGGCAGTATCTTAAAACTTTCAAATTGACCAACCGACAAACTTATTTTAGCGTCTTTGATCCTTGAAGTTCCTTCATAAGTTACTTCAAGTTCATCCCAGATTCCTTTAGCAGATTTACAAGTACAAACTCTATTGAAATCACTTTCATTCAATCCACAATGAAGAATATTCATGGCAGCTTCATTATAATCCAGTGATTTCCATTCATCTTCTGAATATTAATCTTCATTTTTATTTTCAATTGTAAAAGGTCCATTTTCAACTACTCTCCATATTAATCTATGTTAAGCTTTAAAAAAATATATTCATTCTACACTTTCAATAAAGGTAATTACCCTAACTAAGAAGCGGTGGCCTATTTATAACCTAACCTTCCAAGAATCCTAGTGTATTAGAAGCCATGATCTTTTCTCTTTTACATTTAAGTAATCAACCACAAGAGACTAGGCTCTGATACTAATTGTTAGAAATAATAATACACAAGGAATACTTAAGGGGGGGAGGGAATTAAGTATTACAAATTTTTCGGTTTTATCAAACTAGATTAATTAACTAAGATAAAACAAGAGTTAACTTAAACAAACAAATGCAACGGAATAAACTAATTAAAACTTATTAACAAATAAACAGAGATGAAGAAGTGCAGAGAAAGAGAAAGAGAAGTAACACAAGGATTTAATGTGGAGTTTGGCCCACTGCCTACTCTTTACGGTGCAAATGCCTCAAAAAGGACTTTTACCACTATATTGATTATTCCAAAATCAATACACCTCTTAGAGAGGAATTACAACAGAGCCTATCACAATAGGACTTTTACAATTGTCTTTCATAAAGGACTTCCACTTGATAAATCAAGTGTTGTGTAGTAACATACGACCAGACTTCTCTTTGCCTTCCACGAAGGACTTCCCGCCTAATCGCAATTAAGACGATGCTGGTAACTCTAGACCAGACTTCAAATGCCTCCCACTGAGGACATTTTTTTGCCTTTCATGAAGGACTTCCCACCTAATCACAATTAGACGATGCTGGTAACTCTAGACCAGACTTCAAATGCCTCCCACTGAGGACTTCTCTTTGCCTTCCACGAAGGACTTCACTTTGCCTCTACAAAGACTTTTCTTAATGCCTTACACGAGGACTTCTTTTACAAATAGCTCTTATATGAGAAAATTTACAAACTGAAAAGCTCTTAAGGAAATATACAAATTTCCTTTATAGAAAACGCTCCTACTTGAACAGATTTACAACAGAAAATATTTTAGGAATTTTACAAGTTCCTTTTACAAATTGAGCTCCTTAAACGAGCAGATAAACAACTTTTGTAAAACTTAAACAGTGCTTAAAAACTCTCGTTTAGAGTGTATCAGCAAATTTCAAAATAGAGCACTAATTGTTCTCTTAAAAGAAATTTACAAATTAACTAGAACGAGAGCAAAAACACAAGTAAAAAAAACTTTTATAGAACGTTGTTTTCGTTTTTTACTGTGCGTTCAAAAATTATAGTATTTCATTTTTGTTTTCAAAGAGAAGAGAAAAATTCTATCTATAGCTTTTAATAAGAAATTTACCCGTTATAAAAAAGTTTCTAACAATCCATAGTTGTGTTTAATGTACTTAAAGTTTTAATAATGTGTAAAAGTTCAAAAGCATTGAAAGATCATTAAATATGTCTGACATATGCATTAAATACATTCCAACAGCTCTTTTCTTTTTTCTTTTTACTTATATTATTAAATAATAAATAATTAAAAAAAATTACTATCATGCTTAAGAATAGGTCAAGCCCAAAAATTTTTTTATCTATTTTTTATTTTTTTTATAAAAAAAATGCCGATGACAAACTTTCTAAAGTTGATGGCAAAATTTCTGAAATCGAGGTTTGAGGTCGACGCCTAAACTCCAGCTCTTGACTTTACGATTTTGCCTAAAACTCCAGCTCTTGACTTCATAGTTTTATCAAAAACTTCAACACTTAACTTTACAAGTTTTTGCCCAAAACTTAGTTTTTTGTCTTTATTTGATGGATAGTGCCTCCACCTTTCTTCTATTAGGCTCGATAGCTTTGTCTTGACTTTTTTTTTAACTTTTTGTTCTGTTAAAACTTAAATAACAACAAAACAAATACAAAGCATATATATATATAAATATTTTAAGGAATTTAAACAATTAACGATATTTAAATAATTAATTGTGTAATGATTATTCTCATCAAAACATTTGTAAACATAAAGTTCAACATATTAAACCCAGATGTTCAAATTTTGTTTCATTTGAAGGGCACTATCCTCAAACCCTATAAGGGATGCTATCCCATTAACCCTTATTTGCTATTCGGCTTGTGGAACTGCCGTATTCATAGCAGCTTATAATTCCTTAAAGACAAACAAACTAAGGAAATTAAGATATGATCTAGGACATTTAGGCACTAATAGAAATTCTTGTTAGTTATATACTTAGTAATGTGTGTTTATTGTTCTTATAGGGTCTAAAATCAAGATTTAAACTTCCCAATAGATTACTATAATGACTAAACATGATGCATAAATGAGTAACTCTGATCTTTTCATATTATTGGTGTTTATTAAGTAGTGGCACAAGGTTTAACTGCAATGATGATTGATTGCATATGGGAACGGGAATAATGCATGTTGTATGATGATTGAATGAATGACAAACTTTAATACTAAAAGTGATAGCCAACGGTATGGAGTGAACTGTGAAGTGTATATTGTGAAAGGTGTATCAACGACCGTCTAAGACTCGACGACTACTGAATAAAAAGATTTAATCATATTCAAATAAAATCTAAATGAACATGCATTGCATGAAAACATAACTCCATTTGCATGGTATTCACATCATGTATAGTATCTCGGCTTAAGTAATGCTAAGTTTATATCCGATGAATCTGGTTAATGTTACCCCTAAGTTGTCAACCCTCTAAGAACTAAGTAGGCATCGAAGAATATTGCCTAATGAGAGTTGAAATTGAGGTAGCTAATACTTATGGAGCTTTTAAGTTCTTAGGTGAGTTAAGATTATATCTCTTAAATGTATGTATAAATAATAAATAAGTTTGAAAAGAATTTCTCCTTCTTGAGTTCTTTGTCTCTCTAGGTATGAATTGTTAAGGCCAATCCTTCAACCCCAACAAAGAGTGTAAATCGCTATTGGTTTGGATTCAGGTCATCCAAACTATGCATGTTTCATAAGGTTTACTGTTATAATGTATATGTTTGTTAATTAAACTTGCTTGACATTGGTATGTTGTGATACGATTTAATTATCTGCTGAGTTATTACTCATTCACACTCATATGGACTTGTTTAGTTACAGGATCAATAGAGTTGATCTAAACCTAGGAGGGGTGAACATATGGGTTAGCAAGGGAGCCAAGGCTTGGACTAAAGAAATAGAATATTGCTTTGTATAGAGAAAATTTAAAGAAAATATTTGTACGTTTTGGATGCATTAGTTGAGGAACTCCGTATAAGAGTTATTATAAGGACTTAGCTACCTAATCTCATTTATTAGGCATGCCAAAATCTCCAACCATGTATAATACCTAAGTATTATAAAACACTCAAGTATTATAATTATGTTGTCCTTAAAGATAATGTTTATAACGATTGTTTGTTTAAATTTATTTTAAACACATAAAACTTTAATATAAACTACTTAATACATAAGTATATCAACTTTACAAAACTTGGAATAACTTTAGTGTCAAACAAATGATACTTCCAAAAGATTACAAAATTTGTTCAACATAAACTTGAAAGAAAAACTTAACATTTCATATTACAAACAGAGGCTTAGTCATTAAGCCTATAACGAAAAAAAAATTACATTTCCTTTCCATTATCTTTTTAAAAATGTGGCTAAAACGTTCTTGCTTGCATAGGGGTTCTTAGTTGTCCCACTCATCCATAAAAGTTTCCTAATCCGTCTCATAACCTATATCATCATAACAATCATCATCAACATCACTTGCAAAGTAGTAACATGAGTCAAAAGCCCAGTACGCAATAACACAAGTAAATATAAAGTGACTAGCACATTTAAGCTAAATGCAATACAACAATCAATAGTCTAATTAATTTGAATACGTAAGCCAAGTATCATTGGAGTATTCAGGCTTCGATTTCAATATTGGGGATCTAGAGTCCTGAATAACAGCAGCTACTTAGAGAGTTGATATAGGTCGCCTGAATAGCTATATCCTCTATATCTACTTGAAAAAGAATAGTAATCTCATATAATGTAAACAGTCATTACTCAACTTTATTTAAGTTAATCCATAATATTATCCAGTTCAACCGGTTCTATAAACATAAACTAAGTCATACTATTTCTTCATAAGAATAAGCAAATATTACCCCGATACTATCCACCTTATCGATTATCCACCGAGCCACTTAAGAATCACCATTGCATCATGGTGTACTATTGCATCACGATAAATGTGGCCTAAGTGTCTAAACTATCATGTTAACTTCGTTAATAGGGTTGCTGCTCCCTATATTGAATTCAATAGCACATGCACCAACAATTCAAACAATTATTTAGTTAATCTTTAATTAGAGTTGATTCGATAATGTCTAACCTAGTACTCTAACAAACAAGTTATTATACCTGGATGGTCAAGTTTATCGAGAAAAAGATCTGTATTCGAACTCATTTGAGTAAGAAAATCTGTCAAAGAACCATTTGGTATAAAACATCATTAATTCATAATTCAACATGAAATCATTCCACCTTCGTTAAACACAAATAAAATATCAAATCATCTCATAATTTCACGTTCACACATATATCTATACTTACGTATTTCATTTCATTATTTATTCATTTATTATTTTTATTTTATTTATATATATATTTTTATATGAACAGTACCAAAGAGTCTGTCACACCCGTGATAAAGGGCAGGATGGTTATCACAGACACTATCACGCCCATGATCATGGATCATGATGAATACAATTAGCCTTGTAATGTCTGTAATAGGATGTAACACACCCTATCACGGCCATGATATAGACCATGATTAAGAAAACGTCCATAATAAGCTTTATAAATTTAAAAAAAAAAAACCGAGGAGATAATGGCCATTGTAACGACCATAATCTAGATCATATCGAGCTTTTTAAAACACCCAAAGGAGATAATGGGCCGAATAACGGCCATGATAAATAGGGAAATTCAGATATGAGGGGATAACAGCCCTGATTATGCCCATGCCAAATAGGGCATTTACCCTATGATACTTGTTTTGAAATTTTCGAACTTCTATATCGTCTAACTCCTTAATATGCCCTTATTTGTTTATAAATTCATGTCAAAACTAACCATATTCACAATATTATACATTACCAAGATTTTTTACACTTATATGTTCATTTTACATGTATATGCAAAACCAACTTGACCTGAAACATAATCCATTATTCATGGATGTTAACTCTATTATCACTCTAATAATTCAAGTTTAACTTATCACTAACATCATCAATACATGCATCAATCCATCGTGAGCTCAAATTTCATTTCTTCCAACACTTTAAGTATATGTCTACTTGCATATCTAGCTCATCATATATATTAGCATGCCATTAATTCACTTAAAACATCAAAGTTCTACTCCTATCTAACATTAACATCAATCAATACCATGATTAAACAAAACAAACTAAGAAATCAACTTTACTTACTTTTATGGCTATTTGAACCAACTAAACTTCTCCTGCTACTTCCTTAACTTAAATTCTTGCTCCTACTTGTTCTTTAGGTTAGCTCTTTACTTAGGAGCTTGTGGAGGTAAGATAAAGAGAAAAAATTCGGGCTTGTTGTGGTAAGAAGACGATGAAGATGAAGAGAGAGAGACGATAGATTTTGGGTCTATTTTGGATGGATAACTTTTGCTACCTTTTTTACTTTGGAGGCATCTTTACAAGCCTTTAGAAGGTGATGGAACTTCGGCTTTGGGCCATGGGTGTGTGTGGGCTAGGATTTATTAACTTAATTAGACTTGGCTTAGTTTTAGGGCTCCAATTTCTACTAAGGCTTAGTTTTGGGTTGGGTTCATTTTTAATTAAAAAATTTAAGCCTCATATGCACAAAACAAACAAGCAATACAATCTCCAAATGACATTAACACATTAAATTCTATTTAGCTAAGAATTTCACGAAATTTCATAATTTAATTAAATTAACACATATAAGGATATTAAAATTAATCATGTATGAAAGTTAGGCTATTTCAATTATGTAATGTTATTCTTATATGTGAATTATATGTATACAATGTATTTCTTATTTTAAATAACTTTTTGATCATGTTAAAATGTCTACACCATAGGGCACTTTAGTTGTACAATGTCGGTGTACCTTTCTAGAAGCCTCATATGGTTAAATGCAAATATCTATGACTCCAGGTTGTTACATGGTGCATTGATATACCTAGGGTACCCTATGACGATGTAACAGTGAAAATAGTGGGAAGAGTTGTGCAAGGATTAAAATAAGAGGGATGGACAATTGCAAGAGATGTACTCGTGATTCTAATGGAAAAATTGTTCTTGAAAAGGATGTATATTTATAGATGTCAATGACTTTAGGGAAGTTTTGAAGGAATATCTAATTCAAGAGGGCTTTGAGATACTTGGACAACGAAATGACAGGAGTCGGTTTACTATTATTTGCAAGTCTAAGAATTGTTCGTGGAGAGTTCATGCATTTGTTGCACCCAAGTGAAATTGCTTTGCGATTAAGACGTTGAACTCACAACATACTTGTACTAGAAGTGGAAATAGATTAAATGCAACCTCTAACTGGATATCTTTTGAAATTTTTAAAAATTATGCAAGGCCTCAGCATATTAAGTCAACAACAACCTTTCTTTTATAAAAGCCAATAATTAGAGGCTTTAAAAGTGAGTTTTTAGAATCTAAGTGCTGATTTTTTAAGTTTTGAAGTGGTCTAAGGGTTGAATTTTTTAAAAGTAAAGGACTTTTCCATTTTAACATATTTTTAAGGGATATTTGTGAAGTTTACTAAAAAAATGTGACAATGTTATGAAAAATTAATTTAATGTGATCCTTCACTGCTAACTAATTATGGACATAACCCATATCAAGGTAAAGAGGAAAAAAAACATTTTTATTAAAAATTCTCAAATAAAGAACTTAGAAAAAATAATTCTAATGATATAGTACTTGAAATTGTGTTTTTAAGACATTATTTCATGTTATATTAAAATCGTGCCTTATTAATACTTAATACTTTAGTCCTCAGCTAGCTTCTCGTCCTTTAAGAATCATCAAATCATTACAGTAGGTTACTAGAGCAAGAACTATAGATCAGATTCAATAGGTGGTGAAAATTAAGGTAGAATAGCTTATTCATTCTCAAATGTTGCATGCAATAGCAATGGTGGCATGAACTCGATGAACACCAAGATTTCCTTATTCCATCCTTGAAATAACAATGAATAGATACATAAAGTTTGGGCTTTTCAATTCTTTGAGAATGTACTGAAACCAAGTTAAGCCCTCACATTCCTTGTAGAAGAGAATAGCTAGAGTGAAGTCCAAGTTCCTATATTTTTCTTAGTGGAATTTGCAATTCATCTCTTAAGCTTTCACCTATATGTGGATTTATCCCCATATTTCAAAACGAGCCTTTTGACCCCTTAAACTTTTAAAAAATTAGCATAGTTTATATTTTCCATGAATTTGGGGGGAAATAAGATAAATCTACATATAGATGAAAGTTTAGAGAGTAAATCTACATATAAGGGGAAGTTTAAGGGGATATTTTACAATTCTTCCATTTTGTTTTAATAGAAATATTACGTGTACTTAAACGTGTAAATTTTAGAAAGTTTAAAGAGTCAAAATGCTCGCTTTGAAAGTTTAGATGATAAATCCACATATAAGTAAAAGTTTAGTAAGTGAATTTGCAATTTCCATTTTTCTTTTACCAAGAGAGAAAGTTGACGAGGAAGAAGATTCTCTACAAATTGGATTCTCTTACTCAAGATATGATTTTAAATATAGTATTCTTAGATTTTTTTTTTTGAAACTTTTAATTTTTATTTTTTTTTAAAATATACTTATTTTCCTTCTCCCCACACGTTTGATCCAAGCTACACTAAAGTGAAAAGGAAAATGAGACAGATATAATTCATATTTGTATACTTTTGATTCTTAATTATTGTGCTCTATTTAATTATATATTTATTCATTTTATTTTATTTTTATGATTCTAGAATGATCTTTGTCTCATAGTCTAAAATTGTACGTGAACCCAGACACTCATGAGCTATTGGAGTTTAGCTCATTTTAAGCTTAACTTAGTTCAAACTCCATCAGCTTGATTTATAAGTGAGTGAAGTTTGAACTCCAAATAAATTTCATTTATCTAAATGAGTGAAGCTTGAATTTGAATTCATGGATCAGTGAAGAGTCAGTTCGATTTGAACTTAATAATCTTTTAAATGAGTTAAAGTCAAGACCAAAATATAGCTAAAATCTTTGATTTGACTCAACTAGTTTGCAATCCTAATTCTAATCACTTTGCCTTCCCCTAGCATTAATTTTTTCCTTTTTCCTTCTCCTTTTCTTAACATATTTGAGTGGTCCTCTTGCATGTTCTAAGTGTGAAGAAATAACTTGTAAATAATAAAATGCAATACTATCAAGCTCTTTTGGAGTCCAAAATCAACTTTGTCAATCCTTCCAAAACCCAAACACCATCCTTTTCATTCTTATTTATACATTTATCTCTGAGACTAGACTCTAGAAACTCAAAAGAATATATCAGCCAACACCGTTCGATATTACCATTCTACCACAACTTATGCTAGCATGCAGCAAAGACATCAACCCTCAATCCAAACTTACAACTTGTTTGGTATCTTATGCCTCTAGAAAAGGGGAGGGAAAAGGGAGAAAATGGCGAAGAGGTGAATGTACAAGGCAAGATGTGTGTACGAAGAGGTGACATTGGATGCCATCTATCCTAGCATTTTTTTACCAGAGCAGGTCACGAAAGTGATCTTATAAACTCCTATCCAATCATCCAACTGATAGTGGTTTTATATCAATAAAAATTTTTATTAAAACATCGCTTTAAAAACCATAAAAACAAAAAAAAAGATAGCAATTACACCAATCTTATTATAGTATAGCTTTATAAATCATCCTCAGGGATCAAGTTTAGAAACAACGCATCAATTCTATTATTATTAAAATTATAACAGAAAAAAAATAATAAGATTCAATTTCAATTCTATGATTAACAAGAAAGTTCAATGACCAACCACATGAAAGTATGTATTCAATAGATTCAATAATTTAATTACATCATTTTGAAGGCGTTTTTCAAATTTTTTCCCTCCCTCGTAGCACTAGCCAGACATGAAAGGAAATATTTCATTAATTCATTCTATTTGCTCTATTCCTTCCTTTGTCCTTACATTTCCCATCATTTCTATATTTATGAATAAAATTATTTATTTCTTATATGAATCTATTTTTAACAAACAATTTGTTTGAAAATAATAAAAATAAAATACCAAAACTAACTTGAAAACAACGAACCAAACTGATGCTAACATACATATGGATGCATGTAAACCCATAAGAGCATAGTAACCGTACTACATAATAGATTTTTTTTTTTTATCTTTTCGGCCAGATATATAATAGGATTTATGTTGGGCTAGATCCGCCTAAGAAATTGTCATAACTCATTATATAGAAAGAGGAAAAGAAAAACCGTAGAATATAAGATATAAATATCTACAAACTGCGTAGAGAGCATATCCTCTATGAACACCAAAAAATCGAGGAGATAAAAGATACTAACGGGCTTGAAGACAGAAGAGGAAACGGACAGGCCCTCTATTTCTTGATTACCTGTGGTCTGTCAATGGCTAGTTTCAAATAGTTCCCCCAAAAAGAAGAAGAAAAGAGGGGAGAGGAAAATTGGAGTTCCACAAAATAACTTTTGACAAGGTCTTCTTTGAAACTAATTCTTCTGCTTACAAGATGTTTTAAGACGGAAGTCCATTGACTACAATGTTCTTCAGGCACCTCCTGCCCATCAACAAATGGGATCCATGTATCTCCATCAAGGTGGTTCAAAACCCAAGTCACTGAAGAAGGTACCTGATCCGAATCATATGGTGGCAACTGGTTTTTCTCATCCACCACAGGCCCCTGCAGAGTCAAGTCCTTCTACAGTTACTAGAGGGAAAAGGCAGGACAACATAATATATTTATCTTAAACATATGCATTGCAGCACATTATAAATTCCTACACTTGCTTTAGGTTTGATTTTGGGACCCTCCTTGTTCACTCCCTTCGCTTTTTTTGGCAAGCTACCATTCTGCAGAAAATAGAGAACTTCTTTCTTCGAACGGAAAGTGCGGCCTGACACTGGGTCCTTGTAATACTGCACAGCCAGGATTACCACCTTAGTCCATAATCTACCCATTAAAGGCATGTAATAAATGGGCAAAAAGAGGTTCTCAGATGCATAAAGCTCCTTTATATATTACAAAATAATCCAGGATAGCATCTAAGCTGGGGATGGCATGTGTAGCAGGGAAGAAAGTGAAGTAACTACACACTTGCCATCTTTTCCTGGAAGATTACCCTTCGATCAAAAACTGGATATCACCTATAAGGCTATAACAATATTTATATGCACTAAAACCAAGAAAACATTGTTTCAATTTAACTACTAATTTTTTTTTGCCATATTTAACTACTTATTCACTTTGCAATCCCATAACAGTTTTATTTATATAAAGAGCTATTACGATATTTAGTTGACCGTAACAATGATTCCATAAGAAATTCTTATTAAAAAACATCGAATTATGAATAGTGATTCAATGCTAGATTTGATTTTTTCCTAAAACACATTCATCTGAATAAAAAATCGACAAATGAAAATCTTATTACAACTCTATTATATTCCTTAATAATAACAATTTCATTACAACCTTATTTATCCAACAAAGTGAATAGGTAGTATGATAGAGAGGTTCATCAAATAAAATTATGATTAATGTGATGAGCAGATAAAAAACACTCACCCCCCACCCCCCCAGCCCAGCGCCCCCCCCCCCAAAAAAAAAAAAAAAAAAAAAAAAAACGATAGAAAGGTTCCATCAAATGAAATTATAATTAATGTGATAAGCAGATTAAAAACACTCACCCAAAAAAAAAAAATGAAACAAAACTAGTGGTATATAATTCAAATCAAGTTTGAGGAGTTTTCCTAGATGAATGTGAATTGCACCAGGCAAATGTAACTGCAATATTCGAGCCTCTGAAAACAAAGGAAAATTATTTCATTGTTATAAAATCGAAAAAAAATCAAGCCAGTAAAAAATATCGTGTCTTTCTCACAGGTTACCGTATCACGATTTCCCTTCCAATGGTGAGAATGGTAACCTTCGTCCACTTTTTTATGTTTTAACCAAAAAAAGAAAACAATCTTATTCCGTTTCTAGAAGCAAGAATAATTCTCATGGGGATCTGTCATATCTTTAATACAATGTCACTTTTTCATTCATGTGAAAGACACATAAAGTAAACAACCAACTATAAACTTCTACACTTACCACAAAAATAATCCAAATCCCCCCTAATAAACCTCAAATGTAGAGTCAAACTAATGGAAACAGAAAAGGCAATGTAAATGTCAAATCATATCCACACATTGATGGATCTCCCCAAAAAAAAAAAAAGAGAGAAAGAGAGAGAACCAATGTAAGTGAAATTCCCATAAAAAAGGAGAACCTCCAATGTAAAATCTATGCTTTTATTTGCAGTACCAAAAAAGAAAGAAAATACACCTCAAATTATTAAGCAACTAACACCACCAACAATTTCTAAGATATTATGATAAAGAAGAGGTTATAAACACACTTTAAATGTGCACCGACACAATGATAACAATCTAAAAAGTGAGGAGAGAGAGAATGTAAACCTGTCAAAGGCTGGACATTATAGGCTATGATGTTGTAATGGAAGTGAAGAGAGGAAAGGACACGAAAACCATGTAGTATGTTAAAGGCTTCAATGATGCAGCACTAGACTGGCATATGGTGGAGTTAGGGTGATGCTAGGTTCTGTGTAACTTGCAGCTCCATTTATATGGGTATGCAATATGCACAAGCATGTATACATGCACGTCTATTATTAGTGGCAAAAACAACATAGGTAACCACAAGGTGCGACCACAAAACTCCTCATCCCGGGACTTGACTTAAATGTACCAATGCTGTCTTCCAGTAAGTTTGATTAACTTTCTCCCATTGATACCTCAATGCAAGTGCCAGGAATCAAAGCAGCATTGTCATTCCCAGTTGATAAGGCCAATACATCATCATCCCTGGTTGACTAACCTACTCCCACTGGTACCTCAAATTTAGCACTATTTGGTTTATGACATGGTAAGGCAAAATTTTGGGCTTATCCAATAATACTTATTTGAGAAAGATTTCTCATAATTCTTGGTAATATTTATGGAAGCATGAATGCCAACAAATTGATTTTCAATATGCCAGTCAAGGAAAGTTGAGGTAAATGCTACATTTCTACACTAATCTGCTTGCAAATCATAAAAGTATTTTGCAGATGTATTCATATAAAAGATTAGTGTGTGTCCTGGATGTGTTCTCATAAACTGAAGTCTTTTGTAATTCTTTGTGTGTAAGAGAGGATAACTAATAACAAATATAAAAAGAGTAGACAAGCACAGGACCCACCACAATATAGGAAGAATACATTATCTTTTGCAGCTACAATTGTCAATCCAGTACAAATAATTATCAGGAACTTCTCCAGCTATTGAAATTGCTTCTAAAGCAAATTGAAATCAACATCAGCTCATATGCTGGATGCACATAACTAGAGAGGTCCAAGAGCATAATTTCCTATAATCAGCAGAAACAACCAGATATGAACAAACAGTATATTACAACCGTTGAACTAAAATGTGCCTTTATGATGGATAATTATGAATGTGTTGATTTGCCATAAATACAACCATACATATTATGCTAATGCATGTAAATGAAAGTGTTGTCCTGTGAACACATATTTCAATTCAAATCTGAAAAATAGTAAAAATTCTAGAGCCAACAAGCTCCATGATCAAGATTTAGGCAAGTTAAACCATATACTGTATCAATTCGCATGTTAAATGATGCAAGCTAATGAATAGATCATCAATAATTCCAACTAAGGTGCAATTTTTAACACATGCAAGGACATGCAAATTAGACGCGCAAGGTATTAAACTCTGTTACACGTTAAAGCAGGTTTTACATGTGGTATTAATCATATCACATGCTGCATTAAATTATTACTATACATGTTAATCGATGCATATTAATGGGAAAACTCTAAAAATTGAGGATAAACAATTTGCTATCTTTGATTTGCTGTTTTGAGTGAGTCCCCATCAATAACATTCAGGCATTTAGGCAAGGAATTAACATATAATTATAAAGGTTTATTCCACCACCTTAAGTGCGTGCATGTGATTAAGGGGGGGAATATATATGAGGTAAGAAATTTAGAACAGCAAATATCTATCACAAAATTCATGCAAGAAAGGACATGCATGGTTTTAAATGAACATCATACCATCAACCCCACCCTTTTAAATCCAATTTCCTAATTCTGCTTAAGCATAAATGGCCAATAAAACCTCCAACTCTCTACATAACCTAATGGGCAAACTGTCAAAGTTGAGATGGCACTTCCCAAGTTTTATACATAGAAGGGCACATGAATTAGACATGCATAGTTGTAAGTGTATTACACCCACTATTCTGCACAATCAACAACATCAAAGGTCAGCACAACCTACTACTCCAATCTCTACATGCCTTATTGCCTGCTTAGAGATCTTTTGGGTTGTAACATATACTTACAGGCAAACACTCAAAATTGAAGTAAATCATCTCAATTTCCATGCATGGAAAGATATGTGATGCATGATTTTAAACGACAATGGCACCTTGCATCCCATGCAATTTAACTTCCATCATCAAAGTGTACAACCTACTACTATCCTACATGATCAATTGCTTCTTTAGTGATCTTTGACTTAAATTTGAAGTTATATCATATATTTATCAAGTTATTAAAACATGTTTATCAATAAAAGTTAATAACAAACACTCAAAGCTGTTTGACATGAACCAAAGTTATACAATACACATTATTAAGTTATTAATGTACCCGTTAAACTGATGCAAGTTGATTAACTCTTATAATTGAGATAAGTCTTCTCAATTTCCATACATGGAGTGCTGTGCAAATTATACATGCATAATTTTGCATGACTATCACACCATACACCTATTCCCACAATATCCAATGTCAAAGCGCACAAAAATCTTACTCATATCTCCACATGGCCATCCCATTTTGGTTGATCTTTGACATGCATTTGAAGTATCCATTTTCCTCTTAAACATCAAACCCAATAAAACTCCTCTGACATCCCCACAGGCACTATCTCCTATTGAGTACATGAGTTTAACTTTATCATATACTTTACAAACTTATTGACTATGTGACTAATAAAGAAAAAAGTAATGAGCAAAGTAACATAATTCCAACGCTTATCTCAATTTCCATGTAAGGAAGGGAAAGCAAATTAATTTATTTGGAAAAAGAGGGACGCACATTAGACACACCTGATTTTAAATGACCGTTGCACTTCCACCCCTATTCTTAAGCAATTCAACTCCTACTCATATGCACTATCTCTTATTGGGTAATCTTTGACATGAAGTCTAAGTTTTATCATATATGTAATTATGTGATAATCAAGGAAAGCTAATGTCTGAGTATAATTTCAATGACTCATCTCAATTTCCATGTAAGGAAAGGGACACAATTAGGGATGCATGATTTTAAATGATCGTTGCACCTTCCACACCTTTTCGTACGCAATAAACATTCAATTTCCAATAAAACTCCTACACATATCCTCATATGCCAACATGCACTATCTCTAGGTGATCTTTGACTCAAAGTTAAGTTTTGCTATACATGTTACTTACTTATTAACTAATGTAATTAAGCTAATGTTCAAAATATCATAATTCCAACAACTCATCTCAATTTCCATGTAAGGAAGTGGACGCAAATTAGACTTGCAATTTTAAATGATCATTGAACCTCCATACCTGTTCCCTATTGGGTGATCATTGACATGTAGTTGAAGTTTAATGCTATACCTTATTAACTTATGTGATTAGTGAAGGAAAGCTAATGTGCAAAGTATCATAATTCCAATGACTCATCTCACTTTCCATGTGAGAAAGGGGGGTGCAGAATTAGGTATGCACAATTATAAGTGACCGTTGCACCTTCCTGCACAATCTAACTTCCTTTTGAACATCAAAGCCAATTCCTTTATCACTTTTTGGCTAAAGACATTTCAAGAACTCCTATTGATATCCTTTACATGCCTATGGCCTATTTGGATGATCTTTGACAACAAGATGATTGTGCATTATAGAACCACAAATCAAATTGAGTCTCCATTGCAGTTATGATTAACTCAACCACTGGCTCTGTATGATCCCTGACCAAGCCTACTCACTAAAACCCTGATCCTTATCCATTTACAAACCTACTCACCACCTTAAATTAAACTATCACATTAATGGTATCAAGCTGGAGTGAGAAAAACACAGACAAACATAAACAATAAATTCATGGATAATTCATATATAATCAATTTCAAAAACACATAAAAACCTGCAAACTCTCAAATTTCGTACTCTCGGACGGCATATATACAGTCTAAAGAAAATGCGTCCAAAAATTTTTAATTTTGGGTACGGCTTACTCTATCAGTAGTGCCAGCGCTGTTGCCAGAAGCCCTAACGCGATCTTCCACGATCCACCCGGAAGGCAACCAGTCAGGCGTCTCCTCCGGAGAAAGTTTTCTCCGTCGCTTCTGCTTCGAGTCCTCTGCTGATGCAGCCAGTAGATTCCAGGCGGAGGCGGCATGCTCCGGAGTGGTTTTGGATTAGCAACAGGCGTCTCCGGATTAACCTCAACCGGGGCAGGTGTCTGTTGATAGGAACCAGTCGAGCTGAGGCCAGAACCGGGCTGGAGGATTGGTTTGGGGACAGGAGGCACGGCTTGGGGAGGGATACCTCTCGAGCCGACCTGGTTCGGCTTAGCTGTTGAACCGTCCGTTGACATGTGTTTGGAGAGAGAGAAAAGAGACTTGGTAGGGTGAGCACAAGTGTAGACACTACAAGACATATTTATATTTATATAGAAATGCGCGCGGACAAGCACGTTGCTTCAACTTCCATTATCCCAGCCGTCAAAATTTTGAATCAACCATCAGGATAGATCCATGTGTCATCATTTTGTTAATAATTTATAGTGGAAATTTATTTAGTCTAACATGATAAAAAGAAAAACAAATATGCGTGTACATATATGTGTGAGAAATATGAATTTCATAAATAAAAATAATTAAATATCATATTTAATATTGAATTTTATATAAAAATTAAATTTAGTACATACTTTAAGATGATCAATATAATATGCAATTAAACTTTATATAATTATTTTATTTTTTCTTAGTATCATGTGCCCTATTTATAAACAACGAAAAAATCATATATAATTGGATTTTTACTAATATTACTAATACTATATAGTATCGGTACAATTCTTGTTTTAATTTTAGTTTTGCACATACAAATATTTAGACCGTAATCTAAATGTTAAATAAGTTAATTTCTATTATCTTATATATAAATAATATTTTGGTAATATTGTCAATAATATTATATAAAAGTTACTCTAATTTGCTTTCTTTTTATTAACATTGTGATTATAGAGTGGTATAATTATTAGTTTTCTAATAAAGTTTATTTTATTTTATTTGTCCAACTATAAAAATTAGTGGATAGTGGATAAATAATTTTTTTTTTCCCTTAATATTGTATAAATGTGTCATTCTTTTTTTTTTTTTAATATTGCAATAAAAGAGTGGTATAAGTATTAGTTTTACAATAAAGTTGATTTTATTTGATTTCGCTTACTATAAAAATTAGTACGTAGTGGGTGGGTTATTTCTTTTTTTTTTCTTAATATTGTATGAAAGATTTCACTTTAATTTTTTAATATTATTGTAATAAACCAGTACAGGTATTAGTTTTACAATAAAGTTGATTTTATTTGATTTATCCAACCATAAAGATTAATAGCCAATGGGTAAGCACTTTTTTTATTTTGATTTATCCAACCATAAAGATTAATAGTGTCACGCCCCGCCCCCGCAGGTGGCGGCAACGTGATGCCAGGGCAGGCAAACCCACCTCTGGCCCCCCTAGTGGTAATGGCCAACACCACCATTGCATCATGGTGCCCCACCAACGCATGCCCAAAGGGTACCACGGGCACTATAGGTATTGTTACCCTTAGGCAGAGTTGAATCCAGTCTGCAGACTCTAGGATTCGAACCCAGACCTAAGGCTTTTGCCTGCCCCAAAGGCAGCACCTTTCACCAGTTGATAGTGTAGGCACTTAGGCCACCCTTGGTGGTACGGTGGCTAGCTGACGGGCTGGTACAGTAGCGGGGTAACGATTAACCCATTGAAGAGAAGTTGCACAGCTGGAAGACTACGGTAATGGGCCCGTACCTTCATGTAGATGGATTGGTTCGGTTAATGTCAGATAACGGCTGGAAAACCGGACGATGCTAGTTTCTTCCAGGGTCTTCGGACCATCTTCTAGGGTCTAAGGACCAAGCTTCCAGGATGTGACACCGGCTTGTCATATCACATCCCTTGTCGTGTGCGTATGCACGAAAGGATTTCCCTGCCCGTGTTTGATTCGGAGTGTGAGTGCTCCTGTGCTGGCTTAATTAAATACTCAATTTATTGGTTGTGCTTGGTAGAATAAGTATGCTTGCATTCACGTCGCATGTGCTTGCGTTACTGTGTATTGGGCTTCGCCGCTCATTCTAATCATTTCAGGTACTGATTGTGTTTCTGGTGATGATGGCTATGATTCTGATGACCGCTATGACTTCTTGGGTATGGTACCGACTTCGAGGAGTGTGCTGACGAGTTCTACGATTAGATGCGGCATTGTTTTATGCTTACTGTTATGTTCTTTTGGAGAGCCTAGTGAGGACTCTACTGTTTTTGAGATACTTATACAGTTTTTGAGATATGTTTACTTTTTGGGCGCCTGTGTGCGCAAGATTATTATATATTTATATTTTTTTTTTCATCACTTTTATTTCGATACTATGGTTTTATGAGTTATTTACTCTTGTGAGTAATCTTTTGAAATTGGTATCAAATGTTTTATTTCCGCTGCAGTTAAATATTTGTGAAAACTAATTAAAGAGTTTTCAAACTAAATATGTTAGAAACTCACCGTAGTTTGTAGGAGCCTTTCGTGATTACACTTAGTGATTCGGGCGGGGCTGTTGCACCCTATCTCGGGGCGTGACAAATAGCCAATGGGTAAGCACTTTCTTTCTTCCCCTCCCCCGTAATGTTGTATAAAAGTTCCATTTTTAATATTCACGTAATAGAGTGGTATAAGTATTATTTTTTCAATCAAATTGATTTTATTTGTTTTCTGTGGCCATCAGAATTCATAGTTAATGCCCTTCGTATTGTATAGAAGCTTCGTTCTATCTTCTTCTTTTTTTTTTTTTTCTTAATACATAATAGAATGGTATAAGTGTTAGTTTTTTAATAAAGAAGATTTTATTTAATTTCTCAAGCTACAAAAAATAGCAGAGAGTGGGTAGGTAATTTTTTTGTTTTTCCACCGATATTGTATAAAATTTTCACTATAAGTTTTTCTTTTAATATTATCATAACAAAGTAGTACAAGTATTATTTTCCAACAAATTGATTTGATTCGATTTCTTCAACAATAAAATTAGTAGGTAGTGAGTAGGTACTTTCTCTTTTTCTTTTCCCCTAATATTGTACAAAAGTTTCACCTTTCTTTTTTTTTTTTTTTTTTAATATTGTAGCAATAGAGTGGTTTCCAATATAGTTGATTTTATATAATTTCTCCAACTATGAAAATTAGTAAGTAGTGGATAGGTAATTGCCCTTTTTTTTTCCCTTAATATTGTGTAAAAGTTTCACTCTATTTTTTTTAATATTGTCATAATGGAGTGGTATAAGTAATGTTGTCAGAACCGGGGGGGTTTGACCAGACAGGCTAGGGGGTCAAGGGTTGAAAGGTCGAACCGGGTTCCACTAAGGGTTGAATCAGGGTTACGAAAATAAAAATATAAAGGATAATTTAATTATAAAAGACCAATATGTGTGTAATCACTCAATTAATTTACATTTGGATCAAATTCATCAATTAATTATTAAATAAATATGATTTAATAATTATATTTTATAAATTTATAATAAGTATGAATAAATATTTAAATTTCTAATTTTTATTTTATTATTTTTATTTTTATTTTTTTGGATCCGGGTCGACCAAGTCGATCCGGATCTCGCCGGTTCATTGCAAAAAAGAGTTTTAGGTGAGACTCGGCCCGATATTAGTACCGGTTCAGATTGAACAGGTTGAACCGACCGGTCCGGGCCAGTTTTGATAACCATGGGTATAAGTATTAGTTTTCCAATAAAGTTGATTTTATTTGATTTCTCTAATTATAAAAATTTGTATCCAATGGGTAGGTAATTTTGGTTTTTTTCCCCCTTGATATTGTATAAAAGTTTCACTTTAATTTTTGTTTTATTTTCCTTCAAATATTGTCATAATAGAAAGTTATAAGTATAGTTTTTCAATAAAGTTGATTTTATTTGATTTTTCCAAGTATACAAAATAGTAGGAAGTAGGTAGATAATTGCCATTTTTTACCTTAATATTGTGGAAAAGTTCCTAATCTCTATTATGAGACATGCCAAGTCCCCCAGCCATGTATAATACTTAAGTATTACACGTAAGGTCATCGGTAACCTGTTAAGATATAAAACTTTACAAAACTACTCATATAAGAGTGGGTAACTTTATATATACTAATATAATAGTACCATCTACCTCAAGAGTTACAAAACCACACTTTTTATATACATAATAAAAAAAAAAATTAGCTACTTTCTGTTACAAAACATAAGCTAATGAATAACCCCTTAGTCTATGCTATTTCATTTCAAAAACAAAGTCTTGTATGAGTCTCTTTCCAAGAAAACCACACAAGTGCTCCAGGAATCCTAGTCATCTCATTCATCAAGGACTTCTTCAAAATCAGTACCACATCCTAAAGAATCATAGAATTCGTCTTCATTGACATTTGTAAAGGAAAAAGTGAGCTAGGGATCTAGTATAGAACAATGTAAGAAAAAACAAAGTGGTATGAATTCCTAACGTAATGCATTGCAAGAAGCAGTAAATTATTTATCTTTATTTAAGTAAAAGAAATCAACATTGGAGTATTTGAACTTCGAATATAATGCTTAGGGAACTTGGGGGTCATGAGTAACAGCAGCTGCTCAGGGGGTTAATATAAGTAGCATAAATACTTATATCTCCTACATAACTTTATGAAGATAATAATCTCTTCTAAGATTCACAACCGTTACTCATCTTTATTTAACTTAATCCATAATATTACCTAGTTCAACCGTGCCCATAAACACGAACTAAATCATATTATTTCCTCTTAAGAATAAGCAAATGTTATACCGATATCAATTCTCCCATCGATTACCCGCTGAGCTACTTATAAATTGTTATTTCATCATGACTGTGACCTAAGCGCTTAAACAACCATGCTTAGCTCCAAGCAGGGTTGTCGCTCCTCGGACTAGATTAAACGACACAAGCACGACCAATTCAATCATTATTAAGCCAATTTTTTATTATAGTCAATTTAAGAATGTTTATCCTATCATTCAACAAACAAGTTGCTGCATACCTAGATAAACGAATTTATCGGACAAAAGACCAGTGTTCAAACACAATTGAGTTGAAATAACCTAAATTAAATATACTAAATTAATTAACATATATGTTTTGTTATTAGTTTTATAAATTACTTGTGATAATTTAAGTTATAGGAAATTTAATTGTTGGTATGATAAATTATTAGTATTTTAATGTGTTAAAATTTGAATTGTATATGTATTGGTATAATTATTTATTTGTAGTGAAACCTACTAAATAATATGATGTGTTGTTTTTCTAAAAATTGAGAAAACCTCATTGTTGTAAATTTTGTTGAAATTTCCGAGCCCATCTTTACAAATCAACTAAAGCCCACCTTTATTAAATAAAATCCAAGCCAAGCATACACGTAACACAAGCTCATGTCCAAGCACCTTCTAAACTCTTCTTAGTTTGCCTTAAAAGTCAAAGTTGGAAAAGTTAGATAATTATCAAACAAAAATTTAAAAAATATCAACTCCAAAACAAACTAAGGATTGACTTTCTCTCTCTCTCTCTCTCTCTCTCTCTCTTCTCTCTCTTAGCTTCTCTCTCTCTCTCTCTCTCTCCTCGCCTCCCCTCAATCACCTTCCTAAACATGAACAAGCTCAAATTTCACTCCTTAAAATCTATTCTAAACCTTACCACACAAGATCCTAAGCAAAGAATTAGGCTAAAAGACAAGTAAGAGAAGAATCTAGCCATAAAAGTAGAAAGAGAAGCTTTGGTTGATCTTGGTAGTTATACAAGTAAGTAAAGTTAAATTCTTTGATACTTTGTTCAAATATAAGTTGTAGTTGATGTTATTGCTGAATAGGAGTAAAACTTTAATGTTTTATATAAATTAATGATATGCTAACATGTGTATTGAACTAGATATATAAATATAAATGTGTACTCTAGGTATTTGATGAAATGAATTATAAAGTTTATAGTGGAATGATGTGTGATTGATGTTCTTAATGATAGATGAGTGGGACTTTAGTGATTAAGTTGATCTTAGAATTCAAAAAGCATATATGATGGACATGTGTTATTAAATGAAGATAATACCATGTATATGCATGTGTAATGAATATATGTGATTAAAAGAACTTGATGATATTTGATATTATGTTTATAAGTAGACCTTTACATGTTTTTACAGAAAATAAGATCTTAGTAACAACTTAAGTGATGTAAAACTTTGAAAATTTTGAATCAAGTATCTAAGGATCAATGCCTTGTTCATTACGGGTGTGTTCTTAGCCGTTATTTTCTCGAAATCATGTTTTCCTATTGATCACCAGCGTGACTTGGCCCTTGATCTCCTCTGAGTGTTTTTAAAAACATAAATGACCTTAATCACGGTCATTACCATGGCCATGATCTCCTCTGACCTCTTTTTTGCAAGTGATACGACCTAGATCACGATCGTTACATAAGGCGTATCTCCTTTGGAAGCTTTTTGGAAAAAATTTGAAAAAGGCTATCATTGGTGTAATCTTTAGTATGGCCTATATCACGGTTGTGATAGGGGGCGTGATCTCCTATCACGGGTGTGACAAGGCAGTGATATGTATCACGACCCACGATTACGACTGTGATGGTGATCTGATATCTATCACGACCCTTGTCACTGGCGTGATAGATCCGCTGGTACAATTCATAACAAAATAATAATAGTTGAATGAATAGTAAAATGTGATATATACGTATACGTGTATGAATATGAATCTATATGATAATATGAATTTTTCTTAAGTTTGATGAAGGTCTAATGACTTGATATTCCATTATGGATTAACGTGTTTTGTATGAAATGATTTTCCTTAATAGATTCCCATACCTAGTTGAGTTTGAACATTGGTCTTTTGTTTGATAAATCTCTTTATCTAGGACATAATAACTTGTTTGTTAGATGATGGCATAGACATTTTAAAACCAACTATAATCAAAGATTGGCTTAATAATGATTAAATTTGTTGTGCTTGTGTCGTTTAATCCGATCTAGAGAGCGACGACGCTACTTAGAGTCAAGCATGGTAGTTTGGGCACTTAGGCCACTCTTGTCATGATGTAATGACAACTTATAAGTGGCTCAACGGGTAATCAATACGAGGAATGGTATTAGTGTAACATTTACTTATTTTTAAGAGGAAATAATATGATTTAGTTCACATTTATGGGGAAGAGTAATCTAAATGATGTTATGTATTAAGTTAAGTAAAGTTGAGTAACAGCTATGAATCATAGATAAGGATTATTAATTGTAAAGTTATGCAGGACCCCTAAGTCCCTCAGCATTGTAATCAGAGTTTGAATACTCCAATGTTGATTTGTTTTACCCAATAAAGATAAATAATTTTATTGCTTCTTACATTACATTAGCCTAGGAATGTATGTCACTTTGTATTTGTTTGTGTTGTTGTGTTCTGGGCCCTTAGCTCACTATTTCTTCTATAGGTAATGATGGTGATGGGTTTTATAATAACTTGGGATATGGTAACAATTGGGAAGCATTCCTTTGGGAATGGGACAACTAGGACTCCCAGACAATTCTATGTTGTTTTTCCTAGGAAAGAGACACAGACAAGACCTTGTTTTTGAAATGTAATAGTATAGACTAAGGACTTATTTATAAACCTATGTTTTGTATCACAAAGTACCTAAGTTTTCTATCATGTATGTTACAAGTATGGTTTTGTAACTTTTAAAGTACTAAATTGATGGTACTATCATATGTATTTATGTAAAACTATCTACTCTTAAATGAGTAGCTTTTGTAAGGTTTGTACCTTAGTAGGTTGATTAAGTAATGAGCATAACTTCTTCCTTTTCAGAAAACCTTACCTATAATATCTTCGTGTATTGTATAGTGGTTGGGGACTTGACATGTTTAGCTTTTGAAAAAGTACATGTGTAGTCTTTACATGAGTATGGGAATTTGTCAAGGAAAATAATTTCATATAAAATAATGTTAATCCATAATTGAACACTAAGTCATCAAACCTTCGTCAACTTAAATAAAATTCAAATCATCACATAACTTCATGTTATATGTGTATCTAGATTTCATATTCCATAACAGTACCGAAGGATCTATCATGCCCGTGATAAGGGTCATGATTATCATCACTGGCACCATCACGACCGTCATTATGGGCCATGATATAAATCACTGGCTTTGTCACGCCCATGATAGGAGATCCACCCCCTATCACGGCTAAATATAGGTCGTATTAAAATTATGCCAGTGACATAGCCTCATTAAAATTTTTACAAAAAGCTTATGAGAAGATCACACATGGTTATCATGGGCGTGATCTTTATCGTATCGTTTGTAAAAGAATGAATGAAGGGGATCATGCCTCCTGTTACGACCGTGATCTCGGCCATATTAAGCTGTAAAAACACACAAAGGAGATCACATGTTAGGTCACGACTGTGATCAATAGGGAAAATTTGGATTCGATGACATAACGGTCTTGAACACGCTCGTGATGAATAGGGTATTGACCCTATGTCATGACCTGGCACCTAGGCTCACCACATTATGAGAGGTGCCTCTAGGTCCTCTGGCCATCCTGGGTAGAAATCGTGATGCCAGGTACATTGGCCCCCTAGTGCACCCACAAGCACAATCGAAGCACAATCAAGTATTATTCTCCTAGGCAAAATTGACTCCAAGCTGTAGCTTATAGGAATCGAACCCCAGACATAGAACTTTTGTTTGCTCCAAAGGCAATACCTCTTACCAAAAGGGGTTGCCTTTGAAGCAAACAAAAAGCCAAGGCTTGGGGTTCGATTCTAAGTGACTGTAGCTAGAGTCAATTTTGCCTAAGAGAACATTACCTAATTATGCTTCGGTTATGCATAAACAAGCATTATTTATGTCACGACCTGCTATCCAATGCTGACTGCATGATGAGGGGTCACCCTTAGGCCCTTTAGCTACCCCAAGGATCGTGATGCCAGATACATTAGGCCCTCAGCACACCCTCAAGCACAACCAGAGCACAGTCAGGTATTGTTCTCTTTGGTAGATTGACTCTAGCTACAGCCATCCAAAATCGAACCCCATACCAAGGCCTTTTGTTTGCCTTAAAGGTAACATTTTTCACCAATTGAGCTGCTAGGGTGGTAGTTTGTGACACCTTATGATACCTAATTAAAAAATTTTGAAGTCTGACGTCACTTAAGTTGTTACTAAGATCTTATTTTTAGCAAAACTTGTTAAGACCTACTATATAACATAATATTAAACATCATCAAGTTCATTTGCACACATATGTCCATTACACATGCATAGACATAACAATATCTTAACCTAAGAATACAAGTCTATTATACTTGCTTTTTAGAGCTCTCTATAACTTAATCACTAAAGCTCTACTTATCTACAACTAGCAACATCAATACACACACCATATCACCCTAAGCTTCATAAATCATTTTCTCAAAGACCAAAAGTACTCATGTATATTTACATATTTATCCTGATATACATGTTAACATATCATCAATTTGTATAAAACATCAAAATTATACTTTTACTCATCATTAACATTAACTAGAACTTATATTTAAACAAGATATGTAAGAAATCAACTTTATTTACTTGTTTAACTACTAGTATCAACCAAAGCTTCTCTTTCCTACTTTCTTGGCTTAATTCTTACTCTTACTTGTCTCTTAGCTTAGTTTTTTGCTAGTATCTTGTGTGTTAAGGTTTAGATGAGATTTTAAGATGTGAAATTTGAGCTTTTTTTGTGTTTGGAAAGATGATGGAGAAAGTCAGTCCTTGGATCTATTTTGGATTTGAAAATTTTTTATAAATTTTCCTTATAATTGGATAATTTGCTGCCTTTTGACTTTGTGGTATTAAAAGATGAAAGAAGATACATTAAAATCATGGGCTTAGGCTTGGGTTGAAATACCTCAAATTTTACCAACGTAAGATAGAAATGTGATAATTAAATACTTTGAAAATGCGAGTAATTTTGAATCTTATTTTAAATTTAACTTAGTAATTGAATTTAGATAGTTTAATTAATTGATTTTCGTAAACTATAAAATATAATTAGATAATTTAATTGGTAAATGGACTTAATTGACATTAGAAATTCTAATATAACAAATACCCATTTTAACCTATCAAATTACTTCAATTTCCTATCTCCAATGTACCAAGCTATTCAATTCCCTTCAATTATCGACTTGAAACTAATTTCTCAAATTCAATTACCTAAATTCCTAATTCACTAAAATTGAACATTAATCCAACTTTAGTTTAGATATGGGTCAATAACTCACTAACTATACACCTACGACTATAGTTACCAAGTGTAGCATGAAACAATTAATTTTTAGGATATATTAGATAGCCAATGAAATTTTAAAGATGAATCGCTGGGGTTGAAATATACACGATAGAAATAGAAACTGATTAAGATCTATTAAACTAGAATTCAAATAAAAATTCTAAATAAGTAATTATGAAACTTGGAACTTTCCAAGCCTATTGAGTATAGTATCATAATTTGACTTATCAGGACTATAAACTTTAATCGAGTAAGTGAAAAAATTTGATAATTTAACATAATTAAGAATAATAAAAGAATTTAATTGAAAATAGAGATTCTAATGCCATAAATACCTAATTTAACCTATTAAGTAACATCGATTACCTATTTCAACAAATTCAAATTATGTAATACTTTCTAACTATCAATTAAAATAAATTTGTCAAATTCAATCGCTTAAACCTCTAAATATCTAATTTAGTGATTTTAGTCTAAATTCCCACTCCTTAAATCCTAGAAATTTAAAATTAAATATTTGCTTTCAAATACCAATTTCTAAGCTCCTAAAAACCTAAATTAAAGTAAGATATTAATTTTTCTTTAATTAGATTTCCTACATTCAATTTCTAATTATTAACAAATTTTCTTTTCTTACTTCTTAAATCCATTTCTGATTCCCAAAAGCCCATAACCTAAAAGCTTAATTCATCATCCAAAACCCTAAGCTCATTAATATAAGATCAAGCCTAATTATTCAATATTCAAGCCCATAAACCTAAGCCCAATAGTCCATGCATCAAAGCCTATAAGCCCTTAAGATCATATTAGCTAACATATACCTTCATAACCATACATATTAAAAATCCCTAATGTCTAGAAAAATCTAACAAATGAAAAGACCAAAATGACCTTAGCCAACTCTTGAAGGTTTCTAATCCTATGAAAAAACCAAAATAACCTTAGCCAACTCTAGAAGATTTTTACACCTAAGAGAAGATAAAAATGCTCTCAATTAATCAAGCAAAAGTACCAAAATGCCCATAACCCTAATGAAAATTACAAAACATCAAATAGTACAAATATAGAGTTTAGAAAATTCTAATTTCCATTCCATTTGCAACAGCCCCTTCCTCTTCAAAATCCTCTCAAAAACTCTCTCCAGGCACATAAAAAATCCTACAATAATCCCTCATCAAGACAAGCTTCTAATGGGTAAGGAAATCCATTCTTTTTTCAGCATTTATCTATTCAATTTCTTTCCTAAAATCTAATCTACACTTCAATTGATTCTTAGATAAAATTTGAAGATAAAACCAATGATTAAATTGGGGATTAGCATTATAAGTATCATCAACCTCTTGAAGTAGTAGTAGTAGAGATTTATAGGCTTTATTTGCTAAACCAAGTAAGTAATTATAATTAATATATTTTATTATGTTTATATCATTTAAATTCATGTAAATTACTAAAAATAAACTTAGATTAAGTATTGATTAACATATATATATTTGTAGTAGTAGACATGTGTGTTACAAACTTAAGTAATTGAAATTATTGCATGTTTATATATAGGCTTGTGTGATACATGTTGAATAATATATTTTATTGAATATCAAATCAATATATGAATATATTAAATTTAAATTCTATTGAAATATATAAGTATGTATGTTTATGTTAATATGTTGGAATTTTAGAAAATTTATGTTATTGATGATGATTTGAGTTAAGATTTATGATTCAAGTTGTAAAATATAAATCTAAGTATATACTACATAATAAAACATAGAATAAACATGTTCTAGATGATTTAGGTATTCTAGAAAATCAATTTATATGCATATATATGCAATCTAGATAGCTTAGGTTATCAAATTTAAATAAAATATTAAATAAATTTATTTTTGGATGAAATTTACCAAAATGTTAGGTTATCATGTCTATATATAAAATATAAATTTTCATGATTTTGAAATACATTTACTATTTTTAAAAATTAAATTACAAAATAGCAAAACAGACAAAATAGTGTTTGGCCAACAACGATGATGTGAATGTTTACGGCTAAACTGGTGACTTTTTCTTCTCATTTTTGGAGGAAATTGTCACGCCCCAAAAGGTATCCTAAACGTAGCAGCTTGCCACATATCATATCAAGACTCAAGAATGACTACCTTAGTCACGCGAAAGTCTTAGTATTACATGTAAGGCGTCTAGCACGTTAATAGGAGACGCTTTTGGAAAATGTAGTCTAAGCAAGTAATAATGAACATACAAAAATGCAGAAATAAATAGATCATAATATTAATAATCAAAGATCTGTTACATGATTCTTAGGGGCATACCCCCACTAAAACCCAAAGATCGAAATAACTAATAATTTTTACAATAATCTAATGCTACATCAAAAGATTTCAAAAGAATTCTAATCTAATTCTTCAAGTAGATTTCCTTCAAAAGCTCTAAAAGAAAACTTATGCAGATAAGTGGAGACCTCAGGTACAAAAACAGGTGTTTCTGAGAATGCAAATATCTATAGGAGCGTAAGCTTACGGGCTTAGTGAGTAAATCCCAAAATTCATACTTGAAACAGAATATCAACTAAGTTTATTAAGCAAGCAAATGGAATGCAGCAAGCAAATGGAATGCAGCAAGCATATGAGCAAACAAGACATATGATTTTTCGGGAATCATATATTGAATGAATTAGGCCATTCATTCGGGGTTAAGTATTTCGGCCCATTATAGCCATTACTTTTTTTAAAAACATTTTTATAGATCTTTCCGATTCCTATACGCAATAAAAAATATGTAGTTATTATCGACTCCTACTAGCCACTAATTTATGTAGTTTTTACCGGCTCCTACTCGCCACATACATGATATATTGGTTATGCCTACCACCACTATCATATACTTGTCCCACCAATTGTATAATAGCGAATGCAATATGACTCAACATGTGAAATGTATGTGTCAACTTTTGTTTAAAGCCTAACCATCATATTCTATTTTCTTATAGGTGATCATCCAATTTCAGACACTTCAACATGCTAATAAACATATAATTTATTACAAGCATTTCATGCTTCAATATACTTAATATCCTTTCAACATATTATCATACAACTTCCATTTTATCTTTCCTTAAATCTAATGCAACTAAATTTACAAGCGCAAACATAAGTTTAAAAAATAAAGGGGAGTAGACTCACTTAGCCATGGTAACACTTCTTTCTTATGGATGAATCGATCAGTAATTCCACTAATCGAAATAATCTTCTGGGTATGAACACTCCTCATCGGGATCACTTAATCGAGAAGAATACCCATAATGAGTATTTCTCGTTGATTGTATGGTGCTTATAAAAAAATATGTCATAAGATCGTTAAAATTCGTATATAGGGTAATTCCAATTTAAAATGGCAATAACTTGGTTATTTTAACTCGGAATTACGCATATAATATACCGTTTTTTATCTATTCGAAAAGATATATCCAATTATCAAACTATTTTCATCAACCTAAGTCGTTTGAGCTCCGAAACAGTGGTGATCAGATTTACCATGAATTTTGCAAAACTTACTTTTTCTTCTTTTACAAAAACTTGTATCAAAGATTTAGATATTATAATGCTTTGAAATACCTTTAAAAATGTGTGTGTGTTTAATATATTATATATATATATATATATATATTCATTGACTCATGTTACATGCATGAAATTAATGAAGTTGTCTCAACCATGAATTTTTAATAAAAGTAAAGTCTTCTAAAATTTTGGAAAAGTAAAACTTTTGAAATTTTTTCTTAGCTTGCTAGAAATTTTCTCAAGTTATTTTAAATGAGTATTTTCTTTTCCTTAGTTCCATTTCCTTAGTCTTTTTAAATTTCAAAAGAATGATTTTCATTTTTCTAAATTCCTTATATCTTAGTTTCTAATACTTTTTGAAAGTAGTAATAATTCTATATATTCTTACATTTAAAGAAATGATTTCTTAAGTTATTCATTCATCTTATTTCTTAAGATCATTTTATTTTGAAAGGAAATTTCTTGGTGTTTGCTAAACTAGACTATTCCTTTATATTCCAAAGTATTAGTGGAAAATAAAGTTTAGTAAAATTTTATTTAAACAAGAATTCTTTTCCATTTTTTGACTTTGTAAAGTATATGTATATATTGTAAAAAATTTCTATGTTCTTTGGTTATTAAAATTTATGATGAATTCCTCCAGTTTTCTAGAAAAGATTTGTTAAGATAAATTCCTAAGTTTTATGAAAAATCTTTTCCTTCATGACAACATTTATTTGAAAAGAGCTTTTAGTTAAGGAAACCCTTTTTCCTTCTTTATCTTGTTGAGACAAAATCAATATGTTCATTCATGATTATGAACATGAAATTATGAAAACATAAGAAAGTCATAATAAGTAATAAAATAAGCAAGCAAAGAAATATGTCAAGTATTGGGAATCTTAGCTTCATCAAGGTATCCTGGGACTAAGAATGGACTAGTCTCAAAAGAATAAGGAAAGAAAGCAAATATTGTTTTGACTTGATAAGGACAAGTCTAAGACTAGAGACTAGTCTTAAATTAACATGAAATAAATAAATAAATTACATAACTTGAAAGTAAATAAATAACAATAGGCTTATATGCTCTAAAGATTACATATAAGTACATAATTATATCTAGTTACATATATATAAGAGGTTAACATAAAATCAATAATGATATGAGCAAAATAACAACATAGAAATACATAAATACATTGTAAGGACCTGCTATCACCCCTATATTTAAAATAGGCGATAACAGTTCCCTAACTACATAAAACCTATAAGATTATATGTAAGGTTGTCTGAAAGAATTGTTTGAGAAATTGTTTATCTAATTCCATATAGATAATATAATAAAAATCATAGATCTCTTTTTTTTTTTTTAAACCTTAAACAAAATGACACTACTTCACTACCAACATATTTTGCAAAGGAAACAACTTAATTCCTACATAACTAAGTACATATATATATTACATCCAAAGGCTTCTTACAAGCCTTAACAAAATTTTCAAAACACAACCTAAACTAACACTTTAATTACATTATCAACAAAAGAAATCACATCTAATCTATTACAATTATAGGGTTCCATTGAGTCCATGGTTAACTCTAATCCTCCAAACCATCAAAAAAATCTTCAAAGTCGGTTCCGTACCCCATACTTGCATGGGACTTATTGGAGTCATCACCTGAAATGGATAAAATATGAGCCAAAGGCCAGTACACGAGTAACGAATACAAATGCAAAGTGAGTCACATATTCTTAGACTAGATGCATTATGCAACAATCAATTGTTTATTGTTCAATCTTTAGTTAGTAAAACAACATGGGAGTATTCAAACTCCGAACAACAGGGATCTAGTATTACGTCCGCCTCCCTGAGTAGTCCCTACTGTTTATACAGACTAGGCAGCCCCACCTTCCGGCGTAGTCCGTAATACTAGGGGATCCTGAGTAACGCATCACGACGCTCAGGGGGTTGATATGAGTAGCTCAGATACTCATCTCCTAAATAATTCTATCAATTAACAAGAAAGTACCCTGCCCCCAATCTAAACAGGGTGCCGCTTCCCGAACCAGATTCAACGGCGACCAAGGAAAAATCAACACTCATCAATTAATAGAGTTTTCTTAATTTAAAGTAATTTGGTTGTGATGCCTACCCTAGCAAAGAAACAAGCAAGTTACTGCGTACCTGAGATAACTCAGGAACTAATGGGGTTGGCCGAGCGAGAATCTATCACTGTTTAAAATAATATTAAGTTCCACACTTAGTTTAAACACTAATTCATTAGTTGAAAATATAATTAATCAAAGAAATTCAAATAAATTAATACAAGGTCATAATAAAGCATTTAAACATCCTATTATATCATAGAACACTTAACAAATATTTAATTGATCATATACCAAACTTCAAAAAATTTCGAAGAAAGTTTTTGAAATTTAAAAGCACAGGGGATACGCCGGCCATCAAAGCCGGGGGCTTTAAACTGGTGCGTAACACACTATAGTTCAACACTGCCAACACTGGCAGCGTTCAAGGATACGCCGGCAGCCTTCATTCTACACCGGCGGTTTTGAGCTGATGTAGAATGCAACTCCAAATTTTCAAAAATTTCCGAGAGGTTCACGGGGTTGGTCCACGCCCGTGAATACCCCCAATACTGGCAGCGTATCCACGTACCATGGCAGCCTTGGATCCAATGCCGACGGCCTTATGCCCGGCATTAAAAATTATGATTCTGTTCCCATTCCACACCTCCCTAAGCGGCGGCGTTGGAACCTTAATAGTCAGCGTACGTTTTAAAAATAAACACTGGCAGACTTCCCCAGTGAAAGCCGACAGTGTTTAAGCGGCTTTAAGAAAATTGATTCTGTTCACTTCCAACACTGCCTGTAAATTGGCGGCGTAGAAGTGTCAGATGCCGGCGTACACTCAAATTTAAGCCTATACGAAAAAGTTTTTGTTTCCCCTGTTTTATTACAAAAAATTTATCCACTTCAAAATTTTTCCAAACTTAATTTAAACTTTCCAAAGCTTGTCATATGTTTTATACACTATCCTAACAACATAAATCCTACTTCTAATCATCAAAACATCATTCACACTTCAACAACTAAATCCCTCAATCTTCCCAACATACTCATCCTCACATGTCAACATTCATATAAGATATATACTACAACTTCTCTAGCTATGTAATCTTATTTAAATTACTATCAATGCACCAAATCAATCTCACACCAATTAGTACATAAATTTTATTTTTATCTAACCTTTACAAACAAGCACAATATAGAATATAAAATAAAAAGATTAAGCTTGCATTTAACTTATATGGTTAGGTCTTGGCTTGGAATGATGTTTGAATCCCAAAAGCTTGTAATTGATTTTGGCTTAGGGTTTAGGATTTTGAGATGGAAAGGAAGAAAGAAAGAAAGAAAAGAAAAGAAAAGAAAAGAAAAATTCGTATGGGGAAATAGCGCTGCCAAAAAGGGTCCAAAACTTGTCTAAAATAAAGTCAATACTCATCCAAAATTTGAATTTAGGAGTATATTTGACCTAAGATTAATTTGGGTTAATTTCAAATGCATTTGAGTTTGATTTAGGCTTAAAAAGTAGACTTAAATTTTGTAAAATTTCTGTCATTAATCTTTAAACAATTTACAAGTAATTTTATTAAATTCTAAACATAACACATACATATTAATTTGTAAAAGACACACTTATTCATTACACTATACACACATTTATACATGTAATACAATAATATTAATTTCATTATACTATACACATACAAAATAGCACATGTCTAACGCATATACCAATTATATTATCCAAGCACACATATACATATATATATATATATATCATTTCGATAACACATTAGTATGTAAATTAAGAAATTCATAGCTATTTCATACATATTCATAAATAAGAACAATACATGAACATAGTGTAGCTTCCATAACATTAAGTTTAGGAAACTCACATCATGGTCATGTAAAGTTTCATGGCATGGTAAGAAAGATTTTAAGGAAATTCTTATCTAAAGTAGTGTTTGTAGAAGAAGAAGAGGGTTTTGTGAAGAAAATTTTAGAGAGTTTTGGGAGTGTATTTGAGAGAGGAATTGGAGAGATTTTTGGGAGTGAAATTTTGTAGTAGAAGATGTGTGAATGAAGTGAAAGAGGAGGGGGGTATTTACAGGAAAATGGGGAGTGAATTTTGAGTGATTTAATTAAAGAAAAATTGAAAAATAGAGAGAGAGAGAGAGGGGGGGGGGGGGGGGGGGGGGGGGGGGAGGGGTTGGTGCGCCGGCCATACATGGGGAAGAGGAGAGAGTTTTATTTTTTTTGTAATTTTGTTTATTAAAAGTAATAATATGTAAAGTAGATATGATATAAAATTATGGGAAAGGTAAAAAGTACATATAATAGGTGTATGGTGTTGTAAGATTAGGTGTTAGAAAAAGTAGAGATAAAAGAATAGTATAGAATAGTGTAATGTAAAGTAGATATGACTAGTAAAATACCGGTAGTAAGAAAATATGCGTATAAATGAGATATCTGTTATTTTTAGTTATCGAAAAATTATGAAACTGATATTTTTGAAATCCTTGTATTAAATCGGTCCTAGTGGTGTTATTGGAATATTTTTATTATTCCGGCCTTCGGGACACGCTTTTCGAGAACTGATCCCGTTTAAGTCCGAAAGACACTCGAAATTCGCGAATATGATATTTTTATGTTTCCTCAAGATATTACGAACCTTTTATTACTAATTAACTTAACTTCATTTTATAGGGCTAAAGAATATGGGAATGCCGGATCTAGATTCTAGGGTTTGTACTAGACCTTTATTAACTTTTAGGGTTCTGGTTGACTTTTAATTCTAGGATCAAATTTAAAATTAACCGAAATTTTAGGGGTTTACAACCTATCATCCTTAAAGAAAGTTTTATCCTCAAAACTTAAAATTCATACCTGATTCTTCAAAGAGATTCAGATATTTCTTTAGAATCTCCACTTCGGCTTCTTAAGTAGCCTCTTCTCGCAAATAATTCCTTCCTAATACTTTGACATATCGGATCTCCTTGTTTATTATCTTTTGAACCTTTTGATCTAGAATTTGAACCGGGTGTTCTTCATAAGTCAAGTTTTCCTTTAGTCTTACCGGTTCAAGCTCTGCAATCTGGTCAGGGTCAGGTACATACTTTTTAACATCGAAACGTGGAAGACATTATGTACTCCCAACAGGTTTGGCGGTAGTGCCAAGCGATAAGCCAGATCTCCCACTCGTTCGAGAATCTCAAACGGTTTGATATATCTTGGGCTTAGCTTTCCTTGAGCTCATACATGATGAATACTTTTTATTGGATTACCTTTAGATGCATATGTTTACTAACATCCAACTCAAGGATTCAATGTTTTTTTATCTCCCAACTTTTATGCCTATCCTGGGCCTCTTTCATCATTTGTTGAATAACCTTGACTTTGTCTCCGGCATCTTGGATAAAATTTGTTAGATTCTCTTTATTTTATTTTGATGATAACAAAAGAAAAATAAAATATAATAAGATTTATTAAGTGTGCAGTGCGTAGATTCTCAGACAGTAAGTCAGAAAGTAAGGTTCTGATCTTTTGAACATCAGACACTAAGAAAATTCAAGGGTGAAATATTAATATATCAAACGAAGGTTAGACTTTTTGGTTTTTCATCAGATAGTATAAAGAAGCTGTCAAGTTCAGATCAGTTTTTCTAAATCGGATTTATTGGATTGATTTCTCGCATAAGTAATTGATTGAAGGCCTACTCCTTTATTAGATATTAGAGAGTATATCTAATACGTTTCACAAGGAGGATTTAAATTCATGGGATTTTGAACTTTCAAGATGTTTTTTTTACTGTTCATCTTCTTCAAGAAGCTTGCTGTTTCAGACGTGCAGTAATTTCTTCTAACTTCTTCATATCACGTGAATTGTATCAAGCTGAAGATTGTTGTTAAAAACTCTCTGGATAAGGTACATATCTAAATCTCGGATTTTGTGGGAAGATTTGAATAAATTTCAAATCTGTTCTAAATCGGTAAGGATATGGATCTTTTCAACTGTGTGATATCTTTTAGTTACAGCAACAACTCATCTTGTTGTTCAAGATTTTATTCCACAGTATCAGGAAAATATTCCAGCAAAGCACCTTATGGATTTCACTCCAGATTTGTTTTTCAAAATACGAGATTTCTCTTTCATCTATCTCTCCTCGTATTTTTTACAACCAGAAGCTGTGTTTTTGAAGATATTACGGGATATCAATATCAGTTCTTCAATTATTTTGAATTTTGAATCAGCTCCAACGGCAAATTTGTTTTGTTGGATAAGATGAAGTTGTTGAAGTCCGTTGAACTGAAGGAAAAAGACCAGGATATTTTATATATATATGTAAATGTTTCAGGAAAAAGAAGAACAAAGATACGAGATTGAAAAAACCCAGAATTACACGAGCTGAAATTTTACTTTCAATATTATACTTCTACTTAATCAGACGTTCCGTCAGACACTAGTCAAATACTAGTCAGACATTTTGTGCAAAACTCCAAAACTTACTTTCTTCTGTGTTCTTGTGCTCAAATACTTAGAGTGTCTATTGTAACTCTTGATTGAAGATTCTCTACTCTTGTATTGAGTGTTGAGAGTTATTACAAATAATCTTGTAGTCTGTGTTTAGCCAATAGATATAGGCTTGTGAGACAGAACAAGATTCGATTGGTGTTTGTAATCTCTTTTTGATTAATTGGATTAGTGGATCGACCCGGTTGGAAACCGGATCCCCAGCAGTGGAGCTGGAAGAGAGGACGTACTCGCAAGGAGGAACCTCTATAAATTTCTGGGCTCATTTAATTTTCTGCACTTTACTACTCTGCAATTTTTATTGGTTATAATTGTTTATATTGTTGTTCAAATCATTTTCTTATTAAGTTCTACAAAGCAACAATATTTATCTAAGTTATAATCTGATTCTCTAAATTATTTGTTAAAAGAAGTTTCCAAAGTTTTTAATTTGTTAAGTGTTTTCAAAATTTTTAAAAGCAAACAATTCACCCCTCCCCTCTTGTTTGCATATCTGGGACCAACATTTGGTATCAGAGCAGAGTTCTTTTTAAAAAAAAGTGATCAACTATGGAAAACACTATTACTATTGCTTCAAATCGGATTCCATTTTTTGATGGAACTAATTTTCCCTATTGGAAATGCAGAATGGAAACTACATCAAGGCCACTGATTTTCCTCTTGGCAGATTATTCAATATGGCGACAAGCAAGTTGTACTCAATGACAAGAGTGAACTTGATGATGATGAAAGAAAGAAGCTTGAGATGAACAATGCAGCCAAGAATATGATCCTGATGAGCATATCACAATCTGTGTTTGCAATGGTTTCATCATGCAAAACTGCCAAAGAAATTTGGGACAAACTTTGTGAAACCTATGAAGGAGCAACAATGATCAAAGACACCAGAAGAAGTGCTCTCATGCATGACTATGAATTATTCAGATTCAAAACGGGTGAAAGTATCTCTGATGGCTTTAATAGATTTACTTTAATTACTAATGAACTTGCATTGCTTGGTAAGGAATTTGATGACAGTGAACTAGTAAGGAAGATTCTAAGGATCTTACCAAGTTCGTGGGATTCAAAGACAAATGCGATAGAAGAAGCTCATAACTTGGACACGCTGAGTCTAAGTGAACTAAGAGAAAAGCTTCAAGCCTATGAATCCAAGCTGAAACATCAGCAGGAACAAGAGAAAGTCAGGAAGTCTATTGCTTTTAAGGCATCGGTTGAGAAAGATCCATTGTCAGACGATGAGTCAGACATGATGAAGTTGATGATGTGAATTTACTAGCTAGGAAGCTCTCAAAATTCTTCAAGAAGAAAGGTAAGCGTTCTAACCGAAGTCATCGTTATGCTAATGATCGGTTTAAAAGTGATGCAGGAAATCTGATTAATGAGAAAGAAGAAAAGAAAGAAAAGAAGAAAGAGAAGAAAGAAATTGTGTGCTACGAATGCAGAAAACCAGGACATATCAAGTATGCCTGTCCAGTACTTATGAAGAAAATGGAAAAATACAAGTTAAAGCAGAAAGCACTTATGGCAACATGGAGTGACTTAGATGAGTCAGACGCTGAGTCAGACGATGCGTCAGACAATACAGAAGAAGCAATCTGTGCTTTATGGCTTTATCTGAGGTAACTTCTGATTCTGAAGATGAGATGCCAGAAAGTATTCGAAAGCAATTTAAAAAACTACTAAAGGGCATTTCAAAAGCAAATGAGAAAATTGAAGTTTGAAAAATGAGAAAGAAGCTTTAAGTCAAACAAATCAACTTTTAGCTGAAGAAAACGACATCTTCAAAAATGATATTGAAGTTTTACAAAGTGATAATGAAAAATTACGCATTACTCAAGATGTTTTAAAAAGGAAAATTCTGAGTTACATCACAAATTAAAGAACTTAAGGAAAGAATGGAACACATTTCAAAAGATTTAAGTTCTACTTTTCGAAAATTTTCTGAAAGTGATGAAAAACTTCAAAGGTTGATTTCTTCTCAAAGACTTGGTAATTCAAAAATTGGTTTAGGTTTTGATCAAGCCGAATCTTCAAACCAAACTAAAATAAAAACTGTTTTTAGGAGAAGAAACAAAAAGTAAAATACCTGTTAATTTGGTAAAATTACTATGAATCCTAAATCCTTTGTGCAAGAAAAAAGGTATGTCAGACAATATCATCAACAAAATAACCATTATCCAGTCAGACGGTATTTCAGACAGTCCGTCAGACGGTTTGACAGAAGATACCCAAATCAGTTTCAAAAGAAAACGGTAAGATCTAATTCCTATGCTTGTTTCTTTGTAACAAAGTGGGACATATTGAGAAACATTGCTATTACAAAAATTACAAGCTCAGTAAACAACAAGCTACAAATTTAAATTCTATGAGCTTGAGTTTTGGTGGACCCAAACTAGTTTGGGTTCCTAAGAAGGTTTGATCCTTCCTTCTGTGATTGCAGGAACATGGAGCACAAATTAAAGGAATGGTATCTTGATAGTGGGTGCTCACGCCATATGTCTGGAGATGCTTCACTGTTCACAACAATAGAATGGAAGAATGGAGGATATGTCAAATTTGGTGACAATAGTAAGGTGAAAATAATAGCAACTGGTACTATCGGATTTCCTCCAACCACAATCGAAAATGTTTCTCTGGTAAGAGGTCTTAAACACAATCTCTTGAGTATTAGTCAGCTTTGTGACAAAGGCTACAAGATGACTTTTGGTAAGGATAAAGTAGAAGCCTTTAATCAAGATGGTGAAAAGATCTTTGAAGGTTTTCGAAAAAGGAATATATATATGATAGAGCCCGCGAAAGTGGAAACTGAAAGTTGTTTTTTAACCATGCATGATAACATATTTCTCTGGCATAAAAAGCTTGGCCATGTCAACTTTTCTCAATTGGAAAATCTTTCAAAGAAAAATCTTGTACATGGTTTACCAAGAATTTTTATAAAAAATGATGTAAGATGTGATACATGTTTAAAGAACAAAATGGTTTCAGTATCACATAAATCAAAAAATTGATTTCCACAAAGCGTCCTCTAGAACTTCTTCATCTAGATCTTTTTGGTCCTACTCGCACCTTAAGTCTTGGAGGTAATAAATATGGTTTGGTAATTGTCGATGATTTTTCAAGATTTACATGGGTATTTTTCTTAAGACATAAAAATGAAGCCTTTCAAGTCTTCGAAAAATTTTCAAAACAAGTACAAAATGAGAAAGGTTTCTCAATCATTAGCTTGAGAACAGATCATGGCAAGGAATTTGAAAATGAAAGCTTCATGATTTTCTGTGAAGAAAATGGAATTAAACATAATTTTTCTGCACCATATACTCCACAACAGAATGGAGTTGTTGAAAGAAAGAATAGAATAATTCAGGAAATGGCTAGAAGTCTCTTAAATGAAAGTGGCATTGCACAATATTTTTGGGCTGAAGCTGTTTCTACATCATGTTATATTATTAACAGAGTTTATGTGAGACCTTTGACACAAAAACAGCATATGAGCTATACAAAGGAAGGAAGCCTAACGTCTCCTACTTCCATGTTTTTGGAGCTAAGTGTTACATCAGGAAGTCTGGATTAAATCTGGGCAAATTTGACGAGCGAGCTGAAGAAGGAATTTTTCTTGGGTATTCTCAGAAAAGTAAAGCTTTTCGTGTTTTTAATAAATCCTCTAAGATTGTAGAAGAGTCTATTAATGTTAAATTTATTGATTCTTCTGTGATTGATGTGTTTGATGATTGTCCTAAATCTAAACACAAGGATGAAAGTTTAAACTCTCAAAAAGGGATAAAAGATGAAGCTGAAAAACCTTCTGAACCTCAGTCAGACGTTGCGTCAGACGGTATGTCAGACGGTAAAGCAGAACCTTCACAGTTGAAACTGAATCTTCTAGACCTTGGAGATTTAAACCTACCATCCATCGAACAAGTAATTGGTAACATTGGAAGTGGTGTTAAAACTAGATCAAGTTTTAAAGATTTTGAAAACCACTTTGCTTTGCTTGCTGATTTTGAACCTACTTCTATTGATGATGCTTTGAAGGATAGTAATTGGATTAATGCTATGCAAGAGGAATTAAACCAATTTGAAAGAAATGAAGTTTGGGAATTGGTTCCTAGACCTAAAGAGAAAAGTATAATTGGAACAAAATGGGTTTTCAAAAATAAAGCCGATGAAAATGGAAAAGTTGTAAGAAATAAAGCTCGTTTAGTTGCAAAAGGTTACTCACAAGAGGAAGGAATTGATTTTGATGAAACTTTTGCACCTGTTGCTAGATTAGAAGCTATTCGATTATTGCTTGCTTTTGCATGCTTCAAGAATTTTAAACTTTTTCAAATGGATGTTAAAAGTGCTTTTTTAAATGGTTATATTAAAGAGGAGGTATATGTTGAACAACCTCCAGGATTTGAAGATCCTTTTAAGGAAATCATGTCTTTAAACTCAAAAAGGCTTTATATGGTTTAAAGCAAGCTCCTAGAGCTTGGTATGAACGTCTGAGTGCTTATTTGATAAAAAATGGTTTCAAAAGAGGAAAAATAGATACTACTTTGTTTTTGAAAAATCTTGATAATGATTTATTAGTTATGCAAATCTATGTTGATGATATTATTTTTGGTTCAAATAATGAATATCATTGTAGAGAATTTGCTAAGTTAATGCAGGGTGAATTTGAGATGTCTCTCATGGGTGAATTAACCTTCTTTCTTGGTCTGCAAATCAAGCAAACATCTGATGGAATTTTTGTCCATCAAGAGAAATATACAAATCAAATTGTCAAAAAATATGGATTTGAAAGTGCAAAACATAATTCAACTCCAATGAGTTCATCATCAAAGTTAGATCTTGACATTTCTGGCAAAAAGGTAAATGAGAAGCTTTTTAGAGGTATGATTGGTTCTCTCTTGTATTTAACTGCTTCACGACCGGATATTCTATTTAGTGTATGCTTGTGTGCAAGATTCCAAAGTGCTCCAACAGAAACACATTTGTCTGCTGTTAAAAGAATTTTCAAGTACCTTTCAAACACTTCAAAATTGGGCATATGGTATCCAAAAAATAACAATTTTAACCTAATTGGATACTCAGATGCTGATTATGCTGGTTGTAAAATAGATAGAAAAAGCACATCCGGTACTTGTCAATTTCTTGGTGATAAGTTAGTTTCTTGGTCTTCCAAGAAACAAAACTCTGTTGCTCTATCAACAGCTGAAGCAGAATATGTTTCTATTGGAAATTGCTGTGCTCAAATTTTATGGATCAAACAACATTGAGTGATTATGGCTTATGTTTTGAAAAAGTCCAATCAAATGTGATAATACTAGTGCCATAAATCTAACAAAAAATCCGGTTCATCATTCGAGATCTAAACATATTGAAATTCGTCATCATTTCATTAGAGATCACGTTTCAAATGGTAATATTGAAGTTGAATTTGTGCCAACTGATATTCAATTTGCTGATATTTTTACTAAACCTTTGGATAAAACAAGATTTGAGTTTATTAGAAATGAAATTGGAGTGTGTAATCCATTTGCTTGAATGAAATTTTTTCTTGTGTCAGACAGTGTGTCAGACGTTGTTATTGAAAATTTTTAACAAAGTTTTATTTAAAAAAAAAAAGGAGGGAACCGTTTTCTCTTCTGTTTCGAATTTCCAATAAAAACTTCATTGGTAACGTCTCATTTATATATCTCTCTCTCTCTCAATATCTTCGATTTCCTACTTCAAATCAATCTCCAAAATCATCATTATGCCTCCACGAAAATCATCCAGAGTGCTGCTGTCTTCTCTCGGGCAAGGTCTTCTCTAACTCCAATGGAGATATCAGACACTGATTCTCCACAACCTGATACCCCAATCAGATGTTCCTAATCCAAACCCTAACCCTAGCAAATCCACTTCATCTCCTGTCTCTCTTGAACGAACCTCAACAGATCAATCTAAAGAAGAAACTGATTCCGTTCAAGAATCAGACGATGATGACTCCTCAAAGGTTGCTTCGTCAGATAGTACGTCAGACGAACCTAGGGTTCCTGCAAAAAGGTAAAGAAATCTCTTTATCTACTAAGAAGGGTTCTGGAGTGTCTCGAACTGCTGTGAGAGAAAATTCTAAAATAGGGGAATGTTATTTCATGATATAAGCTTCTTTGTAGAAAGAGGGTTACACATTGATGAGTTTCTTGAGGAAATAAAATGCAAAAAATTGTGTACTCTCAAAACCTGTGATTATGGAGAAATTGTTCTAGAATTCTATAGAAATCTTAATCTGAAAAGAAGAACAAATTGTGTTCTAGGGTTTGCGGTAAAGATGTCACTTTTACTCGCAAAGATCTGATAAACTTCTTGGGTTGATGATTGTGAGGACTCAGTTGAACTAGCATTACTTGGAAGACAACACTGTTCAATTTGTTGAATGATAATTTCGAAACAAAGGTTGAGAGATGTTTTTATTTTACAATTTCCACTGATTGTCAGATTACTGCATAAGATAGTTTGTTCATGTATTTTCCCGAAGCAAGGAAGTAGAACATCTATTTCGGTGGATGAAGCAAAAATAATTTTAGGAATGACAAAAAGAAAAAAAGTAGATGTTGCTGGGAAACTTCTGTGTCATGCTCTGACAAATGCAAAAAGCAAACCTTTTGGACATTTGATAATAAGTCTGCTGAAATGGAAGAATTCAAGCTTCCAAAAAGGTCTGTCCATCGTTTGAGCTAAAAAAGTAGATGCACACACTGCATCACATGGGAATCTATTTCCAAGAAAAAGTGTGGTTCTCCAATGATATGGCAGTGTATTTTGATCCTAGACACACTACAAGGGAGTTGCCATCTTGGATGAAGTTCAAAAGGGGAGTATTTGTTGATAACAGACCCAAAGCTGTTTCAGATGTTAGGTCAGATAAAAATGTTGGAAAATCTGACAAGAAAAGAAAGGAAGGCACCTCAGGAAGTAAGGAAGAAGAAGAAAAGTGATCCACTGTCTGGTCTAAAAGGAGTAGAAATTAAAGAAGGACACTCTCAAAGAGCATCAGACACTGAGTCTGATTCATCAGACACTCCTGTTCACCATCAGCCAGTAGATCCTGAGGCTTCAACTAGTAAGGATGTTGAGAGGATTAATAAGATGGAAAATGATCTTGCAGCAATGAAAGAGTTGCTCTCTCAGCTGCTTTCAATCACCAACACCTGCTGCTGCATCTAAACAAATTCCTGTTGTCTCTCCATCTTTGAGTCTGTCCAACCTAGTTCTCCTCAATCTCATGGTGAACAGACTCTTCCATCCTCTCCAAAAATGTCTGAACCTGAACCATTAGTTGAATCCTCTATATCTCCTACACAGGATATCTCTCAGACTCCACATGATCCTTCACCATGCCTGAGCATCATTCTTTACAGGCCCTTGGATTTATCCAAGATTATTGCTCAATATGCTCAATCTACACCATCTCAAAGCTTTCAACCTCCTGTTCAACCTGTACAAGATCCACCTCAGCAACCTCCCAAAGAGGATCTTTCTTCTGCTTTAAAAAGGATTGCTGATTCTTATGTACCAACAGGAATTCCTCCTAAGGTGACTCATTCAAGGATTAAAAGGTCTGCTGTCAAGCTTTGCGCAGTCTCTTCAAAGAAAAAATCTGGTTCAAAATCTACTTCAAAAGATGCTGATAAGGATAAGCTGACAAGAAACATGAAGACTCTTAATGTTTTTAGTTTTCGTTGATAAGTTTTTAGTTTTGTTGAACTGAATTTCTTTTTAGTGTGTATTTGAACTTCAGTTTGTGGTTTTTAATGCATATGATGTTTTCTTGTTATATTCTTAGCATCTGCTCAGGGGGAGTTTATTTGTTGATAACAAAAAGGGGGAGATGATGTTTTGATAAATTTTTGAATGTTGTTTATGGTTATTGGATGTATAGAATGTTGATCTCTGTTTTAATTGAATTACAAAATTTTTTCAAAGGTTTTGTTATCATCAAAAAGGGGAGAATGTTAGGTTCTCTTTATTTTATTTTGATGATAACAAAAGAAGAATAAAATATAATAAGATTTATTAAGTGTGCAGTGTGCAGATTCTCAGACAGTAAGTCAGAAATAAGGTTCTGATCTTTTGAACATCAGCACTAAGAAAATTCAAGGGTGAAATATTAATATATCAGACGAAGGTTAGACTTTCTGGTTCTTCATCAGACAGTATAAAGAAGCTGTCAGTTCAGATCAGTTTTCTAAATCGGATTTATTGGATTGATTTCTCGCATAAGTAATTGATTGAAGGCCTACTCCTTTATTAGATATTAGAGAGTATATCTAATACGTTTCACAAGGAGGATTTAAATTCATGAGGATTTTGAACTTTCAAGATGTTTATTTTTACTGTTCATCTTCTTCAAGAAGCTTGCTGTTTCATACGTGCAGTAATTTCTTCTAACTTCTTCATATCACGTGAATTGTATCAAGCTGAAGATTGTTGTTAAAAACTCTCTGGATAAGGTACATATCTAAATCTCGGATTTTGTGGGAAGATTTGAATAAATTTCAAATCTGTTCTAAATCGGTAAGGATATGGATCTTTTCAACTGTGTGATATCTTTTTAGTTACAGCAACAACTCATCTTGTTGTTCAAGATTTTATTCCACAGTATCAGGAAAATATTCCAGCAAAGCACCTTATGCGGAATTTCTCTCCAGATTTTTTTTCAAAATACGAGATTCTCTCTATCTATCTCTCTCCTCGTATTTTTACAACCAGAAGCTGTGTTTTTGAAGATATTACGGGATATCAATATACTCAGTTCTTCAATTATTTTGAATTTTAAATCAGCTCCAACGGCAAATTTGTTTTGTTGGATAAAGATAAGTTGTTGAAGTCCGTTGAACTGAAGGAAAAAGACCAGGATATTTTATATATATATGTATAATGTTTCAGGAAAAAGAAGAACAGAAGATACGAGATTGAAAAAACCCAGAATTACACGAGCTGAAATTTTACTTTCAATATTATACTTCTACTTAATCAGACGTTCGTCAGACACTAGTCAAATACTAGTCAGACATTTTGTGCAAAGCTCCAAAACTTACTTTCTTCTGTGTTCTTGTGCTCAATATATTAGAGTGTCTATTGTAACTCTTGATTGAAGATTCTCTACTCTTGTATTGAGTGTTGAGAGGTTACAAATAATCTTGTAGTCTGTGTTTAGCCAATAGATATAGGCTTGTGAGACAGAACAAGATTCGATTGGTGTTTGTAATCTTTTTTGATTAATTGGATTAGTGGATCGACCCGGTTGGAAACCGGATCCCCAGCAGTGGAGCTGGAAGAGAGGACGTACTCGCAAGGAGGAACCTCTATAAATTTCTGGGCTCATTTAATTTTCTGCACTTTACTACTCTGCAATTTTTATTGGTTATAATTGTTTATATTGTTGTTCAAATCATTTTCTTATTAAGTTCTACAAAGCAACAATATTTATCTAAGTTATAATCTGATTCTCTAAATTATTTGTTAAAAGAAGTTTCCAAAGTTTTTAATTTGTTAAGTGTTTTCAAAATTTTTTAAAAGCAAACAATTCACCCTCCCCTCTTGTTTGCATATCTGGGACCATCAAAATTATAGGATTTTATTGATACAAAATTTCTAAAATTTTTGTTAAAACACAACGGAAAAACGAAAACCCTATACCAGTATCCATGTTTCTTGATTAGATTTGAACAAAAAAAAAAAAAAAAGTTTCTTGAATATACCTTATATTGATGATTTCAAAAATGATCAGCAGATTGGATTTGTAGGAACCGCAGTCTCGCAATCCCCTCTACAGTATCCACACCCGAACGATTGTGTGCTAGCACTCAAAACACAAATCCAATTCGTGTCAGAATTATTTTTCTTCTTTTCTCTATTTTAGGTTTGCAGAATTTCTTTACCATCTAATGTGACGTCAAAGAGTCTAATATAAAAGGCTGTCTATAGATCTATATATATAGACATGTAGGAAACCCTAAAGGAAACCCTAGAAAATAAATATGATGAGATATTTATTTAATATTTAATAAAATACATTATTTCATTAAATATTAATTATCTGTCATAATCATTTATTATTCTTAAACTATTTACGAATAATAAATATAATAATTCCTGTAGGTTTAAATATAAACCCATAATATATTTCATTTGTTCTTTTGTGTGTGACCTTGTAGGTACACCTAATGTTGGCAGTAGGTCCTAAACACCTTTTAGACCTACAAGACATTATTGGTCTCTAGCAAGACATTATGTCTACCTAAATTAGGTAAATATCAATAATCCGATTTTTGTCTGATCTATAATTTATGTCATTATCCTTTTTGTCACATGATATCTAGATTGAACATAAGACATGGAAAGTGTCATTCTTATATTGTTCAATTTTATCATTTCTTGATTTCCAAGGGATCTGATAATACAAATGAAATTGATTACGCTATCAATTCATTTGAGCATGGCCATGCATTTCTCAGTCTCACTTATTGAGGGGCCCAGAGGTATTTCTCTCATAACGAGAGGGACAAATCCCATCTTAATTACTCAACTTCCTTTACATGATATACATTATGCCCAAACTTAACCTTTATAATTATTCGGTTAAAGACAACATTTGATTGAGTTGAAACATAACGTTTCTCATATTGGAACTTATGGTGATTTCAGGTCTAAGGATACGTTGACATAATTACTATGAAAATCACTTATGACAATATTCCATGTAGTGATTCATAGTGGGTCAGTTCAGTACACAGTCATCTAATATGTGTCTATGAGTTTCATTTGTATCACCATACAAATAGACATCCCATGTTTACCAAATAAAAACTCATACTAGATTTAATTCATTATTATTCCCATAATAATGAGCATCTAGGAACATTTAGAATAATAAATTATTCATGGATTTCTATTATAAATAAATATGCAAACAATACAAAAGAAATGTTTATTTATATATATATATAAATATCAAATGACAATATCCAGTAATTGGCCTAGGGCACAATCACTAACAATCTCCCACTTGCACTAGGCCAAATCATACATGTATCTAATACCCATTGACCTAGTATGATGATCATGCTTTGCCTGCGCAAGAGGCTTGGTAAGTGGATCAGCAACATTGTCATCAGTTGAAACTTTGCATACTTTCACATCTCCTCTCTCGATGATCTCTCGAATGAGATGATATCGTCTGAGTATGTGTTTTGATCGTTGATGTGATCTAGGTTCCTTAGCTTGCGCAATAGCACCATTATTGTCACAATAAAGGTTTACTGGATTCGCAATGCTAGGAACAACACCTAGTTCTGTGATGAACTTTTTGATCCAAACTGCTTCCTTAGCTGCATCTGATGCTGCTATATATTCAGCTTCTATTGTAGAATTGCTACAGTGCTTTGCTTTGAACTCTTCCAGCTTACTGCACCTCCATTCAAGGAAAATATATATCCAGATTGCGATCTAAAATCATCCTTGTCAATTGGAAACTTGCATCTGTGTAACCATTTACAACTAGCTCGTCTTCCAATCCTCCATATATCAAGAATACATCTTTAGTTCTTCTTAAGTACTTAAGAATATTCTTGACTGCTGTCCAGTGAGGTTCACCAGGATCTGATTGGTATCTACTGGTTATGCTCAATGCATATGACACATCTGGTCGAGTGCACAACATGGCATACATGATTGATCCAATAGCTGAAGCATAAGGAATCTTACTCATGCGATCTCGCTCATCTTTTGTCATAGGACATTGAGTCTTGCTGAGATTTATACCATGCGACATTGGCAAGAATCCTCTTTTTGAATCTTGCATACTGAACCTATTCAGTACTTTGTCTATATATGCACTCTGACTTAGGCCAATGATTTTTCTAGATCTATCCCTATAGATCTTAATGCCTAAAATATAGGCAGCCTCACCTAAGTCTTTCATTGAGAAACACTTTCCTAACCAAGACTTGACCTTCTGCAAGGTAGGAATGTCGTTTCCAATGAGTAATATGTCATCTACATATAGCACTAGAAAGACAATTGTACTCCCACTAATTTTCTTGTAAACACAAGGTTCATCTTCGTTTTTAATGAATCCAAACTCTTTGACTGCTTCATCAAAACGAAGATTCCAACTCCGAGATGCTTGCTTCAATCCATAAATGGATCTTTGAAGCTTGCAAACCTTTCCAGAATTTTCAGGATGAACAAAACCTTCAGGTTGTGTCATATACACATCCTCAAGTAGGTTTCCATTAAGAAACTGTTTTGACATCCATCTGCCATATCTGTAATCATAATACGCAGCAATGGCAATGAGAATCCTGATGGATTTGAGCATAGCAACTGGTGAAAAGGTTTCATCATAGTCTATACCATGAGTTTGCTTAAAGCCCTTTGCCACTAGTCGTGCTTTAAAGGTATGCACTTTGCCATCCATATCAGTCTTCTTTTTGAAAACCCACTTACACCCAATGGTCTTAGTACCTTCAGGTGGATCAATCAAAGTCCATACTTGATTGTCGTGCATGGATTGCAATTCAGATTTCATGGCATCCAACCATTTCTCAGAATCTGGACCATTAAGGCGTCTTGATAGGTAGTGGGCTCATCTTGATCTATGAGCAACACATCACGACTATCTGTTATGAGAAATCCATATCTCTCAGGTTGATGTCGTACCCTATCGGACCTGCGTGGGTCTTGTGTTACTTGTGGAGGGTCAACAGGTAACTGTGTGCCATGTTGACTTTCCAGTTGTATTACACTATTTTGTGGATCTTGAACTTCTTCAAGATTTACTTTACTCCCACTGGTTCTTCCACAGATAAACTTTTTCTAAGAAGATACCATTCGAGCAAAAACACTTTGTTTTCAGAGGGATTATAAAAAGTATCCTTTGGTTTCTTTTGGATATCCCACAAAAAGGCATTTATCTGATTTAGGTCCTAATTTGTCTGAGGCTTGACGTCTCATATAAGCTTCACAACCCCAAATCTTGAGGAAAGACAGACTAGGCCTTTTTCCAGTCCATATCTCATATCTTTTCTACCACCTTAGAAGGTACACGATTTAACGTAAATGCAGCTATTTCTAGGGCATGGCCCCAAAAGGATGGAGGAAGATCTGTTTGACTCATCATAGATCGAACCATATCTAGTAAGGTTCTATTTCTCCTTTCCGATACACCATTCCACCGTGATGTTTCAGGTGGAGTTAATTGTGAAACTATTCCACAATTTCTAAAATGGTCATTAATTTCTTGGCTTAGATATTCGCCACCTCGATCTGATCGTAGTATCTTAATGGTCTTACCAAGCTGATTTTGTACTTCATTCTGAAAAGCTTTAAACATTTCAAATGATTCAGACTTATGCCTCATCAAAAAGACATATCCATATCTACTGAAATCATCAGTAAATGTGATGAAATACAAATAACCTCCTCTTGCAGCAACGCTTAATGGACCACATACATCGGTATGTATCAGACCCAATAAATCAGTTGCCCTTTCACTATATCCAGTAAAAGGATCTTTCGTCATCTTGCCTAATAAACAAGATTTGCATATTTCAAATGATTCAAAATCAAATGAATCTAAAATTCCATCTTTATGGAGTTTTGATATGCGTTTCTCGTTTATATGACCAAGACAATAATGCCATAGGTAGGTCATATTTAAATAATTGGATTTAAGTTTCTTAGTATTTATGTTATAGATAGTTTTGTTATCAGGTTTCAGATTCAGAACATAAAGACCGTCATGTAAATCAGCATTTGCATAAAACATGTCTTTATTATAAATAGAACATTTATTATTCTTAATAATAAAAGAGAAACCTTCATTGTTTAAACAAGAAACATAAATAATATTCCTACTCAAAGTAGGCACATAAAAGCAATAGTTCAACACTAACAAAAGCCCACTAGGCAAAATCAATTCATAAGTCCCAACAGTTAGAGCAACAACTTTTGCTTCATTTCCAACTCGTAGGTCGACTTCGCCCTTCTTCAGATCTCTACTCCTACTGAGACCCTGCACATTTGTACAAATGTGAGATCCACATCCAGTATCTAATACCCAGGAAGTAGAAGTAGATAAATTTATTTCTATAACATAAATACCTGAAGCAGTAGTCTCACTACTCTTCTTCTTCTTTAAATCTTCCAAATAGAGTTTGCAGTTTCTCTTCCAATGACCTGGTTCATTGCAGTGAAAGCAAACTCCTTCCTTAGGAGGCTTTGCCTTTGGTTTAGGCTTGGCCTTAGGCTTTGAACTTTTCTTAGCCTTAGCATTGCCTTTACCTTTCTTCTTCATGGCTTTTCCTTTCTGAACCATCAAGACATTACTGGGTTTCTTCTTTTTGATATTGACTTCAGCAGTCTTGAGCATCGAATGCAATTCAGAGATTGTTTTGTCCATATTATTCATTGTATAGTTCATGACAAACTGGTCATAACTATCTGTCAGTGAATTTAGGATCAAATCAGTAGCAAATTCCTGACTTATTGGAAAACCAAGCCTATCAAGATGATCAATATAGCCTTTCATCTTTAGGACATGGGCACTCACTGAACCTCCTTCCACCATCTTACAAGAATGTAAGGCTTGGGTAGTCTCATACCTCTCATGCCTAGCTTGCTGCTAGAACATTTCCTTAAGATGAAGGATCATCTCATAAGCCTCCATGTTTTCCAAACCCTTCTGAAGTTCTGGACTCATGGTTGCAAGCATTAGGCATCCTACTTCCAAAGAGTGTTCAGAATGCTTCCTATAAACATCCTTTTCAACTTTTGGAGCATTAGTAGGAGGTTCCTCAAGAATGGGCTTATTAAGGACATAAAGTATCTTTTCGTGCTTGAGAACAATTCTCAAGTTTCTGAACCAATCAAGAAAATTGGTTTTAACCAGCTTGTCCTTCTCAAGAATAGATCGCAATGATATATTTAATGTGTTTTTTGTAGCCATTGATCTACAATTAGATATGCAAAGTTTCTACATATAATTGAGGCATAAAATTAAAACTCCCACTAAAATTAATAACCCTCTTTATTAATGTACTTCATATTTAATTATTGCATTTTAGTGGGCTAAGATCCATATTTCACTTAACTCTAAGTCAACTTTGGCATGACACTTAAAATTAAGTTGTTTAGGTAGGTAACTCTTTACCAATTACATCACATGTAATTCTTAGATTGTTTATGGAATTTTTGACATTATATATCACTGCATATTTAAATTCCATCTAATGCCTTAGGCCCAAAACCATTTTGATAGCCTAATTAAGTTTAACCATATTAAACTTATGAGTAGCACTATTACTCATCCTGCCTTACTATGATAACCTAATGCACTCTACTTTGGCATACCTACATTATGGTGATCGAAGTCTTGACAGGTGTTTAGTTATGGGTGGCATTCAACTTAAAATTATTGAGGGATTTTAATTTTTTTATATTTCATTTATCATCATGTATGATGGATATTAAACATACAAAGTGGTAAATATAGTATCACATACATATATAAATATCATCTCACATGATACATCATGCTTATATAAAAGAAAATATGTCATAGCATGGCCCTTTAATCTATATTGATCTTCATAAGCCAATATGAAGATCAATGGTCCAATCCTAAGGTGAAAACCCTCTTTTATGGTCATGAGTTGAAAACTTTCTTGTATTTTCATCTTGATCCTTGCTTCTCCATCATCATGGATTAAGGAAGGCCTTCATTACATCTTCATGTATTTTATTACAATAATGAAAATGATACAAAAAGTCCTACAACTATTTACAATAAAACAAAAACGACACGTAGGCCGTATTTATAAAATCATAACCCATAAAATAAAGGAATAGAACCTACCAATCACATAGGTCTTAGGGCCATGCTATACACCATATACATAACATAAGCACATATAATAGTCATACACATGATACACAACATTTCATAAGTACATATTATGTTAACTATTATTTTATTATGGAAGGTTGTTATACACCTTGCAGGGGTCAAGATGACAGCATCCCCTTGTGGGGGTCAAGGGAAAACCTTTTGAAAAATTAAAATTTCTTTTTCAAAGCCCTTAAAATTGTTTCTAAAACTTTCATGAAAATCCTTTTTTAAAACTCATAAACTATTCAACGATTGAACAATTTTTTTTTTTAAACAACCTAGATCTGTTCAACAATTGAACCATATCATATATGTAAAAGACCCCAAGAATAACCGCATTTGTGGATGGATATTCGTAGATCCAATCCGATTTTAAAAATTGCTGTTCGAATTTTTTTTAATTAAATTAGACTTCCGTCCAATTCATGATCGGCATGTTATAATTTTTTTTCCCCGAGCAAATCCAATTCAAAACAACATGTTACACGTCAAATCTAATTCCAATTCCGAGTCAAATTAAACACAACATATAGTTTCGAATCAAAAACTGTTTTTCGAAATTTTTTACATCAAATCCAAAAATTTTAAGGAGCACAGTGCGTGGAATTTTCAGTCGTCCAATTCTCAACCTTATATTGAAAATAATATCCGATTCCATATGCACTTATATTGAAATTAAAAATCTGTATTTGTATTAATTTAGTTCTTCATGAAATCAAATTGATAAAAACGAATATCAAAATTCGAATTTCATGGCATCACATGCAAATCATAAACCAGTTTCAATCTAATAAAAAACACAAGCAGCTCTGATACCACTGTAGGATTTTATTGATACAAAATTTCAAAAATTTTTGTTAAAACACAGCGGAGAAACGAAAACCCTATACCAGTATCCATGTTTCTTGATTAGATTTGAACAAAAAAGAAGTTTCTTGAATATACCTTATATTGATGCTTTCAAAAACAATCAGCAGATCGGATTTGTAGGAACCGCAGTCTCGCAATCCCCTCTACGGTATCCACACGTGAACGATTGTGTGCTAGCACTCAAGAACACGAATCCAATTTGTGTCAGAATTATTTTTCTTCTTTTCTCTCTTTTAGGTTTGCAGAATTTCTCTGCCGTTTAATGTGACGTCAAAGAGTCTAACCTAAAAGGCTGTCTATAGATCTATATATATAGACATGTAGGAAACCCTAAAGGAAACCCTAGAAAATAAATATGATGATATTTATTTAATATTTAATAAAATACATTATTTCATTAAATATTAATTATCTGTCATAATCATTATTATTCTTAAACTATTTAAGAATAATAAATAATATAATTCCTGTAGGTTTAAATTAAACCCAAAATATATTTCATTCGTTCTTTTGTGTGTGACCCTGTAGGTACACCTAATATTGGCAGTAGGTCCTAAACACATTTTAGACCTACAAGACATCATTGGACTTTTCGCCAAGCATTTCCTTCATGTCGCCAAGTAATCGCTTTCGGTCACTCCGCCAAGTGTTGCTTTCGACCTGATTTATAATCCTTTTCACCCAAGGATAATAACCTAATGCAATGTGAATCACTTCATGTTATGCATGAATCCATTTATTTATGATATCATAGCATCATTATTATCAAATTTAAGGTGATCATAGAATCTCATACAAATCAAGTGTTATACTAAAACAAACATTAAATCAATTCCGGTCTCAATATTCTTAGAATTCTTTCAACAAATTATCTTACATCCATATCCATTTGTCTTTTCTTAATTCTAATGCAACTAGACTACAAGCACAATCAAGTAAAGCATTTTAAGGAAATAAACTCACGATGCTATGTCGACAATTATTCTACACGGATGAGTTGCTCACACAATCCTCTTAATCGAAAAGTCATCAGGGTATAGATATCCTTCCATGGAATCACTTAGTCAAAGAAAATACTCAAATGAATATTTCTTGATGATTTTCTTAAATTTTGACAAAACGATGTCATGAGAACGTCTAAGTTCATATAAAGGAGAATTCCAATTTAAAGTGGCCATAACTGTCATTTTAACTTGGAATCGCGCATATAATATACCGATTTCTACCTACTCGAAAAGATCTATCTATTCCTAAAACTATTTTTATCAAACTAAACCATTTAGGCCCTAAAACAGTGGTGATTAGATTCACCATGAATTTTCTTTCCCAAAAACAACTTTGTTTCAAACTTTAAATCATTCAAGATTTGTTTGATAAATACTTAGTTATCTGTATAGTTGAAAAATTCTTTTGTAGTTACTTAACTCATATTTGATTCATGCTCAAGTGTTTGTTGTCCAATCATGTTTCTTAAGTAAAACAATGTCAATTAGGAGTTAAGAAAAATATAGTTTATAAGAATCCATTTTGTAAATCTTTTTAATGAATATTTTGATTCTTTTTGTTTCAAAGAATTACTTTATGTTTAACTTGTTATATTTTTCCTAGATGACCTTTTTCGAAAAGTAATTTCTTCTTTTCTAAATTCTCTACATTAGTGCTATTTTTCCTATTTATTTTCTATACAATTTTTTTCGTTGACTATTTGTTTGAAAAGATCTTAATTTGAAAATTCTCATTCCTTCTCGTAGTGTTTCCTTTATATTATGTTTTCATAGAAATCATTTTCGTATAAAAATGATTTTCTTTTTGAAAAACAAAGTGATATAGAAATGATTTAAAAAGTTTTTCAAAATAAAAGTAGTTTCTAAATTTGTAGTGAATTCTTCTTATATCTTGGAAAGAAATGACTTTATTTTTATTAAACCATAGATTTTATATTTCATATAAACTTACTTTCAAGTAATAAAATCTCATCTTTATCAAATATTTTTAGAGCTTAGAAAAATTTGGACAACAATCTTAATGGCATGATTTATGAGAAATAATAGCAAGCAAAAATAATATAAATAATAAATAAAGTAAGTATTGGAGTCTTAGCTTCTACAAGGCTCTTTGGACTAAGAAGTAGACTAGTCCCAAAAGAAAAATAAAAAGAAAGAAAGAAAGAAAAATTTGTTTTGATTGATGAGGACAAGTCTAAGACTAGAGACTAGTCTTAAAATAGCAAGAAATAAATTGTAATGCAAGAAATAAATAAATTACTTTGCATGGAAATAAATAAATTGTAAGTGAGCTTATATGCTCTAAAGAATATATATATATATATATACACACACATAATACTTAGATATAATAACAATAATATGAACAAAATAACAACATAAGATTTTCATGAACAAAAATAATACATGAATATAGTGTAGCTTCCATGACATTAGTTTTTGGAAACTCACACCATGGTAATGTGAAGTTATATGACATGAGAAGAAGAAAGTATGGAGGAAAGTTTACCTAAAGAAGGTTTTTGAAGTGTTATGTGGTTATGGGTTTTGTGTAGGTAGAAAGTGGTTTGAGATTATTTTGAAAGAGTTTTGGATGGATATTTGGAGAGAGTTTTGAGAGCAGAATTTGAGAGAGTTTTTGTAGAGAATTTGTGAGTAGTAATTGTATGAAAGAAGTGAAAGAGGAAGGGGGTATTTCTAGGAAATGAGGAGTGAATTTTTGTGTGATTTAAATAAAGATAAAATAAAAACAGATTGAGGGGGGTAGGGCGCCGGCCATACATTGAGAGGGGCAGAGAGAGTGTTTTATTTTGTATTTTTTTTAAATAAATGTATATTAAGTAAGGTAGATGTGAAATAAAGTTATGGGAAAGGTAAAAAGTAAAGGTTATAGGTTATAGTGTTTGTAAGAGTAGGTGTAAGAAAAAGTAGAGAGAAAATGATAGTGTAGAATAGTAATGAATAGTATAATGTAAAGTAGATATGACTAATAAAGTATCGGTAGTAAGAAAATACGCGTATAATTGCGATATCTATTATTTTTACTTACCGAAAAATTATAAAACTGATATTTTTGAAATCCTTATATTTTTACGAGTCTAAAGGTATATTCGAAATATTTTTACTATTTCGAATCCTAGGACACGTTTTTCAAGAACTGTTTCCTATCGGGTTCAAAATGATTCGCGGTTTTACTAATCTGATCTTTTTAAGCTCCTGAGGTAATTACGAACTATTCTACATACTAAACTCTTACTTACTTTCTCGAAGTTGCTTATTCGGGATTGTCGGACTTAAGCTATTACGTCTAACTAAGGTTTTGTTGACTTTAGGATTTCGGTTGACTTTCAGATTAAGGTTTTAAGCTAAACTAATTTTCAAAAATTTGGGGGTTTACAGGACCTGTGTGGGTACCTTGTATGACATGATTGCTCACTCACCCCTTGATGTTGTTATAATTTCCTTAATGTATGATTTGAATACTCTTTTGAAATTACCAAGTCAGTAGTCGGTCAAGAAAGAGTCACACAGTCATATGAGAATTGAGAATATCAATCAATGACTTACATAAAAATCTTACTTTTTTGCTTTTTTTTAGCTTTATATATATATCTATATATATATATTACTGATAAGATATATTTTACACAAATTTAACAAGCAATTAATGATTAATTTAAGTTGAATTTCATAAAATTTTCACAATTGGTACTTCGGATTGTTTAGGTTTATGTTTCAGGTCAAAGTTATCAAAGGGAAAGCATTACAAAGCTTTTGAGTTGTTATTGAAGAATCTTAGGGGATACCTGGCTATTTGGATCATACGCTACCGGCATATAGCTAGCTTAGAGGATGACCAAATATTAAAGCTTCAAATTGCCTCTACACTACGGCGTTCCACCAGCCTTGACAAGAATAGAATCAAAAAATCAAAGGCGGCAAATTTGAATTGATACGCTGCCAGCCTTGGGATGGCGTATGAAGAAGATCATAAGCCAAGAATTTAACACTGGCTCAAAGTGCCATGCAGAGAGGGATATAAACCAGCTTCTGCAATATCATTTGTACGCCAGCTTTCTAGGAATCAATGCCGCCAGTGTTTAGATGGCTTAAAGCCTCCACATTGATTTTTTTTAAGGGTGTCACTGCATAGCCAGCCTTGTATTGAATCTGACCAGCCTTTGATTTATTTGTACGCCGGCATTTCAAAACCCTATGCCACTGGTGTTGAAGTAGTATACATCAACCACAGAATACAAACCGTTAACACTGAAGCCAAAGCTACCAGTGTATAAGCGGTACACTGCCTGTAAGCCGCCGGCTTAGAAGTTGTAACTGCCGGTGTACGTTTTGTAACTACAAAAATTTGCTGAAATGTCTGAATGTTTTGTCTATAAATTAAAAGTTTCCTTGTTAGAGAGACATTTCGAAATTGATAGAAAAGGAAGAAAAAAGAGAGATTTGCAAATGTTTGAGTTAGTTTTTCCTTTAGGGTACTAAAACCCTAATGTTCTATAGCAACTTAGACGATCAAGGCTTAGTTTACAATCAAGCAATGCCCATATTGATGGGATTATGGATTTGAAGACTCCAGATTTTGAAATGAAACTATCATTAAGGTGTTTTCAATCTTTGTTTATCAATTTTATTGCTTGATTGTATTATTGAGATATTGTTATTCATTGATTATTATGAATATGTGTAGATGGATTTGATGGAATGATACATAATTATATTGATATTGGAAGTGATTAATTGGGAATTTAATTATTTTTTCTTGTAATCTATTTAATTTGTGCTTGAAACATAGATTAGATAGATAGGGTTAGAGATACCCGGGAGGAATTCAATAATCCAACAGGTAAACTTAGGTTTTTGAATGTGATTGTCATAGAGATATGCAAGCCTGTGATAGAACTTAAGATTTCACTGATCTTTATGCGGTTAGGATTGCAAAATTTAGGTCACTTAGCGATGTTTATTTTGTAATTATACTAGGATAGTAATTTTGGTGAGAGCAATTGCTATTAAACTGTTAATCATAGATAAATTACTTGGTAGGATAGTTTATGCTATGAAGATATTGCTACTCGAGAGGTGAGCAATTCTTAGTGAATTTGATTAAATCCCAACTAATCAATTTTAATTATCAATTTGAAGCATAAATCATTTCAAATGAGAATATAAATACATTATTCATATATTATCTGCATCTCCTAAACCTATATCTCTCATTGTTGTTGCTAGAACATATGGTTTTGGTTCTTCATCTCCTGTAGTAAATTTTAGTTAAATTATCATAGATCAATAAAAAATTTGAACTTTCAATTGTTTAGATTAGGGTTAAAATTCGATTTCTAGTAATTAGCCATTAGCTCTTATGGACACGACCTGGACTTCCCATAAAATACTACATTGCATCGTGATTTTGCTGACCGGTTAAGTATTACACCATTGTGTCAAAGTCAAAATTATTAGTGTGTAATAACAATCAGTTTCAATTACACTAGGACCAATGATATTTCAGTTATATTATACTAATAATCATTGTGATCTTGTTTAAATCTACATTTGATGTCCAGAAAACAGTATCAAAAGTTTTATCCAAAAAGATATTTGTTCATCAATCCTTTATGGTGCATCTATAGATCATTGTATAACACATATAATGGTGTGATGAGGATATATGGAAGGAGGAACAAGCTACCTTGATTTCTCTAATGCATATGTGATAGGGAATTAAACTAAATATACTATCATATTTAATTTGTTCTACATCAAGAAGATGTCAATCTTCTCTTTATTTTAAATTTTGTATAGTGTAAAAATATGCAGCATATAAGAAAATTAATCTCCTATTATTTATAGATTTTAGAGATTAATTTTGACAATGTTTTTGGTGGTTGTTTGGATTCAACTAAGATTCTCTTCTTTTCTAGTGGCTTGCTTGCTATTAGACTTGTGAATGGATTTGAATAAATCCAATGACATAAACAAAAAGAAGTAACCCACATTATATATATATATATATATTTATAATATAACAAACACCTAAAACTTCATTTTCTCCATATAAGTCCTTTAGAAGTTAAATGAAACTCAAATAAGGTAAAAAAGATTTTTCTTTTTGAGTTTATTCTCTGCAAGCAAGACATATGAGCCAGGTTGAGAGCAGGAAAGTTAATCTAATGATCCTTGTACTAGATTTATCAAGTTGAATCTCCTCAAAAGATCCCTGATTGGATTCAGTTTATTAGATTCTGTCATTAGCCTAATAAACTAGTCTATAGCATTAAGTTGAGCAAAAACCCAATTTCGAAAATAATCTTCAAATAGTATATCCATCAAAAAGAGCTAATGCATCTAATTACGATCTTTTCCCATAGGTTAAGAAAAATAAATATTAGATTTTAATTAAAGGACATTGAGGATCCGAATCCCAGTATTAGTATTCGAAAGTGCACTGCCTTGTACAAAACTACGACAGAGAGGACAATGTCCGTCCTGCAAAAGCCAACTATTGATACACATCCGGTGATATTTATGCTTACAACTTGGTAGCACCCAACATATTTCTCCAACCTTGATATTATCTAAACAAATAGCACAGTCTTCAGCTTTTTCTCCAACTTGATGGGTCGTCATTATTTCCTTGACACTTGTTGCACTCAACAACCTAGGCGCTTGCATTGTTGTCTCTTGTCCACCTATCTGCGCTACCCTGTGCATTGGTGCTGGTGTTTCCCGGTGCAAAGATGGCAGCATTGGCCTTCTTCTCGGTTGAGAATTGCAAGCAAATTTGCAAAGACGCTGAACAACACCACAACATAGGTGAATACCTATAGGGATTACAAATATGATCGACATATATATCACAAGCACCCAATTCAAATCTAAATCAGGATGCAAAGAGATGGGAGAAGGAGCGATTGGAGGCTGACTAACGACATCGTTAATCAAAACCATTGTTCTAAATCTCATAACATTTTTTTTTTCCATTTACTCTGATTTTGTTTGGTTTTGCTGCACTACTAATTCCATACCTTAATTATATTTGTAGGGTTTTCGGGCCTACCTTGGTGCATTACATCTTTTTTAGTCCATGTTTCCTTAAAATCTTGCGCTTGTCTGCCCCATATTTTGATTTTTCTTTTTTTTTGCGAGTAATTACGAAAGAATTTAGCCTAAAATAAAGATTTCAAAGTGGACTTAGAATAAGTTGCCTCAAAACAATCATTACTCAATATGTTCCTTCTTTGAAGAATGAAAATAGGGAAATATTGACAGATTCCCAATATAATTATCTTTTCGTGAACTATATAATAACAACGACTGTGAACGAATAGTTTCCATTATCATCATTAGAAGATATCTCGAATGTATCCATAATAGGATCTATAAAAATATTCATGGCACATTTGATTTGCATAATGAAATAAGACAGGAATAGAATTGTAATTTTTAAAGAACAGAATAGAGAAATAATAGTTATTTATTGTAATTCTTTTGGGATTTAATATTATAAATATTAAAATATAACAGTGAAGACAAAGCAATAACTATTCCCTTGATCTTGTAAATGAATTGACATCCTTAGTTTGAATAATGACAATTCTAAAGAATAAAATTCTACCAATCAAATGCAATAAACTAAACTAAACATACATAAAACAAAAATCCTAGTCTTTTAAAAAAATTATAATTTCCACGATATCTATTGTTTTAATAATAACGAAGATAAGTACAAGTCGGATTTCACATCTTATCCATCCTTAGCCTTTCTTATTGAATATCTCTTTTTATATCCATATTATTCTAAAAGGAATTTTTTCCTACATTGTAGTTGTACTTAAGCAAATACCATTGCCTATAACTTATATTGATCTCAATTTGATTAAAGTCCTTGAAAAGAGAAAAAAAATGAAAAAAAAAGGAATTGTGGGAAAAAAACTAATATAAGTATATTATAATATTTAAATTATTATTAACAACATTAAATGTGATGTTATTGTTAACAATATAAGTAATATAAATAATAAAAAATTTGTGGTTAAATTTTTATAAACTTCCAACCAAAGTGATTTCTTTTCTTTAAAAATAAGGATCTTCTTTTTATTAGTATCAAAACTACAAGTAGATATGTATATGCTTGTGTGTAAATAAACTTATGTTGAACAATACTTTCAACAAATAGGCTAAAGAATATTTTTCATAAGCCCAATTAAGTTAAAAGTTTTCTTTTTCTTTTTAATTTTATTGTCTACTTTTGTCTTTATTTTTTTATAAAGTTAAAAAAAAAGAAAGAAAAGAAAAATAGACTGGTTTAACGAGTCACGAATCGTCCCATGAACCAGTGGTAGGCTCGAAACCTATCTCATCTAACTTAGATAAGACTGGCTTGGTTCAACGCCGAAGTTTAGGTGTAAATGATATTTAGGAGGATCTTCCAAATACTCTTCCATTATTTCAGTCCGGTTGATCTCTATCTATTATTAATATTGTAGATTTGGACATTATGAGAAATGCAAAATGGAAAAGTACATTTAATAAATTTTGTTATTTACATAATCTTTTTCCGTAGTATTCGAACGAATAAGAGAATCTAGCAAGTGGTAACAGTTCAACAAGCCATAGATAGATTTGGAAATCGAATGAAAGTGAAAATTTTGCTGGTGTCAACTGCATGTTATAATTGGCTAAAAGAAATCCGTGTTAAAGATTGATCCATGGTATGTTCATGATATGTAGTTATGTCCATTTGTTTTGGTTTAGCATGATTTCTTTTTAAGTTGTAGATTTTACAAACCTAAATCAAAATTCACCAAGTATCCGGACTTATTATATAGATGAACTTTTAAGCAATTAGAAAATCTTAGGAAAATTCCATGTCCTGTGATTAAATTTTACGGAACAAAATTACCTAAATAATATTAAATTTCATTCACCAGTTTTAACAATCATTCTTAGAAAAGGACAAAATTACAGAAAACAGAAGAGTTAGCATACACTAGTTATTGCAATTTTTTTTAATTTTGTTTACACGTATTATTTTTCTTGATTAAATAACCTAAATTTTCACTTGTTTACTTTACAAGAAATCCTATGGTTTCATCATTAATTTTAACGAGACCGATCCTGCCATTATTGAACAGTTCACATTATACGCAATCATGATCGAACACTAACATAGTTAATATTGCAATTACTCTATTTATTTTAATGGTTAGATGGTTCACTAGACGGTCCCATTAATAGAACTGTAAATTTTTTAGTTCTATCATTCATGTTTTCGTGTTTTTCCATTTTATCAATTCGTGTAATTATTATTATTTTTTGCCCGCCTTCATAACATCAACTTCATCACCATTTAAGGAGGAGGAGGAGGAGCTTAAGAGTATACATGAAAACACAGAAGGAATAATTTTTTTATATAATTGTCTTTGGGTGAGATAAAAAAAGAAATGTAACACATCTTTGGAATGTCAAAAATAAAAAATAAAATATAATGCAGCATGAAAAGTTAAAATGTATACATCTTTTATAATTAACCCAAAATCAAGTATCTTCCGAAGATGATAGTAAACAAAAAAATAATTAATCGACTCTAATTCTTTACATGTCTATAATTGAGAAAGACATCACTCCTGATACTAAACAGAAGTACTAAAATGGATCTTTTCATTTTTCCATTCACTCAATTTCTATTTTTTTTTTTTTAAAAGATACTGGAACTCTATGACGTGAAATTAATGATTGAAATTATAAAGAAACATAGTATATAAATCATATTATAAAATACTTCAAAAATTCAAACAACATCAAACCGACTGGAAATTGATGGTAATCGAGGGAATAAAAATGCACAGGCTGCGAATCTAAGTATTAGTACTCCGAAGCACACCACCTTGTACAAAAACACGACAGAGAGGACAGTGCCTATCTCGCGAAAGCCAATCATTGATACACATCCGATGATATTTGTGATTACAGCTTGGTAGCACCCGATATGTCTCTCCAGCCTTAAAATCATTCAAGCAAATAGCACATTCTTCATGTTCTCTCCACTCCGAAAGGTCCTGAGTATTTCCTTGACACTTGCTGCGCTCAACAACCTAGGCGCTTGCGGCGTTGCCCTCTGTACCTGTCCGCCTTGCCTGTGCATCGGTGCTGGTGTTTCCCGTTGCAAAGATGGCAGCGATGCCCCTCGTCCCGGCTGAGAATTGTTTGGAAACTCACGAAAACTTTCAACAGCAATAAGACATATGTCAACAACACAAGCGATTACAACCGGGATGATAAAGATGCATATTGCAGGCATCGAACCCCCCTCTGAACTGGAATCCAAAGAGATGGAGGCTGAGCCTGACTAATAACAACACTATTGTTCAAAACCATTGTTTCGAATCTCATAACCATTTTGTTTCCTTTTGCTTTCAACCTGACTTGGTTTGGTTTTGCTGCATTGATAATATCTTAACGTCCAATCAATATATCTGCTAGGTTTTCGGGCTAGTCCTCGTTTCGTTAAAATCTTTTCGTAGTCTACGATTCATGTTTTGATCTTTCAATAAATACCGAAGGAAGGATTTATCCGATAAAGAGATTTTGTACTGTGTTAGTTGTTTGGATTTGGATTAATTTGACTAAAGCTAATCATCACTTAATTAGTTCCTTTTCTTAAGGATGTAATGTACATAGGAAAATATTGACAGTTCCTAGTGTACTTATCTTTGAAATGTGTATAATCATTATATGGTGAGTGAATTTTTTTTCCCCATTTTAATCCTTAGAAAGAAGACCAAAAAAAAAAAAAAAATTCCTTAGAAAATATCTTAAATGCATATATTGATGGATCTAAAAAATATTCCAAGAATTCCAAGTTTTGTGGTTTTTTTCTTTTACAACATTATCCGTTATCCGAATGATAAAAAAGTAAGTATAAGGTGAATTTGACATCTATCTAAGGCTTTCATCCTGTATAGCGTATATATGTTATATCATTTATCCAATGATCCTAGAAGGATTTTTTTTTTTTTTTTAATAGATTGTAGTTGTAATTAAGTAAATATCATTACCTCAGACATTTTTAACAAGTTTATTTTAAGCAAAAGTGTTTCTGATATGTTTCTACATCATTTTGCATTTTAAAATAATAATATGATGATGATCAACCATACAATTCCTTTAATTCCGAGTCAAATCATTTTTTTTTTACTAATTAAACCAACATTATAATAACTCATAGAAATATTACTTTATCATTATAATTAATATAATATTTTGTAGATGTAAAGCAATTTTATTAATGATTGCACCCATAATATTTTCTAAAACTTACTAGGATAAAAAAAAATTAAGATACTCGGTACACTTTGTGTAAGCTCAGGAAAATTTCAGTAAATAATTTCAAAATAAACATCAAAGATGAACTCTAAAAATGACTCCAAATTAAAAACCGAACTTCGACTAGTCCTAAATCACGAACGAATATAGAAATTTCATAATATTGAGAAAATGAGAATCTATAAAAATAAAACAAGAACTCAACAGTCTTTAAACCCAAAACCACTATGTATGTAAATTCTATATTTAACTCTGACTTATAAAATCGGGTAATATAGAACTCAAAAACAACTTATTAAAAAGTAAATAGCGATAAACCTTTGGAAATAAAACTCAATTCAAGAATTCCGAAAACGCTAAGAGATATTAAATACTTACAAAAATAAAATTTAAAATAAATTTCTCAAATTAAATATGTTGTATAAACATAAAAACATAAGTTTCCAAATTGGCAAAGATCTAAACCGAAAAATCATAGGGAACCCTAAGTGGAATATAGTAGTTTTATTCGACAATCTCGCGCTTTTAACCCTAGAGGCCAAGGTGTCGTTTAAATGTGTAGAGTAGCTCGTAGTAATATAAGATCGCTTAAAAATATCAGATTAGTAAATTTTTTACCTATTTCGAACCCATTCGGATACAGATTTTGAAAAGCGTGTCCCGGGGCTTAAGATATAAAAAAGATACCATTAATACTGTTAGAATCATATTTTCATAAGGATTTCAAAAATATCAGTTTTATAATTTTTCGATAACTAGAAATATCTGATTTTGCGATTATATTCGTATTTCTTTACTACCGGTAATTAACTAGTCTTTTGCACTATTCACTACTATTCATTACACAATTTTACTATTCTCGTAAACCCTTATATTTTTTTTAGATAAATATTTTATATATCATAGAAAATTCGGTTTTTCTAAAATTTAGTTCGTTTTGGGTTTTTAAGGGATCAGTTTTTGTTTAAGACCAGATATAAAAAAAATAAAATAAATTAATTTCATAATTGGAAAATATTTGAAAAAAAATATTATTATTTTCATAAAATAACTTTTTAGAATTTTTTGGGTTATAAAAATATCAATTATAACTCATATTCGCATATTTTGACCGTACCGGTAACTTATTTGTTGAAATACTAAAATAATTCAATTGATTATTTAATTTTATTTATGAAATTTCTGACACTCATTTAAAAATATTTTTCTTAATTTTATTTTATATATTTTTCCTTAATAAAAAATACTTTTTCAACTCATACTTCAAGTACACTTCAATTGTCACTTCTACACATTATTCATGTTTTCTTTCACTCTTTCTTATACTCAATTTCCCATGCATGGCAGCTGACCACACCCTCAAATCAGCCACTTTTCTTTTATTTTATTAATTTATTTAATGATTTAAAATCTTTTAGTTAGCAAATTGAGTAATACAAGTTATACTTTCAAAATTCAAGTTACAAGCTAACTAAACTTCTCTTCTCTCTCTCCCTTATAGAATCACGCCCCTCCAAAATTTTTGCCCCTTTGTTTTATTTTCTTTTCTAATTATTTAACACACTTTTATCACTCTCTCTCTATTTAAAGACTCCTACTTATACACTTTCACTCTTTGCAACCCTACATCATTTACTCTCTTTTTTCCTCTCTTTATCTCTTTCTTAGCTTTGTTCTTGTAAAGAAAACAAGCTGCCCTCTTCTCAAAATATTACTTCCACATTCCATTCTTGAAGACTCTTTAGGTAAATTTTTTCTTAAGCTTCCATAGATGCTATAGGTTGATTACATGGAGGTTTCATGCATCAAAGGACTCTCCATAATGCCTAAAGGCTAGAGATGATGATGCCAAAACTTTGAAACACTCCTCTTGTTTATGATCCATATTGATGTTACTATATTTGTTGTCTTTAAGACTTTATTATCTTCATATTTATATTATACTTTGTAGATCTAATTTTTATGAAGCTTTGGTTATGTTTATGTTTACATCTATAGGTTTACGGCTTACTCATATATTTCTTTTATATTTATGCTAATATAATGTGTAGATCTTAGATTTGAACTTGAATAAGAATGGTGAAATTCGTATCTAGGAAGACTATATTTAAAAACCACTTTCCAAGTGTCAAAATGGAAGTTTTACTTGAAATAATGAAGGCTTAATGGGTATATATCATCAAGACTTCATTTTACATGGTTCAAAGGTGATTTTCAAAGATTACTTTTCAAAACAAAGTTTTATTTTCGGATCTAGACAAAGGCATAACTTATAAACATGTTTTCCAACTTAAAAATGAATATTTTGTTCAAGATATGGAAGGCTCTTAAGATAGGATATGTAAATGATGGTTTTTCATAAGTCTTGATGGATTTTATCAAAAGATATGTTTAAAAACAATTTTTGAAAATTTGGATCTAAGCCATGACCCATTTTTGAAACCCATTATCTAACCTCAAAATGAAGATTTAGAAAAAAAAAAAAAAAAATAAAGGGCTCATGGTATAGATGTCCTAAGGATTGGATTTTCATAAGTTTAGATTAGTTTTCCTAAAAGGTATTTCTACAAAGGAGAGTTTTGTAAAAGACAAGTCTAGGTCTTATTTTCATTCTAAAACTCAAGGAAGAAATTCAGATCTAGGAAGAGAAGAATTTTGAAAACCTTATTTTAGACTTCAAAACAAGAGTTTTACATAGAAAATGGAATGCTTTGATAATAAGTGATATGAGAAAATTATTTTCATTGAGTCATGTGAGTTTTAGCAAAGGATTTTCTCAAAACAAGAAAATGAGTTTCAACTCAAAATTTTGGTTTTTTCAAAAGTAGATTCTTGGAATTTTCATTTGGACAATATCATTAGGATCATATAAGTATTTAATCTTTCATCTTTGGCTAGAAGTTTTCTTTACAAGTGTAGAACCAATATAAGTTGATCTAAAAAGTTAAGTGGAACAAAAGTAACAATTTTCAACAAGAACTTAAAACTGGAATTTTCATAACCCTAGTGTACAGTAGCTTTTCAACCCTCAAATGACCTTGGATGTTTGATTTAACTTGGGAAATGGATAGATCTTTTGAAGTAGATAGAAATCGGTATATAATTTGCTAAATTCCGAGTTAAAATGACCAAGTTATGGCCTTTTTAAGTTGAAATTCCTGCTTAAGACGAGAATTACGAACTTGATAGTTTGTATATGATAGAGTGGATTAGTTTTGAGTTGAAATACTCATTTGGGTATTTCTTTCCTTAGGTAACTTTGCTTTCAAGGATTCGTTGCCACTCGACTATTACGATTAAAAGACCGGAGTCCATTGGACATGTGAGTTTTTCTCCTATTTTGTTATCTTGCTTGTGCTTGTAGCTAGTTGCATTAGAATTAGGAAAAGATAAAATTGTGATGAGTTGTGATCAATCTTGGTTGAATGAATGATAAGTATATCAAGGCGAGACCTGTTGTAAAATCATTGTATGAGCTAGCATAGACTTGAATTGTCCGAATTCTCTATGATGCTCTTAACCTACCTAATTAACATGCCACGATTATATGAATAAATTGTACATGCATATCACGTATTGAGTCACATTGCATTAGCTAGTATACCTTCGGTGGGACAAAGGTATATTAGCGGAGGTGTGGAGGCCAGTGTTAACATTAAGGATGCGAAATCGCTTAAGTTAACGGAAGTAGGGTAGGCACTTGAAACTACCACATAAAAACAACTGTTGTATAACTGAGAAAGAGATCGGATTATGGTTGCATGACTTAGGGACCACCACTTAAGATTGGAATTATGGTTGCATGACTTATGGACCATCCTAACCCTAGATATGGAGGGTGTAAATCCGTTCTGTGTATGGGTTCTGGTTACCCATACATAATTGTTTGCTCATGTGTTTGTTTATGCATAGCATATGGCTGATTTATAACTTGCTTGTTATGATACGAAATTAAGGGAACTCTCACTAAGCTAGTGTAGTTTATACCCAATAGATGTTTAAATAAACAGGTTGATAGGAGAATGCTACTTGGGGACCGAGATAATTGGAGCTGAATATGACGTCGGGATTCCAGCAGGAAGTAAGAATACTTGAAGATATTAGCTAGGTTTTGTGAATTGTCTTGTAATAGTTTGTGTAGTGAAATCTTTGGATGAATTGTAATTGAAGCATAGTGAATTGTATTTTCTTTACATTGTTACTCAAGTTGTATCAATATAAAATGTATCATTCCGATGTGTCTCCTCCATGTGTTAAACGCCTTGTACATAGTATGGAAGCCTTCGCATGACTGAGGTGGTCATTCTTAGGCTTTAATATTATGTACGGTGGACTACCACGTTTAGGGTACCCTTCGGGGCGTGACACTTTGTAAGACTCTCAAGAGTAAATTTTTCACCTATTATGACATATATATTAATTTAAATTTTAATTATCAATTTTATACTTATCATTTGATTTCTTTCTTGACAACTTCGCAAGGTTGTTCTTTAGTAATATTAAAAATATATCATTTTAAACATAAGTTATGGGACAATCAAATTTTCAATATAAACATTCATTTTCATATTATTAATAGTAAAAGTATGAATAAATATATTATTGATATTATTTACTAATATTTTATGCAATTTGACCTAAACATCTGTAAAATGGGTATTATAGTTAATCCATTATTATAAAGAGAATACATACTTTTTTGGACTCCACTTATTTTCTATTCCATAATTATAATTTTAAACTCTTATATATATATATATATATATGTGTGTGTGTGTGTGTGTGTGTGTGTGTGTGTTTTTCGCCATTTTTACTATTTTTTATTAATTATCTATTAATTTGATCATGGGTTTTTCTAAACCATAAAATAATTTGAATTTTTAGAATTTGAAGAAACCGTCAAACTGCCGTACCCACTACCACTATTACTACATACAATGCATTTAAACTATTTATCTCTGCTATTTTCTAGATTTTTTTTTATTTATTCCTAAATTTGTGACTTAAAATTTATCGGTAATGGTAATAAGCATTGTATTTTTAATATTTTATCAATTACAACTTTATCAATTTTGTTAATTTTTTTATATATAATTATAATTACACATGTAACACAAATGAGTCATTCACTAGCATTCATAGAATTATAAGAATAAACTTTAGGCTGTAGTCTAAGAATTAACTAAAAAAAGGTAAAATTTATAGCTACCGAACACAAATGGATGACAACTCAAATTTCGTGAGTAAATTTAAGTGTGATTCAAAGTTAAGGACACCTTATGTTCTTTAAAACATATGGCAAGGACACTTGGACTTGCACGAATAATATTTGTTTTCCACAAACCTAATGGTACAATAAAATGCTTTGAACCAACCACATTGTTACATGTTCCAAGTGGATTTTCCCTAATAGAGATATGTAAATCTACTATAACTATAATCTGCTTTCTTTTCGCCAAGCAATGTTATGGTCCATTGATCCTAAGCTTGCAAGACAAAAAACAATTAGTGGGTGTGGGGAATTGCTCCACATAGATACTTAGGTCAACATGTGTGCAAAAATAAACTAACAACAAGATGGCTAGAGAGTTGAAATTACTTGAACTTAGCTAGGGGTTTTATAATAGTAGGCTCTTCATTGATTGAGAAAGTAGATTAACTCAAATAAGGAAGCTACCTTCTTATTATTAAGGAAAGTATCTCTAAGAGGATTTGGCGAGTGTAGTTATATTGATTAGGAAACCTTATAGAAGCCTTCTATATAAGCTAGGGACAATTGCTAGAGTAATCTACTTGCCTAAAGTATTAAGTGACTTAAGCAATTAGCCGCCATATCAGCAAGAGGTAGTTGAGTTGTAGCCAAAGGGTGACAACTCAACATAGCTTCATAGACCTTTCATAGAGCCTACCTATGACCCAACTACTTTAGCCTAAAGCTTTTGTATGCAAATTTCCCATCAAGCTTAGTTAGTGTAATGATTTGATAACACTATTTAAAGAAATCAAATAACAAACAAAAAATAAATTGTAGAAACATAAATGAGGACCGAGATTTATAAAAGTTCCTCCTAATGAGTAAGTCATCTCTTCCAAATCCACTACTTGAGACCCGATGTTCCACACTGATTCATTCTAGTAAATCTAATAAAATCAAGAAAGACTATAAACACCAATGCTTTATCATGATCTACCTCTCTAGCCTCACCACTTGGCTAAACACAAATCTATAAGATACAAATGTAATCCCATCTATCATCACTTTATCAAGCTCCTAACAAAAGATTTGGAAAGTTTATAATACAAGATATAATGAGTTCTCTTTAAATTAAACAATAAAATGAAGAAATATAAAGCAAGTTTATAAGTTCAAGATAGCTTTTAACGAAGGTTTTGATGATCACTTGTTGTAAATGAGTTTAGAATTTTTGCTTATATGTAATGCAATTTGTAGCAATAATGGTATCTCGAAAATTTTTAACTCCAACCTTCATATATCTATTGGGTAACAGGTCCAATTTGTAGATAAGTCTTGAATGTTATGGGAAAAAGAAGAAGAAACTCCTATCTTCATGGGATTTGCAATTGAACGTTTAAAATTGATCTTATCCAAATTGGCTTCTTGTTCGCTACTTTAGAAAAGATATTGATAATGCCAAAGCCATTCTATGTAGATCTTGTGATATCTTCTTTTGCAATTTTAAAAACTCTAACTCAATATTAACTAGCAAATATCAGGTTGAAAAAGTTCATCCTTATTAGCTTTCTTAATTTAAGTTCGTCACATTATCCATAAGTTTTAACCATATCTATAAATTGATCATGTTTTGAACTTGAAGAGATTGAAGTTATCTTTGTATTATTTTTATTGATAAATAAAAATTAATAATCTTGATTTCTAAGAATCATGAAATATATAAATAATTTTCAAACTAGAATAATCCTTATGGTTTTAATTCCGATTTAAGTAGAGTGCATTAGATGTATTACCCAAATATACCTAATGAGTAAAGCAAGGTCTTCTCTAAATATTTTAACTAACTTAACTGTTGAAAATTAATAGCCTACATATTATTCACCCATTTTTTTTTTTGTTATTTAAAAAATTCATTAAATTAAAGGAAGTATACAACCACAAACGTGGGATAGGGCAACAACCAATATTTATAAGCTTAAAACCGGTACAAACCACCTATATTGTTACATCAAACAAACTAAACAAAGTCAAATCCTACTCAATACAAATATATAATTCAAAATAAGCCCTGTTATGGTAGAAATATTTGGAATGTGTTGTCCCAATCAAATGGGATTTCTTGCCTTCCATAGTCCACAAGCAATAGACAATTGCACCAAAACCAGATTTTCATCTATCAGTGACTAAGAAGACAATGATTGAGAGAGACCATCCTAAGCTCCTTGCCAAGTTAAGAAAGTAGAGGGACACATTAAGGTTTCAATAATCAGTGACTAATCTAAAAAAGAGAGTGAACACATCAAGAATAAGTGCTCATGAGACTCCATGCTTGAATTACAAAAATAACAAGATGTTGTGCTTCTAGTAATAGTTCTAACCTGACATCTATCAAGGGTTCTAACACAGCATCTTACAACTCTCCTAGCTATTCTTTTAATGTTCATATTTTCCATTTCCTTATCCATATTTTCTTAAGTGATCATTAACGTTTATGCAACATACTAAGTAAACTAGTTAAACAACACTTTGACCTTTATATTATCATCAAAATTAATTAAGAGAGCTTAATAGACATGCCTTTGAGTTTGAGGCGGCCTAGTAGGTTACATAGCTTTCTTCAAAGTGGAGCAATTGAGTGGGTATGTCAAAATGAAATTCTAAACTAAAATAAGCAACAAAGGCCCAAGATGTTGTTAAAAGCACCATGAATTGGCCAACCTATATTAGAGTGTTCCTAAAGCATAGTAATTAGGTTGTTTGAGTCTAACCTGTTTCATATAGGGATGAGCAGGTTTGCCAAAGGCATGGTCTAGCCACGAACAACTCTGTTAATTTAGATTTTTGTTGCTTTCAGTGCAGGATTCATTCAATTCAATTGCTCAATGATAGGTAGTGGGATTCCATCATAAAGATCATGTTCTTGAGACACATGTAGGTTTTGGATACAAGGACCATATTAGGCAAATCAGGTCTTGATCTTGAGTGTGTAATCTTAAGGAAGCGATTGATTAAATACCAAAGCCTTGCAGTCTAACATGCGTCGTCACTATAACTTCTTTAGAAATAAGAACCGCATCATATTAAATTCATTATATGAGATCTAATTCGGTATGATTATAGAAAATTGCTTTTCCAATTACTAAGGTCCCTAGTAGGCATCATCTTGTTAGCATTGAAGAACCAAATGCATGCCAAGGTCACCAAAGGTAGGAAAAGGCTACTTTAATGACCTCTTCTTTTGCTTGAGATAAGTCAATATATAGCTTTGAAGAACTAGGTGCATGTAAAGACCACTACTACAACTTCTACATTCTGAAGTTGAGAGCAAATGATCTTAAAGGCACTTAGGAACCAAAAGCCAAAGAGGTCTACTCTTCTACCATCATAATCAACTTTAGCCTTTGGTCTTCCCTTCATTAAATGGGGGCATTTAGAGGGCCCATGGTTAGAGTGTAGGCACTAACACAACTCTTGTCTCTTTTTTTCCCTCATCACTCCTTCATTCATAAATTGGATGCATAATGGTATAAGATTCTATAAAGTGGCATAAATAAATAAGTTGAGATAAAATAGTACAAAACATATACATATGCCATTCAAATGCATAATAGCAATTTTTCATATTGATCATTCTAAATTGCATTAAAAGAATGATTGTTGAAATATATAAACATGAAATAACAAGCATTTCTACAAGTTACACAAACTAAGATGAAGTAGCAATAGCTCAACTACAAAGGCTAATTGATGTTTTTCTCGCTCTAAGAACATTATAGACTAGAAATGCATAAGCCAAGAAATCCTAAATTAACAAAAATACATAGAAAAAGGAGGTTATGTGTAAACACATGACAACATTAAGCTATATTTTTAAGTGTTAACCTAAATTAACCATGAGTTCAGGTCAAAATTTGTGTTTTTGTTCATTTAACATAAATAAAGAGCAAGATCAACAAATGACACACAAACAAGTACATAAATCAAGAAAAATTGCAAACGGAAAAAATGAACACTTACTTCGATTAGCACAAGTTTAAGTCAAAATTGCAAGAGCCAAGGTTGAAGGATGTTGCAAAATTGCAATTTGGTTAATGTCCCATTTTAGATTTAGGAGAAATAGCTCAAAAGATAAATTAAATAGGAGATTATGCAATAAGTGAGTAAATTAGGGTTAGGTTTTGAGAGAATTTAGGGGAAATCTTGAAATGTTAAAATGGGGAAGAAGAAGTTTGTCGGCTTGATAATCCCTTGTCACCTTTCTCTTCAAAAGACAAGTTTATTAGTAACTAGATTTGTCTTTGGAAGAGTTAGGTCATTAGTTTTAAATTAACCTATCATCTTCAAGAGACGAGGTCATTACATTTCTGATAACCACATCTCTTAAAAAGACGAATTTAACTTGCTAAAATTTAAATTATTTTCGTCCAATGGCATTTTCATAAGTATTTATTAAAGTATTTTTTTCCCTTTTCCTTATGCTCATAACCATCTTCATTAAATGCTTATTTATCTATAGTGATGTTTTTACAACTCCACATATGTTTATATATATGATATACTTTAAACATAGCAACCAAAAATGATAGACATAAGATTTTACTATTACTTAATAAAGAAAATATTACGAGAAATATATTGAAAACAAATATGTATTTATATATATATTTATCTTGATAGATAAATAATATACTCTTTTAATATCTTTTTAGTTTATGTTAAAGAAATAAGGAAGTAACCTATTGAAACAACCTAAATTAAACCTACTAAATTAATTTGCATATATTTGTTTGTTGATTTCATAATTAAGTTATGATAATTTACATTATAGGAATTTTATTTGTTAGTATAATAAAGTCTTGGTATTATAATATGTTAAAGTTAATTGTATGTGTATGAAGGTAAATATAGAAGTGTAGTATATATATGTGTGTTGAATTAATTATGTTATAATATATGTGTGTTATTTAATTCATTGAAATTAATAGTTCTTTTCTTTAAAACTCAAGTCCATCTTTAATTTTCCAAACCTAAGCCCACACACACAAACCAAGCCCATGATATAAGCCTTCTTCTAAACTCTTCCAAATGCCTCTAAAGCCAAAGGTACAAAAAATATCAATAGCAAAATAAACTAAACCATCATCTTTCTCTCAATCCCTATTTTCATTATCTTCCTAACTAGAAATAGACTGAAATTTCACACAAATCTCTTCTAGACTTTATCCACAAGTTTTATGCAAAGAATCAATCTAAGGAATAAGCAGAAGTAAGAATTCAAGCCAAGAAAAAGGAAAGTGAAGTTTGGTTGATTTTAATGGCTATAAAAGTAAGTAAAGTTAATTTCTTACATATTTTGTTTAATTATGGTTTTTGGTTGATGTTGATGTTGATGTTGCATAGGAGTAGGACTTTGATACTTTAGACAAATTAATGGTATGCTAACATGTATGCTGAACTAAATATGCAAATAGACATATGTACTCTAGCTATTTGAAGAAATGAATTTTAGATTTATGATAAAATGATGTGTGTATAGATGTATTATGATAAAAATAAGACTTAGTAATTCGTCATAATAGAGTTCAACAAGCATGAATGATGAACTTATACTTCTAGGTTAAGATTGGGTACATATACATGTGAAATGAATATATGAGTGCAAGTAACCTTGATGATGTTTGATCTTATGTGTAACGCCTTAAACTAAGACATTACAACCCACCACGTGTCCCTCTCTTAAAAGAGACACAAAGGCTCTAAATATAAATTCCATAAAATATAAACATACAAAAATCTCCATGAACTCATAAGTAAGGGTACTCCAAAAGGTACAAAACCTGTAAAACCTGTAATTTATAACTTTCAAATATCTCCTATAATATAAACTAAACCGAGTTGGCAAAACCAAAGCCAACAATAAACCAAAAAAGATCTAACTTTCAACTAAAAACATATAATCTGTTTAATAAACTGTTACATAAAAACCAATGCTTCAATCCTCAAAAAGATAAATAATCAAAATATTGTTTCAAAAATCTTCAAAAACAAAAAAAAAAAAAAAAACCTTTTAATAGGTCCTATATAAACATCCTATTCCTCTGTAGTGTAGCGGTCCACTATCACCATCCATGATCAAAATACAATCATAACTAGACAAGTCATAAACAATATCTCCATCACCTATACCTGAAAAAGAAAGGAATGAGCAAAAACGCCCAGTACGCAAGTCCACAAACAAAATGCAAATGCATGAACAAAATGTATATATACGTGCAACTAACTAAATGCAAACAACAGGATTATTATCTTCATTAAGCCTGTAAAAAAACACAGTTAAAAATCATAGATCTCTGATCCCAAACTTGGAGTTACTCAGACTCCTGAAAAACAACCAGATATCGAAAATAATTAATTATTTACATATATTGGTAAATGGGTACTCCCTAAACACCCACGGCCATGTTGCCAAAAACCTATATCTATCGAAACCATCTCCAAGTGCAACTCAACTAGGGACAACAACATACAAGGATCATCAGGGTGTCTCACTAGTATCACTGCCTGCTGGGTTTTTACTGGTCAAAACCAAAGGAATCTAGAAAAACAAATTAAGGCAAATAGAATTAAGTTCATTTATATATCTGTTCCTATAGGCAATGATCAGAAAACTAAACCTGCAAGTAAATATAGCAAACAAGAAAAGGTCGTACATTTTCCAATTCCAGGAACAATCTCTCCAAATCCACAAATTCTCAAAAACAACAATAAATCCGCAAATCTCTTGAATATAACATATAACAAGAACAAGATATAAATCATCACATCAAAACCTAATTATCCAATTCTAAAATCATCCAAAACCTTAACCCCTCAAGAAAGCACAACTACAAAATCTCTTCGATCAATTCCCCAGAAAATCCAAATCTCCACAAAACCCTAATTGCATAAATCTAAAAAGAACAAATCCTAAATGAAATCATTCTTCATAGTTATGGATTAACGGAATAAAACTTGCCTTAGATTTCTTCAGAATCTAAACTAGATTTCTCCAACAAAAATCAGATAGAACCCGAAAAATCACAACTTCTCCAAAACCCTAGATTGGAAAATCCATAAGAACAGGCATGATTCATCTAATATATATCTTTACATATCAAATATGTGATACAAGAATGATAATACTTACTCGATTCAATCTAAAATCTTCAATTGATTCTCCAAAAGACCAGATCTTGATGAAACTAGGTTTTTCTCCAAAGAATTCCTTCAAAATCCAAGCATAAACCTTAAGGAATTGAATCGATATGTGAAAATCTTAATAAAGGAAGGTAGAATTACTTACTCTTTGATCCAAATCCGATCTTCACGTGATTCTCTCTCCTAGGAACGCTCAAGAACTCAAAAAATGCTCTTTGGATGACAAAGGTGAAAAGGACATATGAGAAATAGAAACCCTAAAATTTTATTTGTATAAAGGATTTCAGGCAAGAAAAGCTGGCACTTATGCCAGCGACCTTTAATCCAATGCCGACGGCCTACATACTTACGCTGGCGGCCTATGTGCCAGCTTTCACCATTTCCATAAAAGATTCGAGAGCTTTTCACCGGCGGCTTTCGCATATAGGCCAACGACCTTTATTTCAAAGCTGGCAACCCTTACATCAGCCTAAGCCCTTTCGTCCAATTTTTTACATACCTCTTCCCCAGGCTTATAACTATCTACTCAAGGACAAAAATACCCTTTAGAATAACTTGAAATTATCTTTTTACCCTTCTTTATGATTTATTTGCTAGTATTTTACATTATGTGTATAAGTTAGTTTTAACATGTTTTTTTAACAAATAAGGTCTTAGCAAGGAGTTAGAAAATATAAGATTTCGAATTTTTTGAAGGAAGTATCAAAGGATCAATGCTTTATTTATCGCGAGCATGTTTAAGGCCATTATTTCCTTGAAATCATGATTTCCTGATGTTCACAGCTCTGATGTGGCCCGTGATCTCCTTAACATTATAAAACTTAAAACGGCTTTGATCACAGCTATTACGAAGGTCGTGATCTTCTTTGATCTCTTTTTTTTAAATGATACGGCTTAGATTACGGCCGTTACATGGGATGTCATCTCATTGGATGCTTTTTAGAAAATTTTTAATAAATTATCACGGGTATTCATTAACACAGCCTACATCATGGCCGTTATAGGGGGCGTGATCCTCATGACGGGCGTGACAAGGCAATAACATACATCACAACCTAAGATCGTGGCTGTGATGGTGCCGTGATATCCATCACGATCCTTGTCATGGGCGTGACAAATCCCTTAGTCTTGTTCATATGTAAAAAAAATGATAAATAAAATAAGTAAATGTATAATAGATAAATAATAGTGGAATGTATTATACCTGTATGTATATGAATATGAGACTATGTGATGATTTGAACTTTATTTAAGTTTGATAAAGGTTTAATGATTTAATATTTAATTATGGATTAACATTGTTTCATATGAAATAATTAGCCTCGACATTCCAATACCTAGTAGGGTTTGAATATACGCTTTATTTGATAAAACCATTTATCTAGATATAAAGTAACTTGTTTGTTGAATGCTAGGCTAGACATTATCTAATCAATTCTAATTAAGGATTGTCTTAAAGATTTGTTTGAATTGCTTGTGCATGTGCCATTGATGTTGAATCCAGTCCGAAGAGCGACAACTCTATTAACGAGGTTGATATGGTAGTTTAGGCGCTCATGCCACCCTGTCATGATGTAATGACTTTCATAAGTGGCTCAGCGGGTAATCGATAGGAGGAATGATATTGGTGTATCTTTTGCTTATTCTTAAAAGGAAATAATATGATTTAGTTCATGTTTATGAGACCGATTGAACTAGGTGATATTACGAATTAAGTTAAGTAAAGTTGAGTAACAATTGTGAATCCTAGATGAAGTTATTGTTTGTAAAGTTATGTAGGAGATATAAGTATTCGAGCTAGTTATATCAATCCCATGAACAACTGTTATTACTCAGGACCTCAGATCCCCAAAGATTATAATCAGAGTTTGAATACTTCAGTGTTGAAATGTTTTACTTAAATAAAGATAAATAATTCTATTCTTTCTTGCATTGCATTAGCTTAGGAGTGTATATCACTATGTATTTGTTTATGTTACTGTGTACTAGGCATCTGGCTCACTTTTTCCTCTCCAGGTAATGATGATAATGAGTATTATGATGACTTGGGATATGGTACAAATTAGGAAGCTTTTCTTGATGATTGGGACAATTAGGATGCTGGATTAATCCATATTGTTTTTCTTGAAAAAAGACTTGTATAAGACCTTATTTATGAAATGTAATAGTATAAACTATGACTTACTCATAAACCTATGTTTTCTCATGCAAAGTACCAAGGTTTTCTATCATGTATATTATAAGTTTGATTTTGTAATCCTTGAAGTGCCATGAATGATGGTACTATCTAAAGTATTTATGTAAAATTATCTACTCTTAGATGAGTAGTATTTGTAAAGTTTTGCATCTTAACAATTTAATCAAGCAACAAGTATAAACTTCTTCCTTTCAGACAACCTTATATATAATATCTTCGTGTATTATATGTGGTTAGGTCTTAACATATGATGTTTTTGATAAAGTGGATGTCGGGTCCTTACACCTATTGTCCTATAACATGTTCAATTGGACATGTCCCCATACAAATTTTCAAAACCTTTGATAAGGTAGATATATATCATTTTCATACTTTGTACCCATTTTTAAACCTTCACTTTGAGAGGTACAGAATATCAAGGTTGTCAGAACCAGTCCGGACTGGCCGGTTCGAATCGGTTGTACCGGAACCCGTAATGAAGGTGGGACAGGTTTGACGATTAGCTCGGTTTTGGCGAGAACCAGATTGACGCGGTCGAACCGGGTTGAACCGGTCGACCCAAACCGGTTGACCCGGATCCGAAAAATAAAATAAAAAATTAGAAATTTAAATATTTATTCATACTTTATTATAAATTTATAAAATATAATCATTAAATCATATTTATTTAATAATTAATTGATGGATTTGATCCAAATATAGATTTAATTGAGTGATTACACACATATTGATCTTTTATAATTAAATTATCCCTTATATTTTTATTTTTTGTGATCCCAGTTCGATCCTCGGTTGAATCCAGTCCGACCTCTCGACCCCTGACCCCCTAGCCTGTTCGGGTCAAACCCCGGTCTGGTTCTGACAACATTGCAGAATAGAGGTTCCAAAAGTAGACGTAAAATCATTGCATATTACCACACTATTAAAATCATAAGCTATTATTTATAATATATATAAAATAATATTACATTTTATCTTCTAAATTCTATTGGGAAAAAAAAGTCAAAATAAAGGTTTAGACCATACAACCTCATCGTCTAAAAGAAACCCTAAAACACTTCATCCTTCAATTCTAAATGTTACTTATATCCAAAACATACTATAATTTGAAATATCTTAGTTTGATTTAAATGATAGAACATTAGGAAACATGAATAGATTTTCAAAAAATTTAACTCATTTGATAAATCATCATAATAATAAACATCACATAAATAAAATTTTAGGTTCCGAAAAAAAAATCTTACACTAAGGTGAGAGTTATAGACCACCCATCTCGTACCGTCTTTTATTTTTTTGGACAGCCATCCCGCACCCACTTGCGTTACATTGTATTGCATATATCTTTTATCTTCCTGCCCGGTATTTATTTGATTGTTGCGCAATTCCAAAATTTTTTACCACAAGAGGAAGGAGGGAATTTTTATAAATATTTCCAGTACCATTAGATGGTTTAGTTCACTACTAAATTTTGTTTCATAAATCAAACAAAACAAGATGAAACCTATCAGACGAAATAATAAATTGTTAGCCGAATGCAACCAGCCTACCATTAAGCACAAGTAGATTATTGTAGAGGGTAGTGGAAGACTGGGAATGACGAAGAAAAACTTGTTTGTTTTTTTCATATATAAGTGAAGCTGGAAAACCTTTCATGAAATACAAAATAGAAGATACTTGTTTTGCTCTAGTGCTTTGAGCCATTACATTGCTTGGGGATGAATTATTAAAACACATTGATTTGCCACAAACAATATCCACCCAATGGTACTCAGAAATGAATGTGAAGGGAGTTGGATCTGCTCAATCGATACAAGCAGGTTTCTCTAGTGCTAAATTAAGCGATTTCTTAGTAATGAGTCCTCAAGTCATGAGAAATCTCAATCTTGTGTAGCTGCTCCTTGATTCAGTTCAGCAAACCTCATGCCAACTCGCATAGAATGCTTCAGAAACTTCTCAGCACAACGATGCACACAGGTTTCCTCTTGCTTTTGCAATTTTTTGTGTTTAAAGGTGTCGACACAGTCATTAAAGCATCTCTCAACCAGGGAATTATACATCCGAAGACTGCAAGTTCAACCAAGAAAAAGACATTCAAAACAATGATTGAAACTAAGGGGAAGCAAGGGCAGTTAACTGGCAGAGTATCACTAAATAGTATATAAAAGAGGAACATATAGGTGAATTAGATCAAATATAAGTACCCTAAAACCCGGAAGGGCTCGATCCAAAGATTAGAACATGAGAATGGACCGCATGGGCTCTTCATATATGCATAGAAAGCATATTCCAAAATGATTTGAAATTATAATGAAGTGAACATGTTTTTTTCGGGGTACAGTGAAAATAAAAGTTACACAAATATTACATCCATAAAGTATTTATATGCATTCAAAAGCTAATGACAAAACATTGCTTTACCACACAAACCATCGAAATAAAACTAGTATATTTGGATATTCATGAAGAAACTGAGACCTAACAGCAAAAAGGAATTAATTACAATAGGGCATCATTGCAATACCAACTAAGACTTCACATTATCTTCAATTAATAGAAACTGCTGTTCTCAAGCTGGAGAGCGAAAAAGAGAGGAATACACAGAGACGCCCTAATGAGACAATCAACTTCTACAAATGCTTGAGGTTCTCCTGAAATACATGGATAAGACCTTCGTAATAGAAGGAAATCAAGCGAAAAGCATATGTGTAGTTCCCAAAACGTCCAAAGCAACATATGAGCTGCATTGGTTTTAAAGGAGAACATCTCTGTAGGCTTCAGCGGAGCAGAGTCAAAAACATCAATCCAGTATAATGCGACCCCAATATATGAAATTTATTGTGAAGCCAAATATAATCTCAACCAACAAACCTAGCTATAAACAATTTCCAGCATTGTCTACTCTCAACAAAAATTTGATAAATTTATTAACTACTTTGGTCCATCTAAATTCAAATTGACATTTTTAGTTTTGAAACAATACTTGGCTTACACCAGAAAGATGAAAAGCAAACATATTTACAAACAATGAATCACAACACAATGGCAATGCATGAATCCGTACCAAGTTTTGCTGCCACTAATCCATGCCTTCCCTTCCCCACAATTACATACCATCATACAGAAGAATCTCTAATTTGTATCCCCCTTTTTATGCATTTTCTCTTGTAGATTAGTAACATGTGATTTGGAGAGAACGATCTCAAAGACAATATTTGAGATGGGAAACTTTACCCGTTAATCAACAACGATGAAAGTAAAAATTACACCTCTCCCAAGAGTAAAGTTAGTATCTTTAACTTCACGACAAAGGGATTACACTAAAAAACCCGAAAGCAAACATCTTTATATCACTAAACCATGCTACAATTAAAAATTGTAAAATTCATCGTTATAAGGAGAGAAGGAAGAAAAAGGAAACAAACCTGTCCCGAACTTGGAGCTGATCGATCATGGAGGCCATTCTAACCTTATCTTCCTCGGGAAGATTATCCAGATCTCCCAACATACTTTTGTCCATGATGACTTCCGATGCAGTTTTTTTTTCTTGGGGTCAAAAGCTTTTGCCTCTTGTTTTTCTTTCCTAATAGTGCTTGCTGTGGACTAGGGTTTATCAACGTTGCCGGTTCATCCGTTTCAAGCTTCAAATTTATACTGAGTAAGAACGAGGATTAATGCTGTGTTTGGCTAGCTAAAAGGAAATCAGGGAAAGAAATGGATGGAAAGAAAAATTAAGAGAAATGGAAATAAGTAAAATGTTTGTTTCATAATTGATAAATTATGAAAAAAATGAAAAGAAAAAAAAGGAGAAATAAAAGTAGTGATTGATAAAATTATTCTTATATTATTTTTATAAAATATTAGTTAAAAAACATAAATACGGGCATTTAAGCCATTTCAAAATTATTCACTTTTCTTTAATTTTTCTTGCTTTTATTTCATTCTTGAAAAGAAATTTGTATGTCCTATTATTTTCTTTGATTTCTCTTCAAATCATTTTATTTTTTCACCCACAAAACAAGTCTAAACACACACATTTCATCTCATTTCTCTCTATTTCTTTTCGTTTGATTTCACCCACCCCGCCAAAAAAAAGTACGAGGATAAGAGACTGGATAGTTGGATCCTTGGACTAATGTTTGAATGCCATTTAGGGTTTTTGGGCTCCTGCCTGCCTGGGCCTCTCTTGTTCTCCATTATTACATCTGCGCCTATATAAGCAAAATCTGGTATGAGTGGGTATCAAAATTTTAGGTTTTTTTTTTTTTAAACGATTTTTCATTTACAGTTTATATAGCTAAAGAGTAAACTATTCATGATCTGATTCAAAATCTCAAACTAAATCCAACCATGTACAATTAAAAACAACTCAAATATATTGTTTTTCCTTTTAATTGCTATATTAAAAATTATTTTTTAACATTTATTTAGATAATATCCATCATGAGAATAAAATTAGATTGGTTTTATCACCTTTCGGCGATGTCATGCATTTACAAATAAGATAATTTCTAGTTTTAACCTTTAGTGTTTTTAATATATATTTTTATTTTTTTCTTGATTTTACCAATAAGATCTCACTTCAATTACTTAGTTACCTTTAGTTTGTATAATTAATAATGTGTTCGCTAGAAGCACATTGGATTGAAATCGGCACCTTATATTGGGATAGCATATTCAATTTTTATCGACTCCATCATATCATTATAGCTTAAGATAAGTTAAGAGAATGAAATTAGTATGTGATATAATTTTATAATTAATGAAATCTTCCCTACTAAATAAATTTGGATATTTATTTGGTAATAATCAATTTCAAATTACAATTTGTATTTGCATTGATGATAAAAAAGTATAATCGAAACTTTTCAATAGAATATATTTATTTTAAGAATAAATTTGAATTATAAAGTGAATTGTACCAAATCATTTTCTTTTGTTTGAAAAAATTATGAACCATATAATTAGATTTGAATCTAAAAAAAAATTCAAACTGTAATGTATGATTCCATTTGGTTAAAAAGCAAACAGAACCAAACTGCAGTGCGCATAGTTCTAGTGGTGGTAACTTCTTTTAAAATTTCACGCACTTAGTTTTGTCTACATTAAACCATAACAGCGTAGAATTATATTACATATATACATATATCTATATATCCATCTTATGCACTCCTCCGGATAATATTTACTGCTTGAATAACACATAAAATGCAACAATATATTGTTTAAAATAAATGTATAAAATATTTGACAAATGAAGATAAAAATACAAATAAAAGTACCAAATGGATTTGCGAAAATTATGTCTCCCATTAAAGCGTGTCGCTTATTAACATTGGGTTTTATTCCTTAATTAGAGTGATATGGCAAGTTGAATCATGCTTTCTATAATTTAGAAGGATTTAGTTTAATAAGCTTAGAAAAAAACTTGTTGAACATGTTTATCCATTGCAATCTTACAGGTATGCTCATGTACTTATAGTCCAAAAAAATGAGTATTTTTCGTCTCATTTGTGTATCACTAAAATATTTGACATGCATATCATTAGCTAAAGAATCTACAGATACTCATTTACATCTCCTCATTCAAAATTTTTAGAGCGATGAGAGAAATAGTATTTTACTTTGAAGTCTCTGCTTTGAAAAATCAGACAAACAATTCAGGAAAAGAACAATTTCAAACGTTTTTAGTAATATTGTGATGCTAACGTCCTAGGATCCTTTGTGGTGCTTGTGTGTTTGGATTATTGAGACAAAATGTTCCTTACCTCTACTCATCCCCCATGTTATTTCTTAAAATTATCTCACTATACATCACCTTGATATTACTTCTCTTAAGGTATCTATAGGTGACATAGCGGAGGTATGATAGGGTTTATCGCAAGACATTGATTCGCGCACGAATACCCAGCTTGTGATCTTCAAATATCAATTGATTCTGAGAATACCTAGATATTTGGCATCAAAAATCAAAATCTACACAAAGATGACGAAATTTGGAATAGAGAGAACACTCTCAAAGAAATTTCATTCAAAACAATCTATCTTTTTTATATGCCATAGGGCTTACATATATATATAGGCAAGACTAAAACCTATTAAATAGTATTAAATAGTATTTGAAAGGAAAAACTAAAATTGACATCCTATTAAAAGACTTTAAATCCTATGAAACTGACATCTTATTAAAAAACATTAAATCCTATTAAAAATCCTAATAAATGATACTAAAAATTATTCTTTAAAAATATTAAATGATATTTTAAAGACATTGATTGCATTATTAATTACGAATTTGAAAAACCCAAAAGACATATAAAGTACGCTGCTCCAATACTGGCAATGTAGAACTAAAGGCCTGCGGCGTGGGTTGCTAGGATTTTCCATCTCTCCATCATATGCTGCATCAATAGGTGAGACTTACACAACACAAACATAATCTCTCTAAAGAAATTTTGTATTTACAAAAGTTCCTTTCTCTCTCATTTCTATTGATCAATATAAAAGTAAATATTTTCCTCCATGTCTTTTTCTCATTATTTCCCTCCATTTTTCCCATCACCGTTCAATTTTGTTTGCTCATTATTTGCTAAAAGTTTGCAAAACAAATGGTTAGTTCGATCAGTCAAGGTCAATTTTTATTTTACACGGATAAATATATTGTAGCGTAGATCAACAGTTATGATTGAAATAAAAAATTAGTAGGTCCAACACTTATCATTCAAAAGGACATTTAAAAAAAGATCTCACGTATGAGTTTAACATAGAATCATTTTCTCATATTCCACTCCCTAGGAATGTTAAAAAAGGCATTTAGTGCTTGAAGTTTGTTCTGTACTCTTTTTAAAGTTTGATCTAGTTAGAGGAGTGAATAAACTTACTAAGGTATTGAAGGTCAATGCACATATTTTGTATATAACTTCTAAAATCTACTCCCATGATTTATAGTGCAAGTATGACATTTCCATATGTGCAACGTCAACTTTCCTTAAAAACGTTTAAAGTATTTCCTGTTCCTACTTTCTTGTTTTCTCATTCCTCTCAAGCTCAGTTTGTTTTAATGAAAATGTTTTTAAGAAAATGAATTTTTTATTTTCCATGTTTGTTTAAGGAAAAAAGAGATAATTGTGGAAAATACCACCCCCCCCCTCCCCGCCCCCCATGTTTGTTTAAGGAAAAAAGAGATAATGTGGAAAATACCACCCCCCTCCCCCCCCCCCAAACAAAACCAAAATTTGAAAAACATATACTTAGACACAACATCGTAAATCATTTTCTATCAATTTATAAGTTCAATAAATCTTACTAACCAAAGATATTTATTATTAATTCTTTTGATATTTTCCTTTACGAAGATTTATTTTTATTATAATATATGTACTTTTATTTTCTATGATTAAAATATATGAGTTATCTTTAAATTATAAAAATAGAAAAAAACTATTTTCATAAAATTAGCCAAACATTTAAAAATATACCACTTTTCAGGAAAATATTTCAAGAAAAAATGTTTTTCATTAACAAATATTTTTCCACAAAACAAATAGGTAGTTTTGTTTCAATTGCTGAGTTGCTAACCTACTAAAATCTTTAAGGTAATCTCATATTATTTTATCTTCAATGTAGGAGGTTTACTTATTTTATACTTTTTATTTTATCAATAATAAGCATGTCACGCCCGGGAGGGTACCCTAAACGTGACAGTCCGCCGCACATAATATTAAAGCTAATGAGTGACAACTTTAGTCACGCAGGAGCTACGATATTAAGTGTAAAGCGTACTTCTAAGATAGTAGGAAACTCAAAAGGGTGTTACGTTTAAGCAGATAATAAAAGCATGCAAGAACTTATAAAGGTAAACATGTAATAATCATTAAGATAAAATTCTTACAACTTCTTAAGGGCATTCTCTCGTACTTAAAGTCTTGCTAGTCTAAGCCATCTTTAATAACATACTGAATATAACATAAGTCTACTATAGAGATTTCTCTTAGAAGTCTACATCCAAAACGAAATATATAAACTTCTTCTAAAAACTCCTATTAGCTTTAGCTCATACCTAACAAAAGGGGCTCCTTGGTGCCAACAACAAGTAATCAAACTGTAACAAAAAGCTATAGAGGTATAAGCAAAACTAGCTTAGTGAGATAACTCTCTTTTTCAAAACATTTGCATAAAACATACAAGTATTCTAGATAATCATGTGGGAATGCATCAATCACATGAGCAAACAAAATACACACAATTATCCGGAAACCATGTGTAGTATGGATTTTATGCGCTCCATGTTGGGAGTTGGGTGGTTACGAGCTCATACGACCATCAATAGTTGCAGACTTACCGGTTCCTACTTGCCCTATAGACTTTCCGGCTCCTACTAGCCTACGTAGACTTCCCGGCTCTTACTAGCCACCACTACGACTCCTCGTTTCCCCATACGAAGAATAGTAGCGAAAAATAAATGTGACTCACAATATGTTATGCATGAATTGTTTTTAATATTGGTTTATTCAATTATCGTCGAGTTCAAGTTAAAGGTGACCAAAACAATATTCATCATACCATTGCAAGAAAACATAAGTTATTCATTAATTCCTCTTTTGATATACTTAGCTTTTATTCAACAACCACATCATTCGATTATGAATCCAAATCACACAACATTTATTCATTTATTTTTTTCCTTACTTTCTAATGCTACTACTTACAAGCACAATCAAAGAAACGTAATTAGTAAGGGATTAACTCACTCCATGACGATCACTTCTAGTCGAAATAATCTTTCGGGAAGGCGATATCGGTTCCTTCTTCACCTAAACAAGATGAAATACCCAAAATAAGTCTTTCATAGAATTTCTATTTTGAAGATTCTAAATCTAACTCGAAATTGCGGTAAAAATCAGATTGAAGGAAGTTCTAATTTAAAATGGCCATAACTTGCTCATTTTAACTCGGAATTTTGCATATTATATGTCGTTTTCTACCTACTCGAAAAGATCTATCCATTTCTAAGATTACTTTTACTATAAAAGGTCATTTGGGTCTCAGATTAGTAGGGTACAGATGTAATACAAAAACTCCTTTCTTGAAAAATAATATTTTCTAATCCTTCCTTTACTAAGGCTTGTTTAAGTAAACCTCAAATATGTATATTTTTTAAAAGAATTCCTTATGTGTATAAATAGACTCATAATTTATGCATGAAGCTATAGGTGTTATCTTATTTAATTTATTTCCTTAAAACAACCTTTTTTAGTGTTTTGGAAAATTTGGATTTGTTAGACTTTACTTTTTGTGGGTGAAGTAACTTATAAATTTTTTGATGATCAAAATCTAATAAACTATATTTTGATTCCTTAGTTTTATCAAAAGTGAGTTGAAAATAAAGTTTGGTCTTTTGAGGTTATCTACAAAATTTATTTCTAGGAATTGAAAAATAGAGTTTCAAAAAGTTTTCTTTAGTAGTACCTGATCAGTTTATTCTTTGTAAATTTATTTTCATTTTCCTTGTAAGTTGAATTTCTTGAAAACTTATTTAGCTCTTGGTTTAGAAGTTAGTAAAAATAGTACCAGGTTATTATCTATATATCAAGACTTCTTTTATTATTTGAAAAGGAAATATCTTTAGACTTTGAAGAAACTTCTTTTATTAATAGTTTGAAATTTCATGATGAGTTTACATAAACTTTTAAAAGAGATTTATTTGAAAATATTTTTCTAAGTCTTTAAAAAAATGTTGATCAAATTTTATTCTTTCATAAAAAAAGTTTCATTTTTATTTGGATAACAACTTTTTCACCATGCATGAATATGGTTATGTAGTTTATAAAAGTTGAAAAAAAAAATATCACAAGATAAGATAATAAAGAATATAAGAAATAAATAAGCATATTAATAATAATTGTCAAGTATTGGCAGCCTTAGCTTCTTCAAGGTTTCCGACTAAGAATAGACTAGCCCCAAAAGAAAAAAGAAAATTTTTTTGACTTGATGAGAATAAGTCTAAGACTAGAAAGACTAGTTTTACAACAACTTGAAAGTAAATAAATTGCAAGGTAAGTAAATAAATTGCAATAACAAATGAGCTTATATGCTCTAAAAGATATATATAACTACATAGATATATTTAGTTGATAACATAAGAACAACATAAATGAAATAAATTCATGAACAAAAATAAAGTATGAACATATTGTTGCCTTTCTAACATCTATGGGTTTAGAAAACACACACTATGTTCATACTAAGCAAATGAACATATAGAAAGCTTAAACTATTACCTATAGAAAAAGAAACTAGAGAAAATTTGAGAGAGCTTTTAGAGAGATTTTAGAGAGTAATTGTAATGTATGAAAGGTGCAAAAGAAATGGAAGGAAGAGGTGGTATTTATAGGAAAAAGTAGAGGAAATTTTGTGTTAATTAAATAAATAGAAATTGAAATAATTTAAGAGGAAAAGAAGAAGGGCCGGTGTATTTTGTGAGGAGGAGAGAGAGGAAATTTAATTTTTTGTATTTTTGTTAATGAAAAATAAGATATGAGATATGTGAAGTTGTATTGGAAATGAAAATTGTAAGAAAATAGGTGTATAGGTTGTAAGAGTAGGTTGTAAGGAAAAGTAAAGATAGATTAATAGTGTAGAATAGTAATGAATGGTGTAATGTAAAGTAGATATGACAAATAAAGTACTGGTAGTAAGAAAATACGCATATAACAGCGATATCTTATATTTTTAGTTACCGAAAAATTATGAAACTGATATTTTTAAAAACCATATATCTTTACGAGTTTAATAGTATATTCGAAATATTTTTACTATTCTGAGCTCTAGGACACGCTTTTTGAAAACTATATCCGATCGGACTCAAAACGAATTGTGGTTTAATTAATATGATATTTTTAAACTTTCTCATGTTATTACAAACTATTCTACATACTAATCTCTCACTTACTCACTTAGGGTTACAAACACGGGATTGCCGAACTTGAATGGTTGCGTCTGACTAGTGTTTTGTTGACTTTAGAATTTTCGGTTGACCTTCTAATTAGGATTTAAGCTTAATCGATTGTAACACTTTGGGGGTTTACAAAGCATTTTCAACAAGTGAGGTATATCACACCGAGGATGTCCTATGCATAACAGTCTGTTGTACACAATGCAAAAACCTAGTAATAACGCCCTTGCGTTCAAAGATTTCTCGTACGGTGCATGAGGCATACTCATGACATAAGGACTCAACTGAGTTTTGCTAGTCAACAATGCAACTTAAGTTATTTTAACGCTAATTAACATAATTAGATTTTTATAATAATAATTCTACAAAATAAGTCATCAATAAAGATCATAGACAATTAAAGTGGTGTCTCCACAGAAAGAGATTTAAATGAAATAACACTCATCTCACTCATCCTAAGCTCCCGACACTAACTTGTGGTCATTGGCATCACGGTCAACCTATCGACTTCCTGCAAAAGCAATATACTATGGGGTATAAGCTACAACCAACTTAGTGAGCACTCTCCTCATACCATACCTTCAAGTAAGTATACAAACATTTAAATATTTTTCAATCATATGCTATGCATGGACAAACACATAAATGAAACAAATATACACAATCATCCGGAAAACTATGTATAGTGCAGATTTTCGCCCTTCGTGACTTAGGTTAGGAAAGCCCCATTGCACATAAGCTTCAAGTACCATCACCCCAAGTTTTTTTTTTTTTCCTCAATCATGATTTAAAAGTTAGGTTGGCTAATTTCCAAAACAAAACTTATTTACTTCAAGGTAGGTAATGAGTATATCTCACCCCTAAGTAATGAAATGTTGGCTCGACTCCTAATAAGGGGCCGCATTTCCCGATACGAAGTAGTTCTCTAAAGTTGTAGTAGGCCCATGGTATACCAGCCCGATCAAAGCCACTATCGGTTCATTAGGTGATGTTGATGACCTTTAGAGGATGCAAATTAAGCAATGCATGAATTCATTTTGTTTTGTTCAAGTCTTATATGATCGTATTCATTTAGGTCGATCTATCAATTGATTGCAAACACTCACATAACAATTTTTTAGAAATGCAGCAAGCAATTGTATCCTCTTTTTATCAAAATACCTTGCTAAGCACCATACAATATCAATCACATGCGCAAATCCCACTCCCCCATACAATTTAATTTATAATATAATTTAAATAAGATGCAACTAATTACAAGTACAACAAGTCTAATAATCATAAGAAAAATACTCACTTTGCCATAACATTAACTAATCATGATAATCATCCGGTAGCTCAGTATCTAACTCGTAATCACCTTAATATAGTAAGGTAATGGCATTTTATGTGAATTATTTCAATTAAGCTAAATTATACATCTACACTATAACATGGTTTGTTCCTTTGCAGTTTTGGCATTTAATGTCTTTCAACTATAACTTTATCATTTTAAATCCGTTTTCTACAACTTTATAGTCAATTTCATATAATTTTTCGTGTACTTTTCAATGGTGTTGTCTGTATGGCCATTTGATGTGTAATTTGATACAGTTTAATCAAATTCAAGGATGCCCGTCACTACTCATTCGGAAATTTAAGTGTGACGTTATTAATATTCTGGCTACTTACCATTATTATATTGTTTTCATTATTGTTTTATGAATTTAGTCCTAAAATTGGTAGTATCTACATATATTTGTAATCATATGTTCAGATGAGACCCGACCATAAAATATTTTACTTCTATCTTAAGCTAATCCTGCACTTGTCCCTATGCCAAATTATCTACCCGCTTTTGAATAATATATATGTTAATGTTATTGTCTATGCATTTATTATAATGTATTACATCTATTACTATCCCTCTTTATATACCATAATAACAAGGAGTTTAATTGTCTCTAATGAGCTAATAATATTTATGGTAGAGATATAATATAAAGAATTTACAGCAATTTATTTATTTATTTTTATTATTTTCCACAACAGATATAAGAACAATTATGTCATGAGGGATACAAAATCACTTATATATAAATTAACGTATATATGTATATAATGTTTACGTAAGCAGAAGGGAAGGGGAGTCATTCATTGCTCCATTGAGCCTGTTTGTTTTGGCTTTTTTCGGCAGATACAGACACTTTTTCAAACTTTTTTCTAACAAATTATTTATTAAGAAATAGATATAGATAAAAAAAAATTAACAGTTCTCATCAAAAGATCAAATAGAATAAATGTAGATAAAATTTAGATGCAAATCGGATATATTTACATATATCATTTTAAAAAAGATACAAATACAGATGAAAAACAGACAATCCAAACAGACTGGTACTTGCGGGCCTTGACTCCAGTATGCTACAATGAAGTCACTAATGGCCTGATCGTGCTGTTGTTCATTTACCTTTAGTTGAGCCATTAAGGAGATGGGAGAGGTTAGAGCGACATAAACATAGGGAAAGTTCGAGGAGCGAAGGAAAGAAAAAAAAAAAATATATGAATAAATAATGCCTATAGATCATAAATATCTATCGGTTACTTACCCAAGATTATCATTGAGAACTTCGTGGAACTTTTTATGAATTCATCGAATAGGATCTATGAGATGGTTGAGGGGAAGGAGTTGAGTAAGAAAGTTTCTAGCTTGGCAGATTGAGTGGGGATGATTCATGGTCGTTTGAGGCGACGAAACAGGGGAAGTTATGAAAACAGAGATTTATGGGTTCTATTGTGAAATACTGATATACTCGATAGTCGATTTGGTTATTCCTTGGCATGGAGGGGTGAAGTAGGGTTGTCATCAAAAACCTTTTTAAGATGTCACAGCAGCTGTAAATTAAGCCAAAAAAGAAAAATAAAGCTGCTGTGATTCGGCCCTTCTTCTTGTTGTCACAGTTTCAAGGGATGCGTCTGGAGAGAAATAACCTTCCATTGAAAGCTTTGGTTCCATACTCATGTAGCAGTGAATAAGCTTGAGTTGAGTGCCGTGATGTTGGATGTAGTGCCAGCACGAAAGAAGGATTAGATCCCTGCATTGTTACGGAGAAGTACAAGCTTATTGAATGAGTCCTGCTACATAGTCCCAATGTGATATTTGCATAAAATAGTTGGATTCCTGGGTGGCATGGTGTACTAATTCTTAGTTGCACACATGGGACAAGAGTTTTGATGAAGTTATAAGCAGAGCTAGCTCAATTTGAAGTGAAAGTGGTGATGCAGACTCTTCCATCCTGTCCTACCTATTGTGGCATCATTTGACAACTTTGAGATAACTTTGTGCCTTGTCTTTTGTGTCAGTTAACATGCACTTGAGGAGTAGCTTGATGCAGCATGCTCATGGTGAGAAGACTCATCGAGATTCTTTTAATGGGCGTTTGGCATTGTATTTGTAATCTCGTGACAGATAAGTAAAAATCTATCTTCTTCCCATAACAAGACGTGGCGGAAAAGAAGGAGGGAAGAAATATGTATATATATATATATAATAGTAAATAAAAATATAGGAAAGAAAAAGAAAAAATTAATAAAAATATGAGATAGGGATTATTGTAGTAGTTACTAAATCAGGCGAAAGTTTTTTCATGTAGGTTTATCTATCAATTGTTATTATAATTATTTATTACTCATTATTATGTAATTTTATTCACTTATGGACAAGTTATATGCTTATAGGTTTGAACATCGAATTCCAATCCTAAATATATATATATATAATATATATTGTAGTCGTTAATTTAATAATTGTTATTATACTAAATTTTTCTTAAAGATTTACGGGGCTTACAAGGTTATACAAAAAAAGAATGATAGTTAAAATGTTGTTGAGTAAGAGAAATTACTATATTAATTTTTTTTTTAAATATAGTTTATATTGTATTACTTAAAATTTTGGATATATCTTAATTTTGTGATGATATAGCATGAAAAACTAATGAATATACTGGTTACAAAATCATGGATATATTAATAGGTTTATTAGGAAATTTATCTCAAAATTTAAATATTAAAAAAAAGTAAACATTATATATTATAATTTCATAGGGTAGCATATACTCCTACCTACTCACTTTGTACCAACTCAATCTTAAATTGCATTTTAAAGTTTAAATACGTACACACACACACACACACATATAGATATATCTGTCGATTTCAACAAAATCATTTGTCTAATCGTTTTTTATAAACCCATAATAAGTCAAGTTTGTGAAATCTCACTCGCATTTCATTTATTTCCCTATTTTATTCTTTTATTAAAATTACATTTCTAGTTGTTAATATTTTTCTAGTATTCTATTTAAGTCTCCACTCCAATCTCGATTTAATTTCTATTTAAATCCTTAATGTTTAACAAATTTATAAAGTTAAAAAATTTTGTTGCCCTTAATATTTTCTTTAGTGCATGACATGTGGCAATATTTTAATTTGTCCACATAATTATTTAAAATAAATATTACAATAAATACATAAATATTAATTAACTCAAATAGTTCTAAAAATTTTTAAAAAAAAGTGCAAGAAAGTTTATAAACAAAGTTGCATTAATCACCTCATAATATTGCCACAAAACTTAAACGGATCATGACCCACCTCTTATCGATGTTAATTGTAATCTTATACATTTTTCTTTTTTATTGTATTTCATCTCACTCTCTACCCCTATAGTTTACTATTTTCTATTGTTGAGTTTCTCATGTCTTAAGCAAACCGTCACATAATCATTATTACCTAAGATGTGATTTCATAATTCTAAAATGTTATATGACTTTAACTTTTGCATGATTCCCCTCAAATATCAATGTTTAGTTGAAAACTTCAATAAAAGGTGTTTCTATGATCAGTACAAATTGAACAAAACTAAATCAAACCACATTTAAAGCAATTTTATTTATTAAAAGTTTTAACCAAAATGTTGTAAATGTTGTTTGGTTCCATTCAAAACTTGAATCAATTCAAGTTGAACCACAAAACCCCAGGTAGTGGGTGGCCCATGGCAATTAGAGAAAGAAGAATAGGGTAAGGGGTTCAAAAACCTAATGTGGTCATACTGAGTCATGCAACTATAAGCTTTTAATGCTCGAAAGCAAAGTCATTATTAAGCCCAAGCAATAAATGTCCAAAACCCATCCCCCAAACATATAACCTAGCTCAATATTCACACAGACATCCAACAACATACTAAACAGCTAAAAAAATATATCCTCCATTTTTCCAAGGAAAAGACAAATCACAGGTACGAACTTGTTCTCTCCTTAACTTTTCTATCTTTATTCTGCAATTCAAAACTTAGGCTTTATGACAATGCTTAGAAATTTTTTGATTGAATTGTATAGTTGTGGAGTACACAAATAGATTTATCAGTTGATTTTTTTTTTTTTATTGTATCTCTGATTTATTATACTAACTAGGGTTTTGTGTTTGTGGATTGTTTTGTAAGGAAAATGAAAGAAGAAGGAAGATAGAAACCCATTGGATTTTGAATCCCAATTGATTCCAAGAAATCAGAAAAGGAAAGATAAAGTTCTAGGTAATAATCTTCTTAATCCCACCCAATGATTCCTTGCACTATTTATATGCTTGAGCTCCATAGTTATTTCTATTCTAGATTTCAATAACTTTAACAATATGACTAAATATAGTAGGCTCTAAGGATGCAACCGAATTAGATTTCAAATAGACCATATGAACTTGAAACTTGAAACTCGAACCTCTACATTATAGAGTTTACCAAACTCAACCTTACAACCCTATATAGTTTTTATACTATATCCAAACTCACCTTATAGGATTTGAGTTAGAACCAAAATCAACCATGTTTGCCCGATTATGTTTCTTTTTTTTTTTTTGAACTTGTTTTCGAATTTAAATAATAAATTTATGAGAAAGGCTATGATTTCTAGTGTGTGTTGTCTGGTAGAGAATATAATCTATGTTATGTGACTATGTAGATGAGAGAGAAGAGGCTAAGGTTAAGTTAATTTTAGGAATGTTTCTTTTTTTATTTTAATTATGAAAAGTATCAAGTTTAATTATCTATTGGGTATCTTATAGAATCCAAATCTAACCCTAAAACCCTGTAGGATTGTTAGTACATATTCAAATCTATCTCCATAATCCTATAAGTTAACCTCTATAGGCTTTTAATGAATCAAGTAGGTCGAGAACTCTATAACGACCTACCTGATTGAATCCCCAATAGGCACTTTTAATCTCAAGTATGTGGCTACATATTATATCTATATATTCTTGCTATATACTATCGAGTTGTACTTACACCCTAGGTATGCTTAAGTCATTACATAATGAATGCTTAGGCCTTCCTATAAACCCTTGAGATTGTGAGTCATAGTTTACGAAATTAATGCAATAAAAGATCCAATTGATCTGAGAAATTTTAGAATTAAGCTAATAATATCCTTAGCTTCGCAAGACAATAGTTATAAATTAAATACTGTATGAACACAATTAATATCTATAATTTTAACTAACTTTGGATAATTAATTCTATCTATTTCTTCCTTTCTCTTGTTGATCTTGTTTGTCATATTCTTATGAGGAAAAGTGGCAACGAGTGGGTTTCCCTACATCCAACACATGTAACTTAGCTCGCCTACTCAACCTATTATGATAACCAAGCCAGTGGATCCTACACAAGCTAGCATTTAGAAATTTTGAAACAATACTATTATAGCAGCATGAACCAACTACATTGCGTGGATGGATGCATGTGTGTATGTGTATGTGCAAAAGTGTGTGCACAAGAGTGAGTGCATGTGAGCATGTGTGTGCATGCTCAAACGTGTGTATGTGAGCATAAGAGTGTGCGTGTGTGCGTGAGTGTGAGCTTGGGTGTACGTGCTCCAGTGCGTGAGAGAGTGAATGTGTGTATTTGAGCATATGTGTGTACACGGGAGTGTATGCACGGGCGTAAGTGTGAGTGAGCACGAGTGTGTATGCATGGGGGTATGAGGGAGTGCATGTGTATGTGTAAGCATGTGTGCGCGCAAGTGTGTGTGTGAGTACTTATGTGTGTAGCATCATCAGAGCTAGCAACGAGCACTTAACCAGGTTAATAGAGGAACAATCAAGAGTGCTTGACGAGGCCAATGATAGAGCAATTAGGGGCACCTAAGCTAAAATGAATAGATGAGAGATAGAATGTACAGATGACACCTGGGAGTACGAGAGTTTCAATAATGGCGACCTTGAGGACTACTTGACACACCACGCCATTTCCTAACCTAATAATTGACCATCAAAAGAGAATCTAACAAGAATTATATGTCAACAACATAGATTCGCCTATGGAATTTTGAACATCCTATCATTATTGTTCCCCTATCGAGTGCAGCAAGGAAGAAGATGCACTCCATGTCCACAGTAATGTTAGGTGTCAACTTAGAAGTTTTTTAACCAACACACCCCAATTAAATCGTCCTGATACCTATCATCAACGTTGTTAATCAAGGAGAAATGAGCCTGAGGCGTTCTCTAGCTCCATGGATTAATGGCAGCAACCTTGACAAGTGAATGACAAACGAAGTAAGGAGCCAGTGACAACACATCCATCCCTAAAACCTCCATCAAATCACATCGAGATTCTAATGTCCTTGCCCTTTAAAAACTCACATTGAATTTCATGAAGAAATCTCCATAAGGACAGCTAGAACTTCATGCGTCGAACTAGGACCAAATCCCTACTATGAAGGAGCTTCAAGGATTCATAAAAAAACCCG